>CM036536.1:31395304-31908766 GCA_020745685.1 Tautogolabrus adspersus
CGGGACGCTTCAGGTGTTCAAAAAAGAGACCTGAATTTACTCCAGGTGAGGAGAGCATGACACGTTGCTCCTTGGCGTCTTCGGGGTCCCCCGCCCAGTGGCCAGGCTGCAGTCGTCTTGTAGAGTCCATCTGTGTCAAGCTGTGTGGCATTCACAAGAGCCCCAAAAAACAGGGCAGTTACTCACTGACTAGATGGACTCTGATTGTCACTGACTACGGGAAGATCAAGCAGCTGGTCCTGGGTAATGCCACAGTCATGCACAGCACTACTCTGCAGTTGTTTGACATCAATCAAACAACACTGATTCAGTGGCACAACAGGAGACTGAAGAGGCAGGACAGTAGTATTCTGCTTCAAGGGGTCAACTTGCCTGCCTCTATTCCAGTTGCTCCTGCGCCACTCCCACCTGTACAGGTGCGCCCCACAGCTGCACCCCCACGCCCTGGACCCCAGCATCAGTACCACTTGCCCCAAAATACAGCAGGACAGGCAGTGGACAGGAGGAAGTCTGCAGCTCAGAGGCAGTTGTTCCCTCAGCCGGCACCTACACCTAGCACCACAGCACAAGCACCTGGAGTCCAACAGATCGCTCCTTCTGGTCCACTTCCCTCCCCACCACCTGTCCGCAGGACTTACACCCGGACAGTTGCTAAAAATAAATGCAGCCAGTGCCAGCAGCCCCGCAATACGGACACTGGTCACAGACAGTATTATGGACACATATACTGTCCCCAAAAAAAACAACATGCCAGTGGAGCAATGGATGGAGGAGATGCGCAGAAAAAGGGCAGAAAAAAAATAGATTTGTGACATTCTTTGTCACAAATCTCTTCTTTGTGTTCATAATGTAAATGGTTTTAAAAGCAAATAAATGTCTTGTTATATTTTAGTCTTGTTCTAATAGTTTATTAGTATGTGTGCTATAGTTTTAGGTGTGTGTTTGTGTGTATGTGTGAGAGAGAGAATTAAGGTGTGAAATTTGTAATAAATTTGCTATATTTCTACAGAAGTATCTTTCCCTTATTTCTGTGGTGATTTTCACAGATGTTTCTGACCTTGCTATATAAAGTTTATTATTATTTCATTAGTAATAACATTTGACATGTAAGCATTAAACAACACAATGAACCGCTATTTGGCTGGTTGACATTCACAAGAAGCCCCTATCCAATTTGTATCACTTATTAAGTGATATATGATAGATTTATACATTTTGTGTAGCAACATGTTCCAGTCGGGAACCGAACCAGCGACCTGTGGGTCCACAGCTTCCTGCCATAACTCCAGTTAAGTGTCATGTTTGGTCATATTTCTCAAAATAATGGAGAGAAAACAGTGTCCAATAACTTGTGATGGGCAGCAGAGACACTAATAACTATCAGTTCATTTCACATCTCTCAATTTTTCCTCTTTTCCTCCTTTTTTCCTTCTTTTTCTTCTTCCCCCTTCTCCCCCTTCTTTCCTTCTTCTTCCCCCCCTTATACAGACTATTGTTCCCCAGCTTCAACCCAATGGGGTCCCTAATGGTCTAGTGGCTAGGATTCAGCGCTTTCACCGCTGCGGCCCGGGTTCGATTCCCGGTTAGGGAATATCTATTGAATGCTGGGAAGTACCAATAGTATTCTCTGCCTTTGTCTCCCAGCTCTATATAGGTCCACACTGTCAACTGACCTAGTCAGCCTGAAATGGAGTAACTCCATGTTCAAAAAAACTAGTGTTTACCTTAAAGGAAAGGAAAGTTATGAGTCCAAAACAGAGAGCCACGCTAAGCCCTAGTCACTTTAGATTGGCTCAGAGTTTGGAGCTTACCTTGGGCTTTAGCTGAAGAAGTAATGTAGTCCAAAAAACCCTATATTGCTTACACTCAAGCAGGATTCTAAACAAGTGTGAAAAACTTTAACCTAATTGCTGGAAAAAGCTTGCATGGGTTCAGGAAGACTTGATTCACTTTACAGGCACATGTTTTAAGCCTTTTTTAGCTTCAGCTGACGCAGTAATGTGCACAAGTGTTGCAAACATTAAAAAAAACAAAGCAAATTTCATTCAAATTTTGCTGGATTTTCCTCAAGTCTGAAGTACTTCACCAGAGTTGCTGAAAAAATGGTTCGTGTTTACAGGAAGACTTGATTCACTGGTGTGTCCACCGGCTGTCTTCCACTGGCTCCCTGATGGTCTAGTGGCTAGGATTCGGCGCTCTCACCGCCGCGGCCCGGGTTCGATTCCCGGTCAGGGAATGTGCTTTTAATACAGTGATGGTGGTGTTGGCATGCATAAAACTAAATCAAAAATAGTCCCCTGAAAAAGTCAAGAACTTGTAAAACATGAGCTATGTTAAGTACCAGGTTTCTGGACTTGCTCAGGATTGGAATCTGACAGGTTTTCTGCTTAAAGGCTTACACTAAGGACAGTGACAATCACATGGGGAACCACAGCAAATGATATGATAATATAGTCTTGCAGAATTTGCCTGGGTTCGATTTTATTGACTGGAACTGCAAAAGAAGTTGTTTGTTTAGTCAGACAAATTGATAACTTTTGTGTTCTCCAACTTCAACCCAATGGGGTCCCTAATGGTCTAGTGGCTAGGATTCAGCGCTTTCACCGCTGCGGCCCGGGTTCGATTCCCGGTTAGGGAATATCTATTGAATGCTGGGAAGTACCAATAGTATTCTCTGCCTTTGTCTCCCAGCTCTATATAGGTCCACACTGTCAACTGACCTAGTCAGCCTGAAATGGAGTAACTCCATGTTCAAAAAAACTAGTGTTTACCTAAAAGGAAAGGAAAGTTATGAGTCCAAAACAGAGAGCCACGCTAAGCCCTAGTCACTTTAGATTGGCTCCGAGTTTGGAGCTTACCTTGGGCTTTAGCTGAAGAAGTAATGTAGTCCAAAAAACCCTATAGTGCTTACACTCAAGCAGGATTCTAAACAAGTGTGAAAAACTTTAACCTCATTGCTGGAAAAAGCTTGCATGGGTTCAGGAAGACTTGATTCACTTTACAGGCACATGTTTTAAGCCTTTTTTAGCTTCAGCTGACGCAGTAATGTGCACAAGTGTTGCAAACATTAAAAAAAACAAAGCAAATTTCATTCAAATTTTGCTGGATTTTCCTCAAGTCTGAAGTACTTCACCAGAGTTGCTGAAAAAATGGTTCGTGTTTACAGGAAGACTTGATTCACTGGTGTGTCCACCGGCTGTCTTCCACTGGCTCCCTGATGGTCTAGTGGCTAGGATTCGGCGCTCTCACCGCCGCGGCCCGGGTTCGATTCCCGGTCAGGGAATGTGCTTTTAATACAGTGATGGTGGTGTTGGCATGCATAAAACTAAATCAAAAATAGTCCCCTGAAAAAGTCAAGAACTTGTAAAACATGAGCTATGTTAAGTACCAGGTTTCTGGACTTGCTCAGGATTGGAATCTGACAGGTTTTCTGCTTAAAGGCTTACACTAAGGACAGTGACAATCACATGGGGAACCACAGCAAATGATATGATAATATAGTCTTGCAGAATTTGCCTGGGTTCGATTTTATTGACTGGAACTGCAAAAGAAGTTGTTTGTTTAGTCAGACAAATTGATAACTTTTGTGTTCTCCAACTTCAACCCAATGGGGTCCCTAATGGTCTGGTGGCTAGGATTCAGCGCTTTCACCGCTGCGGCCCGGGTTCGATTCCCGGTTAGGGAATATCTATTTAATGCTGGGAAGTACCAATAGTATTCTCTGCCTTTGTCTCCCAGCTCTATATAGGTCCACACTGTCAACTGACCTAGTCAGCCTGAAATGGAGTAACTCCATGTTCAAAAAAACTAGTGTTTACCTAAAAGGAAAGGAAAGTTATGAGTCCAAAACAGAGAGCCACGCTAAGCCCTAGTCACTTTAGATTGGCTCCGAGTTTGGAGCTTACCTTGGGCTTTAGCTGAAGAAGTAATGTAGTCCAAAAAAACCTATAGTGCTTACACTCAAGCAGGATTCTAAACAAGTGTGAAAAACGTTAACCTAATTGCTGGAAAAAGCTTGCATGGGTTCAGGAAGACTTGATTCACTTTACAGGCACATGTTTTAAGCCTTTTTTAGCTTCAGCTGACGCAGTAATGTGCACAAGTGTTGCAAACATTAAAAAAAACAAAGCAAATTTCATTCAAATTTTGATGGATTTTCCTCAAGTCTGAAGTACTTCACCAGAGTTGCTGAAAAAATGGTTCGTGTTTACAGGAAGACTTGATTCACTGGTGTGTCCACCGGCTGTCTTCCACTGGCTCCCTGATGGTCTAGTGGCTAGGATTCGGCGCTCTCACCGCCGCGGCCAGGGTTCGATTCCCGGTCAGGGAATGTGCTTTTAATACAGTGATGGTGGTGTTGGCATGCATAAAACTAAATCAAAAACAGTCCCCTGAAAAAGTCAAGAACTTGTAAAACATGAGCTATGTTAAGTACCAGGTTTCTGGACTTGCTCAGGATTGGAATCTGACAGGTTTTCTGCTTAAAGGCTTACACTAAGGACAGTGACAATCACATGGGGAACCACAGCAAATGATATGATAATATAGTCTTGCAGAATTTGCCTGGGTTCGATTTTATTGACTGGAACTGCAAAAGAAGTTGTTTGTTTAGTCAGACAAATTGATAACTTTTGTGTTCTCCAACTTCAACCCAATGGGGTCCCTAATGGTCTAGTGGCTAGGATTCAGCGCTTTCACCGCTGCGGCCCGGGTTCGATTCCCGGTTAGGGAATATCTATTTAATGCTGGGAAGTACCAATAGTATTCTCTGCCTTTGTCTCCCAGCTCTATATAGGTCCACACTGTCAACTGACCTAGTCAGCCTGAAATGGAGTAACTCCATGTTCAAAAAAACTAGTGTTTACCTAAAAGGAAAGGAAAGTTATGAGTCCAAAACAGAGAGCCACGCTAAGCCCTAGTCACTTTAGATTGGCTCAGAGTTTGGAGCTTACCTTGGGCTTTAGCTGAAGAAGTAATGTAGTCCAAAAAACCCTATAGTGCTTACACTCAAGCAGGATTCTAAACAAGTGTGAAAAACGTTAACCTAATTGCTGGAAAAAGCTTGCATGGGTTCAGGAAGACTTGATTCACTTTACAGGCACATGTTTTAAGCCTTTTTTTAGCTTCAGCTGACGCAGTAATGTGCACAAGTGTTGCAAACATAAAAAAAAACAAAGCAAATTTCATTCAAATTTTGCTGGATTTTCCTCAAGTCTGAAGTACTTCACCAGAGTTGCTGAAAAAATGGTTCGTGTTTACAGGAAGACTTGATTCACTGGTGTGTCCACCGGCTGTCTTCCACTGGCTCCCTGATGGTCTAGTGGCTAGGATTCGGCGCTCTCACCGCCGCGGCCCGGGTTCGATTCCCGGTCAGGGAATGTGCTTTTAATACAGTGATGGTGGTGTTGGCATGCATAAAACTAAATCAAAAACAGTCCCCTGAAAAAGTCAAGAACTTGTAAAACATGAGCTATGTTAAGTACCAGGTTTCTGGACTTGCTCAGGATTGGAATCTGACAGGTTTTCTGCTTAAAGGCTTACACTAAGGACAGTGACAATCACATGGGGAACCACAGCAAATGATATGATAATATAGTCTTGCAGAATTTGCCTGGGTTCGATTTTATTGACTGGAACTGCAAAAGAAGTTGTTTGTTTAGTCAGACAAATTGATAACTTTTGTGTTCTCCAACTTCAACCCAATGGGGTCCCTAATGGTCTAGTGGCTAGGATTCAGCGCTTTCACCGCTGCGGCCCGGGTTCGATTCCCGGTTAGGGAATATCTATTTAATGCTGGGAAGTACCAATAGTATTCTCTGCCTTTGTCTCCCAGCTCTATATAGGTCCACACTGTCAACTGACCTAGTCAGCCTGAAATGGAGTAACTCCATGTTCAAAAAAACTAGTGTTTACCTGAAAGGAAAGGAAAGTTATGAGTCCAAAACAGAGAGCCACGCTAAGCCCTAGTCACTTTAGATTGGCTCAGAGTTTGGAGCTTACCTTGGGCTTTAGCTGAAGAAGTAATGTAGTCCAAAAAACCCTATAGTGCTTACACTCAAGCAGGATTCTAAACAAGTGTGAAAAACGTTAACCTAATTGCTGGAAAAAGCTTGCATGGGTTCAGGAAGACTTGATTCACTTTACAGGCACATGTTTTAAGCCTTTTTTAGCTTCAGCTGACGCAGTAATGTGCACAAGTGTTGCAAACATAAAAAAAAACAAAGCAAATTTCATTCAAATTTTGATGGATTTTCCTCAAGTCTGAAGTACTTCACCAGAGTTGCTGAAAAAATGGTTCGTGTTTACAGGAAGACTTGATTCACTGGTGTGTCCACCGGCTGTCTTCCACTGGCTCCCTGATGGTCTAGTGGCTAGGATTCGGCGCTCTCACCGCCGCGGCCCGGGTTCGATTCCCGGTCAGGGAATGTGCTTTTAATACAGTGATGGTGGTGTTGGCATGCATAAAACTAAATCAAAAACAGTCCCCTGAAAAAGTCAAGAACTTGTATAACATGAGCTATGTTAAGTACCAGGTTTCTGGACTTGCTCAGGATTGGAATCTGACAGGTTTTCTGCTTAAAGGGTTACACTAAGGACAGTGACAATCACATGGGGAACCACAGCAAATGATATGATAATATAGTCTTGCAGAATTTGCCTGGGTTCGATTTTATTGACTGGAACTGCAAAAGAAGTTGTTTGTTTAGTCAGACAAATTGATAACTTTTGTGTTCTCCAACTTCAACCCAATGGGGTCCCTAATGGTCTGGTGGCTAGGATTCAGCGCTTTCACCGCTGCGGCCCGGGTTCGATTCCCGGTTAGGGAATATCTATTTAATGCTGGGAAGTACCAATAGTATTCTCTGCCTTTGTCTCCCAGCTCTATATAGGTCCACACTGTCAACTGACCTAGTCAGCCTGAAATGGAGTAACTCCATGTTCAAAAAAACTAGTGTTTACCTAAAAGGAAAGGAAAGTTATGAGTCCAAAACAGAGAGCCACGCTAAGCCCTAGTCACTTTAGATTGGCTCAGAGTTTGGAGCTTACCTTGGGCTTTAGCTGAAGAAGTAATGTAGTCCAAAAAACCCTATAGTGCTTACACTCAAGCAGGATTCTAAACAAGTGTGAAAAACGTTAACCTAATTGCTGGAAAAAGCTTGCATGGGTTCAGGAAGACTTGATTCACTTTACAGGCACATGTTTTAAGCCTTTTTTAGCTTCAGCTGACGCAGTAATGTGCACAAGTGTTGCAAACATTAAAAAAAACAAAGCAAATTTCATTCAAATTTTGATGGATTTTCCTCAAGTCTGAAGTACTTCACCAGAGTTGCTGAAAAAATGGTTCGTGTTTACAGGAAGACTTGATTCACTGGTGTGTCCACCGGCTGTCTTCCACTGGCTCCCTGATGGTCTAGTGGCTAGGATTCGGCGCTCTCACCGCCGCGGCCCGGGTTCGATTCCCGGTCAGGGAATGTGCTTTTAATACAGTGATGGTGGTGTTGGCATGCATAAAACTAAATCAAAAACAGTCCCCTGAAAAAGTCAAGAACTTGTAAAACATGAGCTATGTTAAGTACCAGGTTTCTGGACTTGCTCAGGATTGGAATCTGACAGGTTTTCTGCTTAAAGGCTTACACTAAGGACAGTGACAATCACATGGGGAACCACAGCAAATGATATGATAATATAGTCTTGCAGAATTTGCCTGGGTTCGATTTTATTGACTGGAACTGCAAAAGAAGTTGTTTGTTTAGTCAGACAAATTGATAACTTTTGTGTTCTCCAACTTCAACCCAATGGGGTCCCTAATGGTCTAGTGGCTAGGATTCAGCGCTTTCACCGCTGCGGCCCGGGTTCGATTCCCGGTTAGGGAATATCTATTTAATGCTGGGAAGTACCAATAGTATTCTCTGCCTTTGTCTCCCAGCTCTATATAGGTCCACACTGTCAACTGACCTAGTCAGCCTGAAATGGAGTAACTCCATGTTCAAAAAAACTAGTGTTTACCTAAAAGGAAAGGAAAGTTATGAGTCCAAAACAGAGAGCCACGCTAAGCCCTAGTCACTTTAGATTGGCTCAGAGTTTGGAGCTTACCTTGGGCTTTAGCTGAAGAAGTAATGTAGTCCAAAAAACCCTATAGTGCTTACACTCAAGCAGGATTCTAAACAAGTGTGAAAAACGTTAACCTAATTGCTGGAAAAAGCTTGCATGGGTTCAGGAAGACTTGATTCACTTTACAGGCACATGTTTTAAGCCTTTTTTAGCTTCAGCTGACGCAGTAATGTGCACAAGTGTTGCAAACATAAAAAAAAACAAAGCAAATTTCATTCAAATTTTGCTGGATTTTCCTCAAGTCTGAAGTACTTCACCAGAGTTGCTGAAAAAATGGTTCGTGTTTACAGGAAGACTTGATTCACTGGTGTGTCCACCGGCTGTCTTCCACTGGCTCCCTGATGGTCTAGTGGCTAGGATTCGGCGCTCTCACCGCCGCGGCCCGGGTTCGATTCCCGGTCAGGGAATGTGCTTTTAATACAGTGATGGTGGTGTTGGCATGCATAAAACTAAATCAAAAACAGTCCCCTGAAAAAGTCAAGAACTTGTAAAACATGAGCTATGTTAAGTACCAGGTTTCTGGACTTGCTCAGGATTGGAATCTGACAGGTTTTCTGCTTAAAGGCTTACACTAAGGACAGTGACAATCACATGGGGAACCACAGCAAATGATATGATAATATAGTCTTGCAGAATTTGCCTGGGTTCGATTTTATTGACTGGAACTGCAAAAGAAGTTGTTTGTTTAGTCAGACAAATTGATAACTTTTGTGTTCTCCAACTTCAACCCAATGGGGTCCCTAATGGTCTAGTGGCTAGGATTCAGCGCTTTCACCGCTGCGGCCCGGGTTCGATTCCCGGTTAGGGAATATCTATTTAATGCTGGGAAGTACCAATAGTATTCTCTGCCTTTGTCTCCCAGCTCTATATAGGTCCACACTGTCAACTGACCTAGTCAGCCTGAAATGGAGTAACTCCATGTTCAAAAAAACTAGTGTTTACCTAAAAGGAAAGGAAAGTTATGAGTCCAAAACAGAGAGCCACGCTAAGCCCTAGTCACTTTAGATTGGCTCAGAGTTTGGAGCTTACCTTGGGCTTTAGCTGAAGAAGTAATGTAGTCCAAAAAACCCTATAGTGCTTACACTCAAGCAGGATTCTAAACAAGTGTGAAAAACGTTAACCTAATTGCTGGAAAAAGCTTGCATGGGTTCAGGAAGACTTGATTCACTTTACAGGCACATGTTTTAAGCCTTTTTTAGCTTCAGCTGACGCAGTAATGTGCACAAGTGTTGCAAACATAAAAAAAAACAAAGCAAATTTCATTCAAATTTTGCTGGATTTTCCTCAAGTCTGAAGTACTTCACCAGAGTTGCTGAAAAAATGGTTCGTGTTTACAGGAAGACTTGATTCACTGGTGTGTCCACCGGCTGTCTTCCACTGGCTCCCTGATGGTCTAGTGGCTAGGATTCGGCGCTCTCACCGCCGCGGCCCGGGTTCGATTCCCGGTCAGGGAATGTGCTTTTAATACAGTGATGGTGGTGTTGGCATGCATAAAACTAAATCAAAAACAGTCCCCTGAAAAAGTCAAGAACTTGTAAAACATGAGCTATGTTAAGTACCAGGTTTCTGGACTTGCTCAGGATTGGAATCTGACAGGTTTTCTGCTTAAAGGCTTACACTAAGGACAGTGACAATCACATGGGGAACCACAGCAAATGATATGATAATATAGTCTTGCAGAATTTGCCTGGGTTCGATTTTATTGACTGGAACTGCAAAAGAAGTTGTTTGTTTAGTCAGACAAATTGATAACTTTTGTGTTCTCCAACTTCAACCCAATGGGGTCCCTAATGGTCTAGTGGCTAGGATTCAGCGCTTTCACCGCTGCGGCCCGGGTTCGATTCCCGGTTAGGGAATATCTATTTAATGCTGGGAAGTACCAATAGTATTCTCTGCCTTTGTCTCCCAGCTCTATATAGGTCCACACTGTCAACTGACCTAGTCAGCCTGAAATGGAGTAACTCCATGTTCAAAAAAACTAGTGTTTACCTAAAAGGAAAGGAAAGTTATGAGTCCAAAACAGAGAGCCACGCTAAGCCCTAGTCACTTTAGATTGGCTCAGAGTTTGGAGCTTACCTTGGGCTTTAGCTGAAGAAGTAATGTAGTCCAAAAAACCCTATAGTGCTTACACTCAAGCAGGATTCTAAACAAGTGTGAAAAACGTTAACCTAATTGCTGGAAAAAGCTTGCATGGGTTCAGGAAGACTTGATTCACTTTACAGGCACATGTTTTAAGCCTTTTTTAGCTTCAGCTGACGCAGTAATGTGCACAAGTGTTGCAAACATAAAAAAAAACAAAGCAAATTTCATTCAAATTTTGATGGATTTTCCTCAAGTCTGAAGTACTTCACCAGAGTTGCTGAAAAAATGGTTCGTGTTTACAGGAAGACTTGATTCACTGGTGTGTCCACCGGCTGTCTTCCACTGGCTCCCTGATGGTCTAGTGGCTAGGATTCGGCGCTCTCACCGCCGCGGCCCGGGTTCGATTCCCGGTCAGGGAATGTGCTTTTAATACAGTGATGGTGGTGTTGGCATGCATAAAACTAAATCAAAAACAGTCCCCTGAAAAAGTCAAGAACTTGTAAAACATGAGCTATGTTAAGTACCAGGTTTCTGGACTTGCTCAGGATTGGAATCTGACAGGTTTTCTGCTTAAAGGCTTACACTAAGGACAGTGACAATCACATGGGGAACCACAGCAAATGATATGATAATATAGTCTTGCAGAATTTGCCTGGGTTCGATTTTATTGACTGGAACTGCAAAAGAAGTTGTTTGTTTAGTCAGACAAATTGATAACTTTTGTGTTCTCCAACTTCAACCCAATGGGGTCCCTAATGGTCTAGTGGCTAGGATTCAGCGCTTTCACCGCTGCGGCCCGGGTTCGATTCCCGGTTAGGGAATATCTATTTAATGCTGGGAAGTACCAATAGTATTCTCTGCCTTTGTCTCCCAGCTCTATATAGGTCCACACTGTCAACTGACCTAGTCAGCCTGAAATGGAGTAACTCCATGTTCAAAAAAACTAGTGTTTACCTAAAAGGAAAGGAAAGTTATGAGTCCAAAACAGAGAGCCACGCTAAGCCCTAGTCACTTTAGATTGGCTCAGAGTTTGGAGCTTACCTTGGGCTTTAGCTGAAGAAGTAATGTAGTCCAAAAAAACCTATAGTGCTTACACTCAAGCAGGATTCTAAACAAGTGTGAAAAACGTTAACCTAATTGCTGGAAAAAGCTTGCATGGGTTCAGGAAGACTTGATTCACTTTACAGGCACATGTTTTAAGCCTTTTTTAGCTTCAGCTGACGCAGTAATGTGCACAAGTGTTGCAAACATTAAAAAAAACAAAGCAAATTTCATTCAAATTTTGCTGGATTTTCCTCAAGTCTGAAGTACTTCACCAGAGTTGCTGAAAAAATGGTTCGTGTTTACAGGAAGACTTGATTCACTGGTGTGTCCACCGGCTGTCTTCCACTGGCTCCCTGATGGTCTAGTGGCTAGGATTCGGCGCTCTCACCGCCGCGGCCCGGGTTCGATTCCCGGTCAGGGAATGTGCTTTTAATACAGTGATGGTGGTGTTGGCATGCATAAAACTAAATCAAAAACAGTCCCCTGAAAAAGTCAAGAACTTGTAAAACATGAGCTATGTTAAGTACCAGGTTTCTGGACTTGCTCAGGATTGGAATCTGACAGGTTTTCTGCTTAAAGGCTTACACTAAGGACAGTGACAATCACATGGGGAACCACAGCAAATGATATGATAATATAGTTTTGCAGAATTTGCCTGGGTTCGATTTTATTGACTGGAACTGCAAAAGAAGTTGTTTGTTTAGTCAGACAAATTGATAACTTTTGTGTTCTCCAACTTCAACCCAATGGGGTCCCTAATGGTCTAGTGGCTAGGATTCAGCGCTTTCACCGCTGCGGCCCGGGTTCGATTCCCGGTTAGGGAATATCTATTTAATGCTGGGAAGTACCAATAGTATTCTCTTCCTTTGTCTCCCAGCTCTATATAGGTCCACACTGTCAACTGACCTAGTCAGCCTGAAATGGAGTAACTCCATGTTCAAAAAAACTAGTGTTTACCTAAAAGGAAAGGAAAGTTATGAGTCCAAAACAGAGAGCCACGCTAAGCCCTAGTCACTTTAGATTGGCTCAGAGTTTGGAGCTTACCTTGGGCTTTAGCTGAAGAAGTAATGTAGTCCAAAAAACCCTATAGTGCTTACACTCAAGCAGGATTCTAAACAAGTGTGAAAAACGTTAACCTAATTGCTGGAAAAAGCTTGCATGGGTTCAGGAAGACTTGATTCACTTTACAGGCACATGTTTTAAGCCTTTTTTTAGCTTCAGCTGACGCAGTAATGTGCACAAGTGTTGCAAACATTAAAAAAAACAAAGCAAATTTCATTCAAATTTTGCTGGATTTTCCTCAAGTCTGAAGTACTTCACCAGAGTTGCTGAAAAAATGGTTCGTGTTTACAGGAAGACTTGATTCACTGGTGTGTCCACCGGCTGTCTTCCACTGGCTCCCTGATGGTCTAGTGGCTAGGATTCGGCGCTCTCACCGCCGCGGCCCGGGTTCGATTCCCGGTCAGGGAATGTGCTTTTAATACAGTGATGGTGGTGTTGGCATGCATAAAACTAAATCAAAAACAGTCCCCTGAAAAAGTCAAGAACTTGTAAAACATGAGCTATGTTAAGTACCAGGTTTCTGGACTTGCTCAGGATTGGAATCTGACAGGTTTTCTGCTTAAAGGCTTACACTAAGGACAGTGACAATCACATGGGGAACCACAGCAAATGATATGATAATATAGTCTTGCAGAATTTGCCTGGGTTCGATTTTATTGACTGGAACTGCAAAAGAAGTTGTTTGTTTAGTCAGACAAATTGATAACTTTTGTGTTCTCCAACTTCAACCCAATGGGGTCCCTAATGGTCTAGTGGCTAGGATTCAGCGCTTTCACCGCTGCGGCCCGGGTTCGATTCCCGGTTAGGGAATATCTATTTAATGCTGGGAAGTACCAATAGTATTCTCTGCCTTTGTCTCCCAGCTCTATATAGGTCCACACTGTCAACTGACCTAGTCAGCCTGAAATGGAGTAACTCCATGTTCAAAAAAACTAGTGTTTACCTAAAAGGAAAGGAAAGTTATGAGTCCAAAACAGAGAGCCACGCTAAGCCCTAGTCACTTTAGATTGGCTCAGAGTTTGGAGCTTACCTTGGGCTTTAGCTGAAGAAGTAATGTAGTCCAAAAAACCCTATAGTGCTTACACTCAAGCAGGATTCTAAACAAGTGTGAAAAACGTTAACCTAATTGCTGGAAAAAGCTTGCATGGGTTCAGGAAGACTTGATTCACTTTACAGGCACATGTTTTAAGCCTTTTTTAGCTTCAGCTGACGCAGTAATGTGCACAAGTGTTGCAAACATTAAAAAAAACAAAGCAAATTTCATTCAAATTTTGCTGGATTTTCCTCAAGTCTGAAGTACTTCACCAGAGTTGCTGAAAAAATGGTTCGTGTTTACAGGAAGACTTGATTCACTGGTGTGTCCACCGGCTGTCTTCCACTGGCTCCCTGATGGTCTAGTGGCTAGGATTCGGCGCTCTCACCGCCGCGGCCCGGGTTCGATTCCCGGTCAGGGAATGTGCTTTTAATACAGTGATGGTGGTGTTGGCATGCATAAAACTAAATCAAAAACAGTCCCCTGAAAAAGTCAAGAACTTGTAAAACATGAGCTATGTTAAGTACCAGGTTTCTGGACTTGCTCAGGATTGGAATCTGACAGGTTTTCTGCTTAAAGGCTTACACTAAGGACAGTGACAATCACATGGGGAACCACAGCAAATGATATGATAATATAGTCTTGCAGAATTTGCCTGGGTTCGATTTTATTGACTGGAACTGCAAAAGAAGTTGTTTGTTTAGTCAGACAAATTGATAACTTTTGTGTTCTCCAACTTCAACCCAATGGGGTCCCTAATGGTCTAGTGGCTAGGATTCAGCGCTTTCACCGCTGCGGCCCGGGTTCGATTCCCGGTTAGGGAATATCTATTTAATGCTGGGAAGTACCAATAGTATTCTCTGCCTTTGTCTCCCAGCTCTATATAGGTCCACACTGTCAACTGACCTAGTCAGCCTGAAATGGAGTAACTCCATGTTCAAAAAAACTAGTGTTTACCTAAAAGGAAAGGAAAGTTATGAGTCCAAAACAGAGAGCCACGCTAAGCCCTAGTCACTTTAGATTGGCTCAGAGTTTGGAGCTTACCTTGGGCTTTAGCTGAAGAAGTAATGTAGTCCAAAAAACCCTATAGTGCTTACACTCAAGCAGGATTCTAAACAAGTGTGAAAAACGTTAACCTAATTGCTGGAAAAAGCTTGCATGGGTTCAGGAAGACTTGATTCACTTTACAGGCACATGTTTTAAGCCTTTTTTAGCTTCAGCTGACGCAGTAATGTGCACAAGTGTTGCAAACATTAAAAAAAACAAAGCAAATTTCATTCAAATTTTGATGGATTTTCCTCAAGTCTGAAGTACTTCACCAGAGTTGCTGAAAAAATGGTTCGTGTTTACAGGAAGACTTGATTCACTGGTGTGTCCACCGGCTGTCTTCCACTGGCTCCCTGATGGTCTAGTGGCTAGGATTCGGCGCTCTCACCGCCGCGGCCCGGGTTCGATTCCCGGTCAGGGAATGTGCTTTTAATACAGTGATGGTGGTGTTGGCATGCATAAAACTAAATCAAAAACAGTCCCCTGAAAAAGTCAAGAACTTGTAAAACATGAGCTATGTTAAGTACCAGGTTTCTGGACTTGCTCAGGATTGGAATCTGACAGGTTTTCTGCTTAAAGGCTTACACTAAGGACAGTGACAATCACATGGGGAACCACAGCAAATGATATGATAATATAGTCTTGCAGAATTTGCCTGGGTTCGATTTTATTGACTGGAACTGCAAAAGAAGTTGTTTGTTTAGTCAGACAAATTGATAACTTTTGTGTTCTCCAACTTCAACCCAATGGGGTCCCTAATGGTCTGGTGGCTAGGATTCAGCGCTTTCACCGCTGCGGCCCGGGTTCGATTCCCGGTTAGGGAATATCTATTTAATGCTGGGAAGTACCAATAGTATTCTCTTCCTTTGTCTCCCAGCTCTATATAGGTCCACACTGTCAACTGACCTAGTCAGCCTGAAATGGAGTAACTCCATGTTCAAAAAAACTAGTGTTTACCTAAAAGGAAAGGAAAGTTATGAGTCCAAAACAGAGAGCCACGCTAAGCCCTAGTCACTTTAGATTGGCTCAGAGTTTGGAGCTTACCTTGGGCTTTAGCTGAAGAAGTAATGTAGTCCAAAAAACCCTATAGTGCTTACACTCAAGCAGGATTCTAAACAAGTGTGAAAAACGTTAACCTAATTGCTGGAAAAAGCTTGCATGGGTTCAGGAAGACTTGATTCACTTTACAGGCACATGTTTTAAGCCTTTTTTAGCTTCAGCTGACGCAGTAATGTGCACAAGTGTTGCAAACATAAAAAAAAACAAAGCAAATTTCATTCAAATTTTGATGGATTTTCCTCAAGTCTGAAGTACTTCACCAGAGTTGCTGAAAAAATGGTTCGTGTTTACAGGAAGACTTGATTCACTGGTGTGTCCACCGGCTGTCTTCCACTGGCTCCCTGATGGTCTAGTGGCTAGGATTCGGCGCTCTCACCGCCGCGGCCCGGGTTCGATTCCCGGTCAGGGAATGTGCTTTTAATACAGTGATGGTGGTGTTGGCATGCATAAAACTAAATCAAAAATAGTCCCCTGAAAAAGTCAAGAACTTGTAAAACATGAGCTATGTTAAGTACCAGGTTTCTGGACTTGCTCAGGATTGGAATCTGACAGGTTTTCTGCTTAAAGGGTTACACTAAGGACAGTGACAATCACATGGGGAACCACAGCAAATGATATGATAATATAGTCTTGCAGAATTTGCCTGGGTTCGATTTTATTGACTGGAACTGCAAAAGAAGTTGTTTGTTTAGTCAGACAAATTGATAACTTTTGTGTTCTCCAACTTCAACCCAATGGGGTCCCTAATGGTCTAGTGGCTAGGATTCAGCGCTTTCACCGCTGCGGCCCGGGTTCGATTCCCGGTTAGGGAATATCTATTTAATGCTGGGAAGTACCAATAGTATTCTCTGCCTTTGTCTCCCAGCTCTATATAGGTCCACACTGTCAACTGACCTAGTCAGCCTGAAATGGAGTAACTCCATGTTCAAAAAAACTAGTGTTTACCTAAAAGGAAAGGAAAGTTATGAGTCCAAAACAGAGAGCCACGCTAAGCCCTAGTCACTTTAGATTGGCTCAGAGTTTGGAGCTTACCTTGGGCTTTAGCTGAAGAAGTAATGTAGTCCAAAAAACCCTATAGTGCTTACACTCAAGCAGGATTCTAAACAAGTGTGAAAAACGTTAACCTAATTGCTGGAAAAAGCTTGCATGGGTTCAGGAAGACTTGATTCACTTTACAGGCACATGTTTTAAGCCTTTTTTAGCTTCAGCTGACGCAGTAATGTGCACAAGTGTTGCAAACATTAAAAAAAACAAAGCAAATTTCATTCAAATTTTGATGGATTTTCCTCAAGTCTGAAGTACTTCACCAGAGTTGCTGAAAAAATGGTTCGTGTTTACAGGAAGACTTGATTCACTGGTGTGTCCACCGGCTGTCTTCCACTGGCTCCCTGATGGTCTAGTGGCTAGGATTCGGCGCTCTCACCGCCGCGGCCCGGGTTCGATTCCCGGTCAGGGAATGTGCTTTTAATACAGTGATGGTGGTGTTGGCATGCATAAAACTAAATCAAAAACAGTCCCCTGAAAAAGTCAAGAACTTGTAAAACATGAGCTATGTTAAGTACCAGGTTTCTGGACTTGCTCAGGATTGGAATCTGACAGGTTTTCTGCTTAAAGGGTTACACTAAGGACAGTGACAATCACATGGGGAACCACAGCAAATGATATGATAATATAGTCTTGCAGAATTTGCCTGGGTTCGATTTTATTGACTGGAACTGCAAAAGAAGTTGTTTGTTTAGTCAGACAAATTGATAACTTTTGTGTTCTCCAACTTCAACCCAATGGGGTCCCTAATGGTCTAGTGGCTAGGATTCAGCGCTTTCACCGCTGCGGCCCGGGTTCGATTCCCGGTTAGGGAATATCTATTTAATGCTGGGAAGTACCAATAGTATTCTCTGCCTTTGTCTCCCAGCTCTATATAGGTCCACACTGTCAACTGACCTAGTCAGCCTGAAATGGAGTAACTCCATGTTCAAAAAAACTAGTGTTTACCTAAAAGGAAAGGAAAGTTATGAGTCCAAAACAGAGAGCCACGCTAAGCCCTAGTCACTTTAGATTGGCTCAGAGTTTGGAGCTTACCTTGGGCTTTAGCTGAAGAAGTAATGTAGTCCAAAAAACCCTATAGTGCTTACACTCAAGCAGGATTCTAAACAAGTGTGAAAAACGTTAACCTAATTGCTGGAAAAAGCTTGCATGGGTTCAGGAAGACTTGATTCACTTTACAGGCACATGTTTTAAGCCTTTTTTAGCTTCAGCTGACGCAGTAATGTGCACAAGTGTTGCAAACATTAAAAAAAACAAAGCAAATTTCATTCAAATTTTGATGGATTTTCCTCAAGTCTGAAGTACTTCACCAGAGTTGCTGAAAAAATGGTTCGTGTTTACAGGAAGACTTGATTCACTGGTGTGTCCACCGGCTGTCTTCCACTGGCTCCCTGATGGTCTAGTGGCTAGGATTCGGCGCTCTCACCGCCGCGGCCCGGGTTCGATTCCCGGTCAGGGAATGTGCTTTTAATACAGTGATGGTGGTGTTGGCATGCATAAAACTAAATCAAAAACAGTCCCCTGAAAAAGTCAAGAACTTGTAAAACATGAGCTATGTTAAGTACCAGGTTTCTGGACTTGCTCAGGATTGGAATCTGACAGGTTTTCTGCTTAAAGGCTTACACTAAGGACAGTGACAATCACATGGGGAACCACAGCAAATGATATGATAATATAGTCTTGCAGAATTTGCCTGGGTTCGATTTTATTGACTGGAACTGCAAAAGAAGTTGTTTGTTTAGTCAGACAAATTGATAACTTTTGTGTTCTCCAACTTCAACCCAATGGGGTCCCTAATGGTCTAGTGGCTAGGATTCAGCGCTTTCACCGCTGCGGCCCGGGTTCGATTCCCGGTTAGGGAATATCTATTTAATGCTGGGAAGTACCAATAGTATTCTCTGCCTTTGTCTCCCAGCTCTATATAGGTCCACACTGTCAACTGACCTAGTCAGCCTGAAATGGAGTAACTCCATGTTCAAAAAAACTAGTGTTTACCTAAAAGGAAAGGAAAGTTATGAGTCCAAAACAGAGAGCCACGCTAAGCCCTAGTCACTTTGGATTGGCTCAGAGTTTGGAGCTTACCTTGGGCTTTAGCTGAAGAAGTAATGTAGTCCAAAAAACCCTATATTGCTTACACTCAAGCAGGATTCTAAACAAGTGTGAAAAACGTTAACCTAATTGCTGGAAAAAGCTTGCATGGGTTCAGGAAGACTTGATTCACTTTACAGGCACATGTTTTAAGCCTTTTTTAGCTTCAGCTGACGCAGTAATGTGCACAAGTGTTGCAAACATAAAAAAAAACAAAGCAAATTTCATTCAAATTTTGCTGGATTTTCCTCAAGTCTGAAGTACTTCACCAGAGTTGCTGAAAAAATGGTTCGTGTTTACAGGAAGACTTGATTCACTGGTGTGTCCACCGGCTGTCTTCCACTGGCTCCCTGATGGTCTAGTGGCTAGGATTCGGCGCTCTCACCGCCGCGGCCAGGGTTCGATTCCCGGTCAGGGAATGTGCTTTTAATACAGTGATGGTGGTGTTGGCATGCATAAAACTAAATCAAAAACAGTCCCCTGAAAAAGTCAAGAACTTGTAAAACATGAGCTATGTTAAGTACCAGGTTTCTGGACTTGCTCAGGATTGGAATCTGACAGGTTTTCTGCTTAAAGGCTTACACTAAGGACAGTGACAATCACATGGGGAACCACAGCAAATGATATGATAATATAGTCTTGCAGAATTTGCCTGGGTTCGATTTTATTGACTGGAACTGCAAAAGAAGTTGTTTGTTTAGTCAGACAA
Source organism: Tautogolabrus adspersus (assembly GCA_020745685.1). Classification (NCBI taxonomy): domain Eukaryota; kingdom Metazoa; phylum Chordata; class Actinopteri; order Labriformes; family Labridae; genus Tautogolabrus; species Tautogolabrus adspersus. The sequence goes on from CM036536.1 coordinate 31,414,585, forward strand.
ATTGATAACTTTTGTGTTCTCCAACTTCAACCCAATGGGGTCCCTAATGGTCTAGTGGCTAGGATTCAGCGCTTTCACCACTGCGGCCCGGGTTCGATTCCCGGTTAGGGAATATCTATTTAATGCTGGGAAGTACCAATAGTATTCTCTGCCTTTGTCTCCCAGCTCTATATAGGTCCACTGACCTAGTCAGCCTGAAATGGAGTAACTCCATGTTCAAAAAAACTAGTGTTTACCTAAAAGGAAAGGAAAGTTATGAGTCCAAAACAGAGAGCCACGCTAAGCCCTAGTCACTTTAGATTGGCTCAGAGTTTGGAGCTTACCTTGGGCTTTAGCTGAAGAAGTAATGTAGTCCAAAAAACCCTATAGTGCTTACACTCAAGCAGGATTCTAAACAAGTGTGAAAAACGTTAACCTAATTGCTGGAAAAAGCTTGCATGGGTTCAGGAAGACTTGATTCACTTTACAGGCACATGTTTTAAGCCTTTTTTAGCTTCAGCTGACGCAGTAATGTGCACAAGTGTTGCAAACATAGAAAAAAACAAAGCAAATTTCATTCAAATTTTGCTGGATTTTCCTCAAGTCTGAAGTACTTCACCAGAGTTGCTGAAAAAATGGTTCGTGTTTACAGGAAGACTTGATTCACTGGTGTGTCCACCGGCTGTCTTCCACTGGCTCCCTGATGGTCTAGTGGCTAGGATTCGGCGCTCTCACCGCCGTGGCCCGGGTTCGATTCCCGGTCAGGGAATGTGCTTTTAATACAGTGATGGTGGTGTTGGCATGCATAAAACTAAATCAAAAACAGTCCCCTGAAAAAGTCAAGAACTTGTAAAACATGAGCTATGTTAAGTACCAGGTTTCTGGACTTGCTCAGGATTGGAATCTGACAGGTTTTCTGCTTAAAGGCTTACACTAAGGACAGTGACAATCACATGGGGAACCACAGCAAATGATATGATAATATAGTCTTGCAGAATTTGCCTGGGTTCGATTTTATTGACTGGAACTGCAAAAGAAGTTGTTTGTTTAGTCAGACAAATTGATAACTTTTGTGTTCTCCAACTTCAACCCAATGGGGTCCCTAATGGTCTAGTGGCTAGGATTCAGCGCTTTCACCGCTGCGGCCCGGGTTCGATTCCCGGTTAGGGAATATCTATTTAATGCTGGGAAGTACCAATAGTATTCTCTGCCTTTGTCTCCCAGCTCTATATAGGTCCACACTGTCAACTGACCTAGTCAGCCTGAAATGGAGTAACTCCATGTTCAAAAAAACTAGTGTTTACCTGAAAGGAAAGGAAAGTTATGAGTCCAAAACAGAGAGCCACGCTAAGCCCTAGTCACTTTAGATTGGCTCAGAGTTTGGAGCTTACCTTGGGCTTTAGCTGAAGAAGTAATGTAGTCCAAAAAACCCTATAGTGCTTACACTCAAGCAGGATTCTAAACAAGTGTGAAAAACGTTAACCTTATTGCTGGAAAAAGCTTGCATGGGTTCAGGAAGACTTGATTCACTTTACAGGCACATGTTTTAAGCCTTTTTTAGCTTCAGCTGACGCAGTAATGTGCACAAGTGTTGCAAACATAAAAAAAAACAAAGCAAATTTCATTCAAATTTTGCTGGATTTTCCTCAAGTCTGAAGTACTTCACCAGAGTTGCTGAAAAAATGGTTCGTGTTTACAGGAAGACTTGATTCACTGGTGTGTCCACCGGCTGTCTTCCACTGGCTCCCTGATGGTCTAGTGGCTAGGATTCGGCGCTCTCACCGCCGCGGCCCGGGTTCGATTCCCGGTCAGGGAATGTGCTTTTAATACAGTGATGGTGGTGTTGGCATGCATAAAACTAAATCAAAAACAGTCCCCTGAAAAAGTCAAGAACTTGTAAAACATGAGCTATGTTAAGTACCAGGTTTCTGGACTTGCTCAGGATTGGAATCTGACAGGTTTTCTGCTTAAAGGGTTACACTAAGGACAGTGACAATCACATGGGGAACCACAGCAAATGATATGATAATATAGTCTTGCAGAATTTGCCTGGGTTCGATTTTATTGACTGGAACTGCAAAAGAAGTTGTTTGTTTAGTCAGACAAATTGATAACTTTTGTGTTCTCCAACTTCAACCCAATGGGGTCCCTAATGGTCTAGTGGCTAGGATTCAGCGCTTTCACCGCTGCCGTCCGGGTTCGATTCCCGGTTAGGGAATATCTATTTAATGCTGGGAAGTACCAATAGTATTCTCTGCCTTTGTCTCCCAGCTCTATATAGGTCCACACTGTCAACTGACCTAGTCAGCCTGAAATGGAGTAACTCCATGTTCAAAAAAACTAGTGTTTACCTAAAAGGAAAGGAAAGTTATGAGTCCAAAACAGAGAGCCACGCTAAGCCCTAGTCACTTTGGATTGGTTCAGAGTTTGGAGCTTACCTTGGGCTTTAGCTGAAGAAGTAATGTAGTCCAAAAAACCCTATAGTGCTTACACTCAAGCAGGATTCTAAACAAGTGTGAAAAACGTTAACCTAATTGCTGGAAAAAGCTTGCATGGGTTCAGGAAGACTTGATTCACTTTACAGGCACATGTTTTAAGCCTTTTTTAGCTTCAGCTGACGCAGTAATGTGCACAAGTGTTGCAAACATAAAAAAAAACAAAGCAAATTTCATTCAAATTTTGCTGGATTTTCCTCAAGTCTGAAGTACTTCACCAGAGTTGCTGAAAAAATGGTTCGTGTTTACAGGAAGACTTGATTCACTGGTGTGTCCACCGGCTGTCTTCCACTGGCTCCCTGATGGTCTAGTGGCTAGGATTCGGCGCTCTCACCGCCGCGGCCCGGGTTCGATTCCCGGTCAGGGAATGTGCTTTTAATACAGTGATGGTGGTGTTGGCATGCATAAAACTAAATCAAAAACAGTCCCCTGAAAAAGTCAAGAACTTGTAAAACATGAGCTATGTTAAGTACCAGGTTTCTGGACTTGCTCAGGATTGGAATCTGACAGGTTTTCTGCTTAAAGGGTTACACTAAGGACAGTGACAATCACATGGGGAACCACAGCAAATGATATGATAATATAGTCTTGCAGAATTTGCCTGGGTTCGATTTTATTGACTGGAACTGCAAAAGAAGTTGTTTGTTTAGTCAGACAAATTGATAACTTTTGTGTTCTCCAACTTCAACCCAATGGGGTCCCTAATGGTCTAGTGGCTAGGATTCAGCGCTTTCACCGCTGCGGCCCGGGTTCGATTCCCGGTTAGGGAATATCTATTTAATGCTGGGAAGTACCAATAGTATTCTCTGCCTTTGTCTCCCAGCTCTATATAGGTCCACACTGTCAACTGACCTAGTCAGCCTGAAATGGAGTAACTCCATGTTCAAAAAAACTAGTGTTTACCTAAAAGGAAAGGAAAGTTATGAGTCCAAAACAGAGAGCCACGCTAAGCCCTAGTCACTTTAGATTGGCTCAGAGTTTGGAGCTTACCTTGGGCTTTAGCTGAAGAAGTAATGTAGTCCAAAAAACCCTATAGTGCTTACACTCAAGCAGGATTCTAAACAAGTGTGAAAAACGTTAACCTAATTGCTGGAAAAAGCTTGCATGGGTTCAGGAAGACTTGATTCACTTTACAGGCACATGTTTTAAGCCTTTTTTAGCTTCAGCTGACGCAGTAATGTGCACAAGTGTTGCAAACATTAAAAAAAACAAAGCAAATTTCATTCAAATTTTGCTGGATTTTCCTCAAGTCTGAAGTACTTCACCAGAGTTGCTGAAAAAATGGTTCGTGTTTACAGGAAGACTTGATTCACTGGTGTGTCCACCGGCTGTCTTCCACTGGCTCCCTGATGGTCTAGTGGCTAGGATTCGGCGCTCTCACCGCCGCGGCCCGGGTTCGATTCCCGGTCAGGGAATGTGCTTTTAATACAGTGATGGTGGTGTTGGCATGCATAAAACTAAATCAAAAACAGTCCCCTGAAAAAGTCAAGAACTTGTAAAACATGAGCTATGTTAAGTACCAGGTTTCTGGACTTGCTCAGGATTGGAATCTGACAGGTTTTCTGCTTAAAGGGTTACACTAAGGACAGTGACAATCACATGGGGAACCACAGCAAATGATATGATAATATAGTCTTGCAGAATTTGCCTGGGTTCGATTTTATTGACTGGAACTGCAAAAGAAGTTGTTTGTTTAGTCAGACAAATTGATAACTTTTGTGTTCTCCAACTTCAACCCAATGGGGTCCCTAATGGTCTAGTGGCTAGGATTCAGCGCTTTCACCGCTGCGGCCCGGGTTCGATTCCCGGTTAGGGAATATCTATTTAATGCTGGGAAGTACCAATAGTATTCTCTGCCTTTGTCTCCCAGCTCTATATAGGTCCACACTGTCAACTGACCTAGTCAGCCTGAAATGGAGTAACTCCATGTTCAAAAAAACTAGTGTTTACCTAAAAGGAAAGGAAAGTTATGAGTCCAAAACAGAGAGCCACGCTAAGCCCTAGTCACTTTAGATTGGCTCAGAGTTTGGAGCTTACCTTGGGCTTTAGCTGAAGAAGTAATGTAGTCCAAAAAAACCTATAGTGCTTACACTCAAGCAGGATTCTAAACAAGTGTGAAAAACGTTAACCTAATTGCTGGAAAAAGCTTGCATGGGTTCAGGAAGACTTGATTCACTTTACAGGCACATGTTTTAAGCCTTTTTTAGCTTCAGCTGACGCAGTAATGTGCACAAGTGTTGCAAACATAAAAAAAAACAAAGCAAATTTCATTCAAATTTTGCTGGATTTTCCTCAAGTCTGAAGTACTTCACCAGAGTTGCTGAAAAAATGGTTCGTGTTTACAGGAAGACTTGATTCACTGGTGTGTCCACCGGCTGTCTTCCACTGGCTCCCTGATGGTCTAGTGGCTAGGATTCGGCGCTCTCACCGCCGCGGCCCGGGTTCGATTCCCGGTCAGGGAATGTGCTTTTAATACAGTGATGGTGGTGTTGGCATGCATAAAACTAAATCAAAAACAGTCCCCTGAAAAAGTCAAGAACTTGTAAAACATGAGCTATGTTAAGTACCAGGTTTCTGGACTTGCTCAGGATTGGAATCTGACAGGTTTTCTGCTTAAAGGCTTACACTAAGGACAGTGACAATCACATGGGGAACCACAGCAAATGATATGATAATATAGTCTTGCAGAATTTGCCTGGGTTCGATTTTATTGACTGGAACTGCAAAAGAAGTTGTTTGTTTAGTCAGACAAATTGATAACTTTTGTGTTCTCCAACTTCAACCCAATGGGGTCCCTAATGGTCTAGTGCATGGGTGTCAAACTCAAGGCCCGCGGGCCGAATGTGGCCCGCCACGTCATTTTATGTGGCCCGCAAGAGCATAAAAGGTCTGAGTGTCTAAAAAAAATAGGTTAAACGCGTGCTTTGACTATAAACTACATTTCCCACAATGCACTGTCGACTGTGATACCCGCGCGGTGACGGTTCCCCGCCACTACACGGCAGTGTTTCCACGTCAATGCCAACAAGTGGAATTGAGAGTTAAATAATGATCCCAAAATGTCCAGGAAGAGAAAAGTTGATGGAGATGGAAGACTGTTTCAAGAAAGATGGGAAGGCGAATACTTGTTTGTGCTTCAAGGAGAAAGACCGGTATGTCTTTTGTGTTACGAGGCGGTGTCGGTTGTCAAAGAGTACAATCTTCGCCGGCATTTTGACACCAAACACGGAGCTAAGTACGCCAAAGCTAGCCATCAAGAAAAGCAACAACTTGCCCAAGAATTAAAAAGCAAACTTCGGTCGCAGCAGAGTGTGTACACGAAATCCACAGCCAAAAACAATGCGGCAGTGAAAGCTAGCTTTATTGTGGCTGAAGAAATCGCCCACGCTTCCAAGTCTTTTTCAGAGGGAGCGTTTTTGAAGCAGTGCATGCTGAAGGTCTGTGAGCAAGTGTGTCCCGACCAGATACAGACTTTTAAAAATGTCAGTTTATCAAGAAACACCATCGCGGACCGAGTTACGGAACTAGCGGAAAACCTTGCAACACAGCTGGCCGAGGAGGCACGCAGCTACACAGCTTTTTCATTAGCTGTTGATGAAAGCACAGATAACACGGATACAGCGCAGTTATCAATTTTTATTAGAGGCGTGAAGTCGGATCTCTCTGTCATCGAGGAGCTGTTGGATGTAGCGGCAATGCATGGGACCACGACGGGACAGGACATTTTTGATGCGGTGGAGAAGTCCATAAGTAAAAATGCATTGCCTTGGGAAAACTTGGTGGGATTAACTACAGACGGTGCACCGGCAATGTGTGGAGGAAAAGTGGGCTTGGTTGGACTAATGAAGGAGAAAATGCAAAAAATGAACTGTCACACGCCACTGATAACATATCATTGCATTATCCATCAAGAAGCTTTGTGTGGGAAGGTGCTGGGGATGAATGACATTGTGACCACGGTCATGAAAACAGTGAACTTCATTCGGGCGCGTGGCCTGAATCACCGTCAGTTCCAGCTGTTTTTGCAGGAAATGGGCTCGGAGCACGGGGATGTGCCGTACCATACAGAAGTGCGGTGGCTGAGTAGGAGCAAAGTCCTCAAAAGATTTTTTGAGCTCAGGGAAGACATTGCTCTTTTTATGCAGAGTAAAGGAAAACCCTTGTCTGAACTGTCAGAACCAAACTGGCTGTGTGACTTTGCTGTGTTGTGTGACATAACCGAGCATCTCGCCCAACTGAATCAGAAGCTGCAGGGACGCAAACAAGTCATCACGCAGATGTCCGACACGATCACGGCTTTCCAGCGTAAACTGGACCTATGGATATGCCAAGTGAAACAGGACAATCTTGCCCACTTTCCTGTCTGTCAGAGCATGTCAGCCTCATTTCCCGTGACATTTTCATGTGCTCAGTTGGCTACCAAACTTAGCCGGTTAAAGACTGAGTTTGATCGGCGCTTTTCTGACTTCAGAGCACAGCAGTCTAGCTTTGCCATCTTTGCCAATCCTTTCACCACCGACGTCTGCACTGCACCCCAACACCTTCAGATGGAGTTAATCGAGCTTCAAAGCGACAGTGGCCTTCGAGCAAAGTTCCAGGATGCTGCAATCCAAGACTTTTACCGTCTGCTGCCCCCTGGTCTGATGCCACAGCTTCAACTTCATGCTGCCTGTGTTCTGTCCATGTTTGGGAGCACCTATCTGTGCGAACAGATGTTTTCAATAATGAATCTGAACAAAAACAAGCACAGATCACGCCTCACTGATGACAACCTCCATGCTGTTCTACGGATTGCCTCAGCACAGGACCTAAAACCAGATATTGACACACTGGTAATGGGAAAACGGTGTCAGACATCTGGTCAGAAAACACACAGGTAAGCATTAAAAAAAAAACTTAATTCGAATATAATAAAATGTAATTCAACCAAGAAGAATAGTCAAACTCTGTGTGCAATTTAATGATTGTGCTTGCATTTTGTTTTGTTTGTTATTTTCAGAACATGATCAATGGATGGTAGAGAGGGGATCCACTTGGTGTGTTCAAGGACAGGCGGCATCTCATCAAAAACTAACCTAAAAACTTGACCAATATAGTTGTGAACTGAGTCAACCTTTATTTTGTTATTTTTTAGTTGATTCAATATTATTTATATGTGTAGCTGCTGTTGCAATTATTTGGTGTTTGCAGGTTTTATGTGTGTATGCAGACAAATTATTGTAATCAAACCATCAGTTGGATGCAAGGCTGTGTGCAGCCTTTTTTTTTGTAAAATGCTACATCTGTCATACATGTTCTCAGCAGCTCCCAATTGTTTGCAGTAATTGAGCCCATTTTAACTTTGACAAAAACGTTTTGAACAAAGTTAATGTCATAACTTGTGTTTGATGTTATTTTTCTTTATTCACTTGGATAGTTTGATCCTTGATTAATGGAGTTATCTGGGTTTCATAACCTGACAAATCAAAAGGATTTATGTTATAACAGAGCAACAAGCAAATATTTTTTCTGTGCAACTGTAATGCATGTAACTTGAATAAGTAATAAATTCAGAGTTATTTAACATTAAGGAGTCGTTATATTTATTTTACATTGCATTCGGTTACATTTATAAGTTACATCTGGCCCTTTGAGGACAGCCATTATGCTGATGTGGCCCTCGGTGAAAATGAGTTTGACACACCTGGTCTAGTGGCTAGGATTCAGCGCTTTCACCGCTGCGGCCCGGGTTCGATTCCCGGTTAGGGAATATCTATTTAATGCTGGGAAGTACCAATAGTATTCTCTGCCTTTGTCTCCCAGCTCTATATAGGTCCACACTGTCAACTGACCTAGTCAGCCTGAAATGGAGTAACTCCATGTTCAAAAAAACTAGTGTTTACCTAAAAGGAAAGGAAAGTTATGAGTCCAAAACAGAGAGCCACGCTAAGCCCTAGTCACTTTAGATTGGCTCAGAGTTTGGAGCTTACCTTGGGCTTTAGCTGAAGAAGTAATGTAGTCCAAAAAACCCTATAGTGCTTACACTCAAGCAGGATTCTAAACAAGTGTGAAAAACGTTAACCTAATTGCTGGAAAAAGCTTGCATGGGTTCAGGAAGACTTGATTCACTTTACAGGCACATGTTTTAAGCCTTTTTTAGCTTCAGCTGACGCAGTAATGTGCACAAGTGTTGCAAACATAGAAAAAAACAAAGCAAATTTCATTCAAATTTTGATGGATTTTCCTCAAGTCTGAAGTACTTCACCAGAGTTGCTGAAAAAATGGTTCGTGTTTACAGGAAGACTTGATTCACTGGTGTGTCCACCGGCTGTCTTCCACTGGCTCCCTGATGGTCTAGTGGCTAGGATTCGGCGCTCTCACCGCCGCGGCCCGGGTTCGATTCCCGGTCAGGGAATGTGCTTTTAATACAGTGATGGTGGTGTTGGCATGCATAAAACTAAATCAAAAACAGTCCCCTGAAAAAGTCAAGAACTTGTAAAACATGAGCTATGTTAAGTACCAGGTTTCTGGACTTGCTCAGGATTGGAATCTGACAGGTTTTCTGCTTAAAGGCTTACACTAAGGACAGTGACAATCACATGGGGAACCACAGCAAATGATATGATAATATAGTCTTGCAGAATTTGCCTGGGTTCGATTTTATTGACTGGAACTGCAAAAGAAGTTGTTTGTTTAGTCAGACAAATTGATAACTTTTGTGTTCTCCAACTTCAACCCAATGGGGTCCCTAATGGTCTAGTGGCTAGGATTCAGCACTTTCACTGCTGCGGCCTGTGTTCGATTCCCGGTTAGGGAATATCTATTGAATGCTGGGAAGTACCAATAGTATTCTCTGCCTTTGTCTCCCAGCTCTATATAGGTCCACACTGTCAACTGACCTAGTCAGCCTGAAATGGAGTAACTCCATGTTCAAAAAAACTAGTGTTTACCTAAAAGGAAAGGAAAGTTATGAGTCCAAAACAGAGAGCCACGCTAAGCCCTAGTCACTTTAGATTGGCTCAGAGTTTGGAGCTTACCTTGGGCTTTAGCTGAAGAAGTAATGTAGTCCAAAAAAACCTATAGTGCTTACACTCAAGCAGGATTCTAAACAAGTGTGAAAAACTTTAACCTAATTGCTGGAAAAAGCTTGCATGGGTTCAGGAAGACTTGATTCACTTTACAGGCACATGTTTTAAGCCTTTTTTAGCTTCAGCTGACGCAGTAATGTGCACAAGTGTTGCAAACATTAAAAAAAACAAAGCAAATTTCATTCAAATTTTGATGGATTTTCCTCAAGTCTGAAGTACTTCACCAGAGAACATGTCACACAGCAAGCAGCAGGCAGGGAAACTTAAGCAGAGTTTACGGTATGTACACAGTGTATTTGTTTTTCACGGTTATTTGTTGTTTGTGCCAAACGTGACACTAAAACCGAGTTTTTTGGTTTTTGATATAAGCATGGAGGTTCGTTTGGGAGTTGACGGAGATACCTGTGTCCATTGAAAAAGTTTGCACCCTCAGCAAGCGGAGCGAGGTACGTGCATGCTTTGCGTAATTGTGAAGGTGTTAATTGAATGATTTATGAATGAAAAGGGAGGGTTATGCAATATTGTTAGTGTTTTATGTGATGCGTTGTGTTTGAATCAGGCCTGTTGTGATGTACATGTTATTGTTAATGTGTTTAAAGTAAAATGTTGCACTGTGAAATGTTTGTTTATGAATGAATGGTAAATGTTTTGATATCTATAATGAATTGTAATCCACTGTTTTTGAATGTTAATTTTGGCTTCATTTGCCTTATTTTCTAGTTTCACGGTGCTCGAAATGAGAAAATAAAAAATCGCATCAGTCGAACTCCATGCTTCCTCATTGTCTTGGTCGAGGGCTGCTACAGTGAAACTCGTCTCTACAAAGTCATCCCATATCGAGTGCCAGCCAACAGCTTCAAGATTCAGCGGCAGCGAAAGACTTTTGGTCTAAATTGCAGGTTCAAATCACCCACACAGACAACTGTTGAAGTTGAATGGGGTATGAAGATTTAAACAAATAGCCCTATTTTTTTGATCACATTAGACAATGAACATTTAAAATGCCATCTAATGCTGCAGGGGCCTGAATAATTCCAGAAATGTTTTTATTTTTGAATGTCAAATGCTTGTCTGAATATATGTTTGCTCTAAATGTGCTGATTAAAGGTCAGTAAAATAGTGCAGCTAAGGTTCAAACTGAGCTTATTTCAATCCTGAACCTAACGATGTCTAAAGGGGAAATGATCAGATAATAAGAGTAAATAACATGCAGTTTTTCGCTGAGTCACGTTTGCTATAGAACTGTTTACTGACTTCGATGTGTCCATAAAGTGTAAATGTCTGATCTGAGTGGTGATAAATAGTTTGTGAGAAAAGTTAAAGCTATTGCTTGTCAAAATTAAGTTCAGATATAAAACACTTCAAAGCTTTTCAGTGTAATCAGATAAAAAAGAGCAACACGATGTTAGCATCTGCTGAAGAAACAAAGAATTAGAGCCAGACTAAAGACTTTCTGCTCAACTGATGACCTTGATGAAATAAAAGGAAACATTAAATCTAATCATGATAAAGTATGCCTGCATTATGAGCCAATGCGACGCAACCATACTACTGCACCAGATATTGTTAAGAGAATGGATGCATGCAACACTTTAACAGCTGAAGTTTGTGACCTTGTCAGTAAACGTCCAGAAAATCTAGAGAGAGCATTTAGAGAGAGACTCATGAAATGGCCAAAGATTGTTGCTAATGACCCAAGAGCACTCAGTTTGCAGATTTTCTCCGAGGCTGTGTTGAAGCTATTCCCCATGTTAAAGGCCTGTCAATTCTCAATGATTGTGAGGAAAATCAAAAGCTTCTTAAAAAACTGTCTGAGTGGAGGGTCTGCAGTTAGAGTCGAATTGTTGTGGATGAGTTGGACAGATCTGGTGATTACCCAAGTTTTCTACATTTCACAGAGTTTGTGCAAAGAGAAGCTAGAATTGCTTGTAATCCCATTGCCTCCCCCCCTGATGATAAGTATGAAAACCACAGAGGATAGGTTTCTGAAGAGAGCCAAAGCACTCAACACAAGCACTCGAATAAAAAATTCCAGCCCAGTAACAGTGGAAAACCAAAAGCCAAAGCCACCTTGCTTGGTCTGTAAAAATGAAACGCATGGTGTTGCTAAATGTCCAACCTTTGCCTCAAAGACGAGCGATGAGAAGAGAGCCATCATTCATGAAAATCATTTATGCTTTGGATGCCTAAGAAAGGGGCACATTAACCAAAGACTGTAAAACGTGACACACTTGCAGCACCTGTGGTCAACGTCATCCAACCTGCATGCATATAGAAAGAAACACGAGACCTGCTGAATTGGAAAGTGACAACTCTGTAGCCACAGGAGCCCAGGCGAAAAATGAAATCTACAAGGTAATGACTCATGCATTGACACAGCATGGCTCTGCGACATCTAGCATTGTTCCAGTTCTTGTTTCTTCAACGACAGAGCCTCAAAAGGAAATTCTTACTTATGCCCGCCTCGACACACAGAGCGATTCTACTTTTATTTTGGAAGATTTAGTGTCCGATTTAAATGTAAATACTCGATCAGTTCAGCTTAAAATAAGTACAAGACAGTGGTCAATACAGCAATAGCAAGCAAAACTGCCAGTGGTCTTCAAGTGAGGGGACTCAACTCTGAAACTCATGTAGCAAGCTTACACACGCGACTTCATTCCAGTTGATAAGTCTCACATTCCCACAAAAAGTACAGCACTTCAGTGGCCTCATCTCAATTACTTAACCGACAAGTTACCACCTCTTCAAGATTGCGAGGTCGGACTGCTAATTGGTTATGATTGTCCGTCAGCACTAGCTCCTTTAGAGGTCATCATGGGTGATGGAAACGAACCTTTTGCTCAACGAACTATGCTTGGCTGGAGCATTATAGGGTCAGCTAATCCTCATTTGGACAGACAGGGAAACCACAGTTTTGTGCATCGTGTTGCAGTTAAAGAAATACCAGTGCCCTCTGTCACAGACGTACTGAAAGTGTTAGTCAGACTTTAACGAAAAAAGTTATGAAGACAAGTATGTGTCTCAGGATGATGTTCATTTTATACATCTTCTTAGTGATAAGATAAGGCAGGTGGAAGATGGACACTATCAAATGCCCCTCCCCTTCAAGAGTAACAGTTTACAATCATTGCCAAACAATAAAAGGCTAGCTACTGTGCGGTTGCAACACCTTAAAAGAAAGTTAAACGCCAATCGACTATACCATGACCAGTATACTGCCTTCATGGAAGAAATAGTGTTTGTTGGTGATCCAGAAGTTAAATCAACTCATGTGTCTTCAACACACGTCAGTAAGCAGGCAAACATTCTAAGTCGTCTGGAGCGGTTTTCTGCCTGGACCACACTCCTCAAGGTGGTTGCAAGAATTAAAAGGCTTGGGACGAAACTAAAACATGTCAATCTAGTGACGGCTGAAGAACGTAGGAGAGCAGCGGATGTGGTAATCAAGCTAGTACATCAGGAAGCCTTTTTCTAATGAGCTAAAAGTACTTCAACGGGACAGTCTTCCAAGGTCAAGTCCGCTTCATAGCTTAAATCCCATTCTGCATGGAGGGCTTCTTCATGTTAGTGGAAGACTTAAGGGATCAACGCTCAGTCAAGAACAAAAGCATCCCATTATTCTACCTAAAGACAGCCACATCACCAAACTGATTTTGTCACACTATCATGGTCAAGTCTGCCACCAAGGCCGAAGTCAAACATTGATGGAACTCAGAACCAATGGATTTTGGGTTATTGGTGGTAGCAAAGCAGTTGCTAAGTTGATACACAGATGTGTGCAATGTCGTAAACAGAGAAGACCGGCTGAGAACCAACAAATGGCTGAGCTCCCGAAGGAACGTTGTGAGGTCTCAGCTCCCTTCACATTCTGTGGGATGGATTGTTTTGGTCCATTTATTGTTAAGCAGGGTCGCAAAGAGTGCAAGAGATATGGACTGATCTTTACCTGTTTGTCCTCCAGAGCCGTCCATATTGAAATGCTCGAAGATTTGTCCACAGACGTCTTTATCAATGCCTTAAGATGCCTTATCAGTCTCAGAGGAACAGTAAGCCAACTTCGCTGTGATCAGGGCACAAACTTTGTGGGTGCTAACAATGAATTCAAAGAAGCCCTGAAGCAATGTGACACAAAGGCACTAGAGGCCTTCCTGGCAAATAAACAGTGTGAATTTGTCTTCAACGCTCCTTCAGTGAGTCATGCAGGTGGTATCTGGGAGCGGCAAATACACACCATTCGTAATGTTTTGAATGTAACCATTGCTCAGTGTCCAGGAAGACTTGATGAAGCTTCCCTTAGAACTCTATTCTATGAAGCAATGGCCATTGTTAATTGTTAAACTGTTGTTTAAATGTGGATGAAATAAATGATCCCATGTCGCTCGAACCCTTGACTTCAAACCATCTCAACTTGATGAAGTCTAAGGTTGCTTTACCACCTCCTGGAAAGTTCGTAAAGGAGGAAATGTATGCTGCAAAAAGGTGGCGTCGAGTACAGTATTTAACTGAACAGTTCTGGAGTCGGTGGAAAAAGGAATACCTCCTGAACATTTCTTTAAGGCAAAAGTGGCATGTTCCCCGGCGTAACTTGAGAGTAGGTGACATTGTCATTATCAAGGAAGACACACTTCCAAGAAATGATTGGCATTTGGGGCGTGTGGTTGAAACCACAGAAGGGCCTGTGGTTTAAACCACAGGCCCTTCTGTGCAGAATTTGCCTGGGTTCGATTTTATTGACTGGAACTGCAAAAGAAGTTGTTTGTTTTGTTTGTTTCTGCAAGACTATATTATCATATCATTTGCTGTGGTTCCCCATGTAATTGTCACTGTCCTTAGTTTTCAGGGGACTGTTTTTGTCCAATCTGTCTGTCAGATTCCAATCCTGAGCAAGTCCAACACTGCAGGTCACACCTATCTATTCACACACTGAAGGCAGTGGTCGTTATGTAGTAAGAAGTAAACAATCCCATTCATACACATTCATACGCCCAACCGAAGCAGCGGGACATTCAGGTTTACATCAGACATGTTGCTGCAGCAGCTGGGAATCAAACCCCCAACCTTCCGGTTGACGACTCTACCACTGAGCCATAGCCAACCCTCGGCTGATTTTTGTTTTTTACTTTGTCAAATTCATTCAGTGTGGAAGTGGCCGTATCCATCCTCGTTTGTTATTTTTGTTCAGCTTTATTCAAGATGATTAATGCACATATACAGTAAGGTAAACAAAAAACAACACACTGTAAATAAAGTAAAAAAACAGATTAAATAATAAAATAGCCTACAGTACATACAGGAAAGTACAAATGAATGACAGTAATATAAAGTATATAAAGTAAATTAAACCAAGACAGACACATACATAAATAGGGAAATCATTATTAAAATAGAGGGGAAAAGGTTTTATAATAATGCAGCCATTTGTTGCGTCTACGTCAGATGAAGCTAAAGAAGGCTTTACCTGTAAAGTAAGTAAAGTCTAGTGTTTCCAGCACATGGGGAAATTCTTAAATCAAAAAAAAAAAAAAAAGTTTACAGATTGAAAGGCCTACCATAGCAATTTTGGGTTCGGCATTTAGCCCGTGCAACTCCGACCTTGTAATTCAACTTGTAAAAGATTGACCCACGTGTGTATGTGTGTGTGTGTGTGTGTGTGTGTGTGTGTGTGTGTGTGTGTGTGTGTGTGTGTGTGAAAATCACAGATAAGGAAAGATTTTAATTTCCTCTGCAGAGTTTGAAGTAAGGGAGTGTTATGGGAGAGCGAGAGAGAAAACAATACCAGGTCCCGCGCTGGATAAATGCTTCTCTGTTTTGCATTACTTTTCTGCCCTCTACAGGACTGACTGTACACATCACTGAAAAAAAACTAATCTGTAACACAAAATAAAGTTGTGTGAAAAAGTGCTCTCAAAAATGTAAAGTGAAATTATGTGTCTATTATTGCAATAGATTCCCCATGTGTGTGAAGCTCTACTGAAGGATATAAAAACCAATCTTCAAAAGATAGACTCAGACTCACTGCTTTTTTAGAATAAATACAGATGGTTATTGGTAACTAATTTTAAGGGATACTTCACCCGTTGAAACATGAATCTGTATTGACATTGGGTCATATATGTAGAAATGTGAAATACATTTTGAAGTTGGTGCCTTCTTGACCGAGAAAAGGCAGAAAGTGTCTTTTTGTCTCATGTGAATGAAAGACAACAACTCCCAGAATGCACAACACCGCAGGCCACTCCCATTGAAGCTACGGTGTATTAACAGTCTGTCTACAACACATACGGGCTGTGTCCTCTACCGATTCCGAGATTTCTTCCAGAAGGAATTGGCATCTTAGAAATTCCTGGCAGCAAACGGACCCTAAGTCTGTGTCCATAGGCCAACAGTGAGAGCACCGACACCATCAGTCCGCCCCAGCTGGAGCCGGCCCGGGCTCCTCGTCCTCACCGCCGCCGACAGGTTTCAACACGGTCCATGACAGAAAAAACAAAGGACCGAATTGCAGATACTAAAGAAAACTATTTATTTCAAACAAAAAGGCAAAACAATACTTACTAGATAGAAATGTCCAACTGAAAAAACCACAAAGGGTAAAAAACACGAAAGCCACGAGGAATCACTAGGAAGACAAACATGCACCAACAACTTACACTGACATACGACAATGATCTCACACAGAAAGGAAGAAACACAGAGACTAAATAGACCTGGGGTAATCAAACACAGGTGAGACTAATGACACAGGTGAAGACAATGAGGGCAAACAAGGCTGAAGGGAAACACAGAGGGAAACACTAAAGAGAAGATTCACAGAGGGACAAAATAAACTACAAAATATAACTGGAAACACTAAAGACACAGAGAACTCAATTTACCAACAACAATACACACTAGGACAAAGAAACACAGGTATAGGAAATACAAAATAAAAACACTAGAAACTGAACTAGGAAACAAGAACTACTAAAACAGAAAATATAAATCTAAACTCTGAAAATACAAAATATACAACTTAAACAAGACCAAATCATAACACTTTAACTATAAACTAATTAACTATCTCCCAATATAAAATCATTATTATATGTGTAAGTTCCTTTTTTATGTAATTTCTTTATAATATTTTCATCATATATTTATTTTGTTATTTTATATTTGTATGGGCTGATATTCCTTTCCCTGTAAACTTTCCTTAAAAAAATGTCCAGTGGATTTGGGAGTTGGTGACAGGAAATTGATTTCTGTCTTCTTCTTTTTAAATTGCATCATTTGATGACCTCTTGTGCCCTTTAAATTGGGGCTTTGTCATGGAGACTGGTACTATATCAATAGGAATCCAAAATAACCTCTGAATGATTTGCAGTTCGTCTTTGGGTCTAACTGAGGGTCTGAAGCTAGCCATCAGAAGGCTCGATCCAAGATCTATCACATGACTTATATTCATACATTTTAGCCACAATTAACTAGTAGGTTTATAAATATCTGTCGTTGTACCACAACATGATTTTAGTGGTTTTATTGACATTGTCCCTGAGGGTTTTGATAAATAAACAATCCGTATTTAAAAAAATATGTTTCAGCAGTGTTTGGTCATTTTAGTTCAATGAAATATTCTCATTCAAGTATGATTCACCACATCTGCCTTTCATTCCCAACAACAAGACCTGGACTCCAGATGTGATTATCCTGGAAAAAGCAGGGTCCTGCTGTCCTGTTCTTTTCAACTGTTTGTGAGACATATGTGTGCTGTCTGGAGGGCTGTCCTGTGTGCTGTCTGGAGGACTGTCCTGTGTGCTGTCTGGAGGACTGTCCTGTGTGCTGTCTGGAGGGCTGTCCTGTGTGCTGTCTGGAGGACTGTCCTGTGTGCTGTCTGGAGGACTGTCCTGTGTGCTGTCTGGAGGACTGTCCTGTGTGCTGTCTGGAGGACTGTCCTGTGTGCTGTCTGGAGGGCTGTCCTGTGTGCTGTCTGGAGGACTGTCCTGTGTGCTGTCTGGAGGACTGTCCTGTGTGCTGTCTGGAGGACTGTCCTGTGTGCTGTCTGGAGGACTGTCCTGTGTGCTGTCTGGAGGACTGTCCTGTGTGCTGTCTGGAGGACTGTCCTGTGTGCTGTCTGGAGGACTGTCCTGTGTGCTGTCTGGAGGACTGTCCTGTGTGCTGTCTTGTAATTGTTTTTGAAGTACCTGCCTTAGGACTACAGATGACATTTAGCTAATGCTTTGTGCTTATTCTGACATATTGACATTAACCTTTAACTGATATGGAAATGAATGTGCACTGTCCAAAATCAGTCAATTAAATAATGAAATACAAATAAAAACACTGTGCTTTAAAACAGTGGTTCTCAACCGGTGGATCATGACCCAAAAGTGGGCCGCTGAGCTGTTTTTCAGTGGGTATCAGTGAAAGTATCAAGAAGTCTGTGAAGCGCTTTGTAAACTTGTTTGTTTTATTTATTTTCTTGCTTCTGTCAAGCATTTTACATCGTCTGAGATACAAACTGCACAATTGTTCATCAAAAAAATCTGATCAGTTTAAAAATTTCAGAAATTTGGGTCGGTTTTCTCATGGAGGATTTGCCGCTGGGTCCTGAGGCTAGACGAGTTGAGAACCACTGCTTTAAAATGTAAGCTCTACTTTAGATTAGAAGTCTTTTGGCACACGGTTGAAAGCCTCTGCTCTTATTTTGTATCAGTTTGCTGGGTTTTTTTTACCATTTATTGTAACTCCTGGAATCCTGTTGTGTTTTACAAGACTCAAGTGGCCTGACTACGTACTAAGCTCAAGTGCTACTGAGATGTATCCAAATATCACTCATGGGAAAAAAGACATTTTCAACCCTGTCTCTGATTTAGTCCTCGCCTGCCAAAGTTATGACCAATCTCATATGATGGATCCAGTATTAATATATCCACCAATGGCTCAGACACAAAAGGACGGACATCTTGCATTTGTTGGTTTGGAAAAAGGCAGATTTACATTTTTGTCAGACTGGAGGATATCCAAGCAGATTTCAGGTACATTTTATTTTATGAAAACAGGCAGGGGGAAAAGCCTTAAGCCATCATTCTTCTGTTCTTGCAGGAGATCTTTCTCTTTTGGGCAGACCTCTTACAGATATTCTCTTATCTTTTTCTCATCCTAAACATCTCTGAATCCTGACAGCTGATAGCACTCTAAAATGCAAATCACTTCGAAGCTGCAGTACCTAATGATCAGATTAACAAAAAAATATTTCACTTACTATTTTTCAGTGCCAATATGCCCATAAAAGTTTTTATTTTGCCCTGCATTGAGATTGAGCTCGGTGAGATATACCATCATCCTGGTGTACTTCTTGGTCTACATCAGGATCTTGTTGTATTTTAAGCAGCCAAAGATGAAAAGGAAACTCAACTTCTTTCCAGTGAAAGTGACAGAGGCTCTACCCTGAGCTCCACCATAGCATGGAAACCCACTTTGGTTGCTTGTCTTGTCCCACACTCCTTTTCACTTACTTTTAGTTCAAAGAGAAGTCAGTGGATTTGGATGACCAATAATGCCAGCTGGGGGCCAAAACAAAGGAAGGGAAAGACACAGGTTTCTGTTAAAATTGAATTCATTATGACGTGTCTCTGTTTTGATCTCTGCTGTATCTGATTTAGAGGGATGTTTTGGACTTCTATGCTTATCATAGATAGATCATAAAAACACCTTGTTTGAGCATACAAAGGTTAACTTTGTATCAGAATACTTGGGGCCAAAGATCGATGATTAAAGTTATGTGTCTTAAACAATCGGTCATAAAAGTAGAGCAAAACCATCGAAGACTCTTTGTCCACAGGGGTCGAAAAAAGCAATATAACCTGAAAATTCCACACAGGAGCTGTAAGTACTGTTTCGGCATGTATTTTTTAATAGACCGTGTTTGAAATAGACATGTTCTACATCTTCACCTCAACAATAGTGAAAAACAACAGCTCCTCGTCAATACTTGTATGTGAATTTTAACCCAGATTCACATAAGCATAGCATTCATGTGGCGCACCCTTAACCATGACACACACAACTTTGTGTACGTTCAAACAATCAGCTTTTATTGACAATGACATTTTATGCTCCCTGTAATGTTTAGAAAATGATCTTGAAGTGAGTTAACTTAGGATGCACTGGAAGTTGAAGCCAATCAAATTTTATTTTGCTTTACGTACATTGAATAACATAAAGAAGACATAACAAGACAAGACAAAGATGAACAGTAGAGTGAGGGCAGGGGGAAGAAGAAAAAAGGTTAAGCCCGTCTTCCTTCTCGCCCCCAACCCTAACAGGAAGGGAACACAAAAAAGATCAACTTAAACAAGTCAGGGTTGGGAAAGAAGGAAAAAGATTAGACCCCTTTTCGATCTCCCCACACCCTAGCCCTAAATAAAAAAAGAAAAATGTAAGAGGTTGGAGTTTAGGGAGGGAAGGAGGTAGAAGGAATAAGGGTTGGGGGAGGACAGGAGAAGAGTCGAAGAGTCTAGCTAAAGGTGGCCTTAGGTTGGAGAGGTGGTTGCTTCATCTCTTTTAAAAAGACCCAGAAACTTTTTCTTTAAAGACATTTTCTTCTTTTTCTGAGCCTCCACCTGACATTCAAGGTTCTCTAGTCTTTCCATTAGGCCTTCTGTTGACTTGCCTTTCTCTTCATCCTTCTCCTCAAGGGTCTGCTTCATGATGTTCACAGACTCCAGGAGACAGGCTTTCTCTTTCTGCCACTGCAGCTGCTGATTTTCTTGCTTCTCTTGTGCCTGGTTCAGGGATGTCTTTATAGAATAGAATTGAATTGACTTTATTGTCCCCATGGGGAAATTCTTTTTCACAGCACCACCTACTGTCCAGACAGACAAGTCCCACCAAAGAACATACATACACAAAACACAGAATATAACACAGAGTAAGACAAGACAAGAGTTCCACTGTGGCCTGTTTCAGCGAGGCCTTTTGTTCAGGGCCGCTATGACAGCCGGGATCAGGCTCCTCCCGAGGCGAGCCTTTCTGCACCTCATTGATCTGTACCCTTATCCTGAGGGTTTTTTCAACAAGCTGTGACTTGTCCTCCTCCCACTGGCAAGTCTGCTCTGCCATGTCATTTTTGGCTTGTGTTAGAGCCTCTTGCATCCTACTGGTTTCTTCATTGTGTCCAACCAGTAGTTTATATCTTTCCTCCTCCCATTCTTGTTTCTGTCTTTCTTGGCGCTGTTGGGCTTGGATCAGATCAGTCTTTATCCTGAGAGTTTCCTCCCACTGGTGTTTAAGGTTCTCAATGTTCTCTTGAGCCTTTTCCAGTGCGATCTTATTCTTGCACCTTTCGTCCATCTGAACAACAAGGAATTGAAACCTTTCTTTCTCAGATGAACACTTGTATTTCATCAGGTCTTTTTGGGCCTCTTTGAGTTTCTCCTCCATCCTGCATGTTGTCTGTTTTTGCTCTTCTAGGAGACAGTATCTTTATTCGTCCCACTGCAGCTTCTGCTGCTTCAGCTCCTCTTGGGCCTGAACCAGTAGTCCTCTTGGGCCTGAATGTATATAGCTTGTTAAAAAAAGTTGAAAAATTGTACCCTGTGCACAGAAGTTATCTTGTTCACATTATAATTATCTTGTGCACAGAAGTTATCATTCCATCAAAGTGTCTTGAGATAACTTGATACAAACTTTAGGTCTGTATCGTGGAAGTTAAGGGATACCTTTCAACCACACATGAAGAAAGTAGCAGAGCTTTACTTTAGCTATGTTTAGTGTTGGAGTAGAACTGTTGACCTGGGGATGTTGCCAAGAGTTGAAAATAGCTTATTGAGAAGCTCCTGTACCCTATTGAGATATCCTCTATGTTGGTCTGCTGGAAGACTACAGAGATCAGCACCTCCAAGTGTAAGGTCACAGACTGTTTAATAAGGAAGGACTACTTACAGGTTAAGAGTGACTTACTGCTACAAGTGAGATAAAACTTTTGTTTGTTCTTATTTGAAATACAAACATAGGCATACCTTTTAAACAAAGGTTACCTGTGCCCAAATGGAAACGATAAGCCCTTGGTGAAGACATGCTGTACCATATGCCCTGAGGGGCCACTGCAAACCAAACAACCCAAAACAGTCCCAGGCTCTGTTTATTCGAGCTACCAGGTAGTAAGTTACCCTAACACCAATACTACCCTAGCACATGGCTCCTGTTTGGCCCCACAACCCAGCTGTATAGATAGATGAGCAGTGAGAGTCAGGAAAACACCTGGGTTATCAAATGGGCACCTCCCTTCCCCAGGGTTGTCCAGCTCGGCCCATGAGACCGCAGGGAGGTTGGACAGCTTAGCTTTGGCATCCCTTAGGCTAGCTCCTACCCACTATTGTACCCAAAACTGAAAAAACAAAAACAAAACAAAAACACAATTCCTGTTGCCAACATTACAAGAAAATGGCAAAGACAACACAAGAGAAAAACAAACAGAGAACCCCTGTAGAGAGCTCTTAGAAAGAGGACAGGGGAAGGAATGCCCGGGTGAGGCGCCCTGTCCAGGGCTAGCACTGACCTCTGCTGAACCAGGCTGTTACTCTAACTATTCCTACTACTTAAATTTAATAAAGGAAGAGAGGGAAGAAGAGGGAAGGAAGAGGAAAAAAGGAGATTCATGGTTTTCCCTACCTCATGTAAGGTCTTTTACCTGCTCTTTTGTAATATTAATTAACAAAGAGTAAGGTCTTGTCTAAGGTCTAATGTGTGCTTTTACACCCTAAAAAGAGCCTGTTAGGCTTTCACATAATGCACTCAGCCAAATGGTGTGAATTATATTCACAAAGATGTATTAATTTCAGAAATAGTTGAATCATTCTCATGCTTTGTTTGTCATCACCCTCCCCTTTGCCCCGACACCTTTCCCTCAGCCTAAGGCTGCCTCTGCTCCTCAGAGATGGCTATCTCATTTTCAGGCTAATCTGTCCAGACCCTAAGGCTGATCTACAGGCAATTGGTGAAACTGCCTGTTGTGTTGCTTGTGTTGTGGCATTTCTGCTGTTTGCACTTGCAGCAAAGATGATGTGAGAAGCCATATCTGCTGTCAAGATCCAGACCAAACAGGGGCAAGCTCAAAGCTGTTTGGATCATTACCCCTGACTTACAAGACACATTTTGTAACGATAACAACCAAACTTGAGGCCTGTAAAGTAGCACACAAATTACCCAAGATACAACTATCATTTGCTGCCAGAATTATGTTAATAGTCAATGTTATTTTAGGTGAATGACTTGTTCAATTTATGTGTCGCTAAGCTGTCATAGGGAGTTTCTCTGAGTGGATAGTAGGCAAAAAAAAAATCATCTTCGGCGACCCATATGTTGTAAGACTTAGTCCACAAAGTTACTTTGGTTATGGTAAGGTCATGTAAGGTCCTTACTCCTTACGGACTTTGATCTTTTGTTTTGTCACAAAAGAAATATGGGATAGGGAGATGTGGGATAAGACGCAGGAAGGATTTCTCCTTTGCATTCCTCACCTTCCTTGCTGCTGAGGTGGAGCTCGGAGCCGTGCATGAATGAGGATGTCGGTGGTTGTGGCTCGTAGTCGTGCCCGACTACCTCGCTGTAGGTTGAGGGAGCTTCGTCTACTCGAGAGCCGGGCTTCTGCATGCATAGGGTTTCTCCTGTATTTCAAGGTCATCTCCCGGCCCCCTCCTGTATTATTAAATACAATGTTTTGTCAATTTATAATTTTTTATTTTACTTGACTTATTGTATTTTCCTTCACTGACAGATACTGTGCCTGGGGTTGTTAGTATGATCCAACGTTGTTGCCTCTTTCTAGATAGGAAGTTAAAAAAACGACTGATGAAATGAATTGGACACATATTCCTCCTAAGATAATGGGGGCATGACCTGTCCTACTCTCCCAGGAGAAACTGGTGCACCAAAGGGAGCAATAACACAAAAATGTTTAGGAAGAATTTATGTAAATGGCTTCACCCGTCTTCTGTATGCCTGTGTAACTCTAGCTTTATTTGCAAACTTTGTGTTTGTATGTGTGAAAGTATAACCCTATCGAAATGAAACCTTATTACTAACCTGCTAAATAAAGTAAAAGTATGTTGTCTGATATAAATAGAAAATAATTATCAGGTTACAGATTACATAACCCACCACTTCATTTTTCATTTTGAACATAGGTAGCATTACTCCAAGTTTTGGAATGTTCTGTTTTTGTTGTTGCTATTATCTAATTCTTATATAGCAGGTATGGCAAGGTGTTTGTGTGTGTGCGTGAATGTGTACGTGCCTGTCTGCCTGTGTGTTTGTTTGTGTGCGTGCGTGCGTGCGTGCGTGTGTGTGTGTGTCTGTGTCTGTCTGTGTGTGTGTGTCTGTGTCTGTCTGTGTGTGTGTGTGTGTGTGTGTGTGTGTGTGTGTGTGTGTGTGTGTGTGTGTGTGTGTGTGTGTGTGCGTGCGTGCGTGCGTGCGTGCGTGCGTGTGTGTGTGTGTGTGTGTGTGTGTGTGTGTGTGTGTGTGTGTGTGTGTTTTTTATCAGGGGATGTATGCTGGCTGTTTGTATGATGTGATGGGGGAGGGCCGCTCCATGAGCTTGCATGAAGGAGCATAAACACTAGCAGCTTTGTGTTTCTGCAGTGTGTCACTATTTATCCAGTAGGATAGTTGGGGGGTTGTGTGGTGGGCCCATTAGGAAACAATATTACTGACAACAAGTGGAGAAGACTTCCTGGAATACACTTAGTTTGCTCTTAGTGGTGACAACTGGGTGTATATGTGTGTTACTAGAAAGAAGTTGCACTTTGACTCATCATTGTGTTAATATGAGAGGGTTCACTGGCTCCATGTGCAAGTTAGTGAGATTTATTTCTATTGGACTTTTCAAAATTAAAATTTCAATTACCTTCACAAAACCGTATAACATAAAACAAGTAGCCAACAAGGTTCAAATCTTCAAGGTGTGTTTATTGGTACCTAAAAAGATACATTTGTTGTCCAGACAGAAGGTTCAGCAATCCAAAGATAAAAAACAACACATTAGAGCCACATGATAAACAAAACAATGTTTGTATTAACAGGATAATGTTATTGTATACTTATTCCCAGTTAAAGGCGGGGTTGGTCATTTTTTTAAACTAGCATGATTTTGAAAGTAGCATTCCCTCAGTGGTCCGTCTGCACCCACCCCCTCCCCTCTGTGATCCCTCAAAAGCCACGCCTCTCACTTACATGCACAAGTGCCATTGGTCCAGAAGCGGACATCAGCTCATGCTTTGAGTGTGGGCTTGTGCATGCATGGGGTAGAGAACGAGCAGGGAGACAGGGAGGCGTGATTGGTTCATCAGATTGGTACCTCGTGGCAGACTTTGGTCGAAGTTTTTACAGGCTTGCAACTGCTACAGATGACAGATTTTCTTTGTTCCTTTTTCAAAGAACTTGAGTTATTAACTTCTGTCAGGATGTGTTCTCCTGAGGTAAAGCTTGACGGAAAAAAAACGACAGCCAGGTCAGCAGCAGTCCTCCTGAAATTATCTAGATATTTTCAGGAGTGCATATGTGAAAACAGCTTTAGTCTCAGGTGATTGATGAGTTACTAATGTAAACTCAGGTAATAAAAGGGGGTGGGGTCCCATTCACACCTAATCCACATGCAGCTGAGCACAACCCTTAGAAGTCCTACTGGTCTGTGTGCTCACTGACATTAGAAGTTGAAATTTTCTACTGGGTCACTCAAAAACATTAGATCTACAAGCCATATTTGAACATACTTTTTTAATCATAATTAGATACTTGATTCAAGGATTTGGTACTTAACACATGTGCACAGAAGGGCCCTTTCTAAACCACACACACTAAACAGGAAGCCCATGTTGGAAACAGCACTGAAGTCAAACCCTGTTACTGATAACTGACAGTAACAAATCCCCAAAAAGCCCAGTCAAAGGCAATTGATTTTACATGACTGAACCCCTTTTCGAGACAATTTTGAACACGTTCAGATCAAATAAGTTTAAGTTTAAGTTTCACTCTAAGTTCTGCAGCTGAGGAGTTACATATTTTCATTCCTGAACAGAAATATATCTCTAAAAGAAATGTTTTAAACAGTGTGTCTTCAGTTTCCCTGCAGATAAACCCTCAGATACTGAGCCACAAATGTTTAGAGGAAGCTCTCTGGCATCTGATATCTATAGATGATATATTACCGTAGCTTTATTTATTCCCATCATGAACAAACATAAATTACGTTTTTTTTAAACAATATACATTAAATCCAAAGCTTATATTTCATAATTTGAGTCATTATTTGTTTTAACTTAAAAGATAACAAAGAGTGCCTAAAACTTGGCTTTGTACTGACTCTTAGTTTAGTTGTGATTGGCCTATTATCATAATAAATATCATCCTTTCTTTTTTTAGCCACTGCCTGCTTTGGTTCCCGTGCGATCAGCCAATCCGTGACAGACCAGGACAAACCAGACCCCAACCTAAAACAAACAGTGGCACGCACGCACACACACAGCTCCTGTATAAAAGAGCGAAACAGCCCAGCATGCTGGTGGAGTCATGACGGAGGGCGGCGGGGCACTGGAGCGCCTGAGGTGAGTAAACGCAAAGAGACGCGCAGAGGCTGAAAAAGTAGCCTTTCGTTTATAAATGAGGCTGCAATACAGAAGATGTTGATTCAGACTGGAGTGAGATTGGCAAGTTTTTAATTTTACCTTTTTTTATTCCAGAATTCGCTTGCGTCGATATGACTATGTTCATAATTGAATTATGTGAATGTAAATGTGAATGAAGAACTTGTCTAAACCACCCGTCTTCTTCACTCGTTTCCCCCAATGTCAATCTGACTGGTAATTGTTACAGAGATCTATATGATGAGGATAATAGATGCGGTGTAGGATTCCTCATGCCTATAGTCTTTACCTTGACATATTTAGATTAGTGAGTTTGGCCAGTGGTGTAGTGCAGAGTATACGCACTCGTTTTTTTCAGTCTCCATAGGGTATACCCACTTCTAAATCTCCTCTGAATTACACCTTTGATTGATTGACAATATTAACTAGTATGCTGCAATTTTTTCCCCTGATGGTGAAGGGATGACCCTCCCTACTCCGTCTCTAATTGGCTAGTACACACAAACTAAATATGTCACTGTTTATAACAGAGGCTGTTTATCCTCTGCTGGACGCCACACTAAAAAAAAATGTTTTGGGGAAAAGTGCATCTACTTCTTCAGGCACCACTACACTCTTGAGTTTAGCACAGTGACATGACTATTTAAACGGCTTATGCATTGTGATGTAAGTATCCACTGCAGATATAATACCTGATCACTGAAAAACTGATTAGCCAATAGCAACAAACGAAATCTGTTGCGATTATTGCTTTAACTATACCACACTGCTCATCTTAAACAAAAGAACAGAAGAGGTTACATCAACCTATACTTCAAATTACCTACAAGTAAAATACAATGTTTGACTTCATCATTGCTTAAAAAGTTCTTTTTACATACTGTGACTTGTTTTAAACACTACTTTAATTTCAGAGAAATTGTCATTTCTTTAAATCAGAATATTAACCCTCCTCCGAAAGCTCTGTCATTGTATTTCTCTACAATGACCTTACTGTGTTTATGCTTTCATGTATGAACTTCAATACAACACAATTACTGTGTGACATTCTTGGACATGTGATGGTATGACATTGTTCCTGTTTAATTTGGGGCACAGAGAAACCCTAATTTACTCACCAGAATGAGACGCAGGAAGGAAAGAGGGAGATGGGACATGTGTGGTTCACTGACTAATGTGGTTGATGTTGCTTAAACTCAGAGCCAAACCTTAGGTTTAATGTAATGGAGCCATAGAGGGTGGGGGTCAGGGGGTTATTTTTTCACACTAACTGATAACAGTTTTAAAGACACAGACACATGACATTGCCCTGCTAATTGAGGCCATACACGGGACAACATGTAATGATATGAAGAGCAGTTATAAAGTATTTGACTGAAGTATTTGGAGGACTTTTTGCATTCGACACGTTTACACTTAAAAAAGCCCCAACAATTTATATATTTTTGGCCAAACCTGTTATCCTATCCAGGAGGTGTTGCTTCCCTTGCCCTACCAAAAACTGTCTGTGCTGGCCTCCATCTTGCTGCTCTGCGGACAAAATCATGACTGCCTTCAAAGGCGTCTGGACTCAGGAGTTCTGGCGCTGTGTGGGGGCTGAGTTCTTTGCCATGCTCATCTTCGTTCTGCTCAGTCTGGGATCAACCATCAACTGGGGGGCTGTCGAGGAGGTTCCCCACCCCCCAGACTTGTTACTCATCTCACTCTGCTTTGGCCTGAGTATTGCCACAATGGTGCAGTGTTTTGGCCACATCAGTGGTGCTCACATCAACCCTGCAGTCACAGCAGCTATGGTGGTGACCAGGAAGATCAGTCTGGCTAAAGCGGCCTTCTACCTGCTGGCCCAGTGTGTAGGAGCCATAGTGGGGGCTGCCATTCTCTCCGGTGTAACCCCAGCCTCTGTGAGGGGTGGCATGGGGATCACAACGGTGTGTCCTGATTTTCTTTTTTAAATTACTGACTGATCACTGCTAATTTTACAGTTATTCTGGTAACTTGTAACTTCCTTATAAAAAAAGATATTAACTATTGTTCTCATTATAACTCAACGTTTTGAAAAGTTAAGCTTTCATTTCATCAGGAGGAGGAGCAAATAAACAAAGCTTTTCATTGCATATGTAAAACTTCAAATAGAAGCCCATCCCATTTAAGGCCTCTGCTGTTGCTGCATATTTTGACAAATGAAGGCAGCTCTCAGTTAGAGGCTCCTGTGCATCTAGTGTTGAAATAGTTTGCAATTTGAAATAAGGAGAGAAAGCAACAAGACACACACTTGTGCTGGCTTTGGAGAGGGAAATACATGTTGAGATCATTTTCCCATCTCTCATGCTAAATTTTAACCCTATAACATCTGCTTTAAACAACCAAAGACAATCTGATGTGTTTCCACGGGTTCAAAGGCCAGCACAAGACTCGTTAGTTATATGAGGAGATCTCTCTCGCTCTCTCTCTCCCCACAGTGCAGCAGGTCGGCAGAGATGGGCCGTCTTACAGAGCTGTTCGTCATTGTAGAATAAAAATGGAGTACTATTGAATTTTTATTCACATATAAAATGCTAAAGATTAAAAGAAGGACTGTCAACATTTACTTGTTAATTGCAATTGCAGTTCTGAAAAAAAAATGAATCGCGATTAATCACATGCTATTTTGTCCCTCTATGCGCACTGTAGATAAGCCTCCTCAGTGTCTCCCTGTAGTCACAGTGATGAAAAAGAACGACACTACTGCATCTTTGAATGTCTCATTTCACTTTAAAAAGTTCTCAGGGCGCACTCACACTAGGTAAAGTTGTCCCGTTCCGTGCTTAAGCAAGATTGCCCCCCCCGACTCCCGAGATCAAATGGAACGTAACGTTTGACAAAAACAAAATTGCATTCAAACATGACTGAAAAGTAAATTCAAGTTGAATGAATTGCAATTCAGTCACTTTTCAATGTTGTCTGCATGTACCACTTCCACATACTGATCAGATGTGAATATATGGTGTACATTTTTGTTGCAATATGTGATATTTTTGTTTCTGCTTTTATTTTGACCCAGGTAAATAAGAGCATCTCTGTGGGAAACGCCCTGGTTGTAGAACTCTTCATCACCTTTCAGCTGGTCTTCACTGTGTTTGCTACCTGTGACCACAAACGTAGTGACCTGAAGGGTTCATCTGCTTTGGCTATCGGCCTGTCTGTGTGTATTGGTGACCTGTTTGCTGTAAGTACCCGTCACAACTCCAGCTGTTCATAGAAAAAAAGATGTTGGAAATAGAAATGGGTAATAAGCAGCAATGGCAAGAGATCAAAAGAAAATGGATTATCATTAACACAGATGGTGCAAAATGCTGCAATGATACAGGTGTCAGACTCATGAACGCTCCATATTCTGAAGGTGTCATTTTATTGATTATTAGAAGAAGAAAAAATAAATGGGAAAATACCAGAAAAATTCCACAGGTAAAGACATGCATAAGCATTTTATATGAGCTCCTCACAAAAACTTCAGCTTACGTTCTTGTTTTCTCAACTTTCTGTAAATAGTGATTGGTTTCATTCCTTTTAAAGCATTTTAAGAATATTTCTCCGACTTTGTCACTTTGGCACTATTGACATTAGATTTGTTATTGATAATTTATTGAACACTCAGCGGCCTTTCTTTCCTACGATCAAACAGAAGGAATAATGTTGGCTGTGATTTGTTTCTTTAGATTCCCTACACTGGAGCCAGTATGAACCCTGCCCGATCATTTGGCCCAGCAATGGTGACATGGAGCTGGGATAACCACTGGGTAACTAAACTTTAGTGTGATGTAATTACTCAGAGACTAATAATATACACAAAGCTATGGGTATGTTCAGACTGTGTGTTACCATACACAGAAATTAAATGTTTAAATCCAACTTTTATATTCTGAAAGTTTGACAGACTGCACTTGTTAGAAATATGTTTATGTGTTTTTTAAGAAGGAACAGTGAGCAATATTTAGCTCAAGTATTTTAGTCAGGAATCATAGATTTTTCCATCAGGTTGTGTTTTAAATTCAGGTCGCTGGCAGGTTGTGAGCAGTATTTTGTCTTTGTTTGTCTCCACTAACAAAGCAGGGAATAAGAGTCCTCTTTGAGTCATTTTGAAAAACCACTACAGAGTGAATTGCTTCTCTTCAGCCCCGATGTGTCATTATTAATGTGTGTCTCTATGTCTTTTTCTCGTTAGGTGTACTGGGTGGGTCCATCTCTGGGTGGGGCTCTGGCTGCTGCACTATATGAATACCTGTTCTGTCCAGACCCTGAGCTGAAGAAACGTTACTCTGAAGTCTTCATCAGAACACCCTTCACCGCTCCTAAACAACGGCAGGACTCAGTCACCGCACAGGAGCCCTTCTTCACTGTCATGGATGTAGATAGAGCCGAGAGGAAGGAACGAGAAGTCTCGGGGGAGGTGTTGTCCTCTGTCTGACAAGAAAGAAGACCACGCCCAACAGATGATCTACAGTCCACTCTGAAAGAGACGGACCTCCTGTAGATGGCCACAGGGAACACTAACAAATAAGAGAAGACAGCTGAGCAGAAAAATCATCTTCAATCGAGAACAACTAAGATAGAGGCCTTTTTTTGGCGGCAAATTGCTTTTTTTGCCAGTCGAATAGAAAAGGGAAAAACAGAGCTCTTAAATACAGGTTTTTTAAGATCACAGTGGTCTTATTTAGAATCGCTCCATCACCTACATTAGCCTTTATTTATCACTGACAATGACACTTTACACAAAGGGCCAAAGTAGATGCAGACTGTCTCAACAGTTTCACAACAGTCTATCTTATCTGCACACGACAGAGATGAAAACGAAATGTCTAGATAGATTAATACAAAGATAGAAAGAAGATAAGACTCTTTAAATCAGTGTCGTGACACCAAGATCATAAGTTAGCATGCAAGAGAACTGTGGTGCTTTTAAGTAAAGAGGCGACAGCTTTTAATGTTGTGTTTACAAAGCGTAAACGACAAATCTGACCTTTTCTGTTTCATAGAAAGTAGTTAGATGTATAATTAAACACGCATTGTAGTGCAGATTAATTTATGGGAGTTCAATGGAACCTTGTTCTTCAATTGTTCAAGCTTTTTATGAACATACAAACATATTATAAACATATAAATATAAGTATATTTAAAAAATCTATACAAATAATTTAATACAAATTTAAACACATTTGCCTGCAAGGACACTTTGACATGTGGAATATATATATATATATATAGAGAGAGAGAGAGAGAGAGAGAGAGAGAGAGAGAGAGAGAGAGAGAGAGAGAGAGTGTGTATATACACTCAATTCAATTCAAGTGATCTCGTACTGACTCGAGCGAGTTAAAAGGCTGATTCCTCAGAGACCAAACATGTACTTTAAGAAACCACCAGCAGAGGTCACTATCAGCTCAGTTCAATTCAAAAGGCCTTCATTGTCATGGGAAACATTTGTTAACAAACATTGCAAGCAAGCAAGTGTGAAAATTCAACATTTTAAACAAAAAGGTTAAGGACTGTTAAAAAGGTAGCAAAGCGCTGTGCAAGATTGCAACATAATAATGGCTTATGTTCAAAAGATAAGATGTGTTACATGTAAGGTGAGTTTTCCTGGTGAACTACATGCCTTTATAAAATAAATGTCATTAGACCACAAAATTGGCTTCATTTGAAGCATTTTCCAATAGATTGCTTTCTAGTTTGGGAAGTACAAAAATGTTTCCAGTCCATAGGAATCCACTCTTTCCAATCCGTGGTGGGTATATGACTGCACAGGAAGGAAACACAAAAGTAAATTGGTGAATATAAATTTCAGGCAAATGTAGTGGAGTAAAAAGGAAACATTTGTGGCACTCATAAAGTTGGTTGCAATCTGTCTGCTATTTTTTAAATACATTTTACAATGATGGATGACAATTCACAACAGCAGGGTTTCTGCTGTGAGCATTGGATTGTCCTTTGAAGGACATTAGCATTTTACGTGTAAGTTCACTTTTGACCTAAATGCATTGACCCCTTCTTGAACTGAATACTGGTTTCTTGTGTGTTTGTGAGGTATAAAGTTGCGTAAAACAAATATTCTACCACTAAATCTGAGTAAATGTACTGTCAATACGTTTGACACGTCTAGACTTTTTACTAGAATTCTTAAATGCTTGGCCATGAATGTTATCTTTCATTAAAACAAATGTAAAACTAAAATGATCATGATGCACGTCACATTTGGTTTAAAAAAGAGGTTTGTGTTTGTGGTTGTTGCATTTCCACACAGATCATTGTCCATCTTTTTAAGCTGGATATCACTGGAGCCATTCAATTTGTTAAATGTATGCATACATGCATGAGCACGAACACTATAAAGGGAATGGGAAGGATGTGAATATGAATGCAGATCATTTCTGGATAAGGTG
Source organism: Tautogolabrus adspersus (assembly GCA_020745685.1). NCBI lineage: Eukaryota > Metazoa > Chordata > Actinopteri > Labriformes > Labridae > Tautogolabrus > Tautogolabrus adspersus. The sequence continues at coordinate 31,447,162 of CM036536.1, forward strand.
GATACAGGATTTTATTATTTCTTTATTTTCAAAATCCTGCTTTTCTGTCTTGTCAAAACGAAAAGACTTCCTGAATCTGCACAAACATTTAGTTTAACTGAAAAAATGTTTATGAGATTTCAACCTTCTCCCTTAACAAATCAATACTGTAATATTGACCATTCAATTTCCTGTCACCTGCAATCATTTTTTACATGTTTGTGTTTACTTCCTAAATCACTGGCATCCTAACCCTAACTCTTTTCTCTCTAATGTTTTACCTGATGAGGGCAAAGCATTGATACACACACACACACACACACACACACACACACACACACACACACACACACACACACACACACACACACACACACACACACACACACACAGTTCCCTGACGCTTCTGTTTGGCTAAGCACAGATTGTTATTTGCTCGGTTACAGCAGATGCTAACAGATTTATATTTTTCGAGAAGCAGAGAGAACTCCTGCTCTGTGCTTAACAACGGAGAACACGGATGAAGCATAAAACATGTATATCTACCAGCCTTTTGATTGCTTTTTTTTTCTTTTTATTGAAGGTTTTTAAAATAAAGAGAAAACAGTGATGAGGGAAAAAAACCATTCGTTCAGAAGCTTTGTGTCCATGAACCTGCCTGCAAATGTTCAAACCCCCAAGTATTCTCCTAGTCTCATAAGCCGTTTTCACATATGCACTCCGGATAATATCTAGATAATTATGGGAGGACTCCTCTGGAGATTCTCCAAGCCTGGCCGTTCACATATGCACCTCACAGCTGGAGACTATCCCTGTCAGACGGGAGGGGGGGGCGGGGGATTTCCTGAGGTAAGACGTGACATAAAAAAACAATGCGGAAGTAGCGGACGAAGCAACAGAGTCCGCTACACAACGCTATAATGAGAATATTTTCCTTTATATAGCCCCTTGCTATTAGGTTGATGTTAAAGTCTGGAGAAAATACCAAACAGGCAAACTGCGAGGACTTGATCTATTTGCTTTCTTTTTATTTCACTTACTTTTTGAAAGACCTCCATCCAGAAACTCTTAATTGTTCCACAATCCCAAACCATGTAGGTAGGTCCTTGCACAATGCTCAACATTTCCAGCAGGTGCCTGTTGGTCTGAGGCACACTCGGTGTAGCTTACTAGGAGTCCAGTGGGACCGATGCACAGTTTTGAGTTGTGTTCATTTCAGTGAAACATCATTAGAGACTGTGTGGGCTCTAATGCCAGACCTGATCCCACTCTTCCCACTCCCAAGTAATATCACCACCTAAATCTGTACGCCACAGTCTCCTTGTTTCCTGAAAGTTTAATACTATTTTGCCAATTAATTCTTTATAGATTCCAGGTTTATTTATTTCAGATAGATTTTGTTCCAATAAGCATTTGTCCCAATGTGTTGTCAACAGGGTGGGGTTTACTATTATTTCAAAGGCTATGACTACACTTCTTTATTGGAAATATTTTTATCAAGGTAATTGGACAGGAGAGATTTCTGCTTTCAGTTCTACTTGTGATTTCAATCCAACATCTGTGTATGAATCAGCCGTTTTAGAAACGGCACCTCTTCACAACTCCTTCCATTGGATTTACTTCTAACCTATAGTTATCAATCAATCAATCAATCATTATTTGTATAGCGCCAATTCATAACAAATGTCATCTCGAGACGCTTTACAAAAGAGCATATGGGATAATATGCAGGAAGGATTTCTCCTTTGTATTCGTCCCGTTCCTGTTGTCCACACTTCCTTGCTGCTGAGGTGGAGGTCGGAGCAGCATAACTGCATGAATGAGGTGGCGACAAAGTTCTAAAGGTATTATTACAAATGTGTACCCATGGAGAGTGTAATACTGCTTCCCTGGAGCTGGATAGTAACATGTTAAACCCTCCCTTTTCTTAGTTGTGAGGCTAAGTCGTGTCTTGCTCCCAGGGGCGTGGCCAGAGGGGTGGCCAGAGGTGGCATGGGCCCCCTAGAAATCTGATTGGCCACCCCAGGAGCCACCCCTAAAATCCTGAACTGTGAATGGCTATTTGCCCTGTCAGAGGCAGGACTTGTGTTAAAACCAACTACTAGGTCTTTTTTGCAGAAGACTACCGGTAGTTTTCTTTACATTTTAATGTTGAATATTGTATTTAGTTTGTAATTTAAATTGTAAAAAAAAAGTTTTCACATTTATTTCACAAGACAGGTGCATGGGAAAGTAATGCACACTGTCCTACTTGCAATTAACTAACTGGCAATGTGTTTAAATTGCGACTTTGAACATAAATCTTCTTTTTGTGTCATTAAAAATGAAGCTAATGTTGCCATGATCTTGTGTTATAAAGTAAATATTATTGCTGAGCTTAGAAAGGGTAAATCATTAATATTTATTTGTGTGTGTTTATGCGCACATCACACTTTAGGCAACCCTTGCATAAGGCAGTGCCCATGTTGGGCCACCACAGTCAAAAAAAGTCTGGACACGCCCCTGCTTGCGCCAATTACATAACAAATTATTTATGTATTTTGTAACTTTATTATAAGGTATTTGGATTGGCAGCATGTTAAGTAAAAGGCTGATATTTCCACCTACAAGATATTTTCAAACTGACACCTTTCCTCTCTCCAAATGATTTGAAAACTGTTTCCAGTGCCTTGATTGCCTCCTGGATGGACTATTGTAATGCCCTCTACCATGGCATCAGTCAGTCGTCCCTGTCCCGCTTGCTGATGGTACAAAAAGCTGAAGCTAGATTGTTAACTGGAACCAGGAAAAGAGAAAGCATCTCTCCTGTACTTGCATCTTTGCACTGGCTCCTGGTAAAGTGCAGGTTTGAGTTTAAGGTTATTTTATTTATTTTTAAGTCTTTACATGGCCCTGTACATCTCTGAACTCCTCCACCCCATCTCACTATCCAGACCTCTCAGGTCTTCAGACCAGCTGCTCCTGGCTGTTCCTCGGTCGAGGCTTAAGGGAAAGGGCGATCTTGTAATTTCTTTAGCCGCCCCAAAGTTCTGGAATAGTCTACCTCTTATTATTAAGTGTTCCCTTTTTAGGCATTTTTAAGACAAGATTGAAGACACTTTTTTCCCCATGCATTTCAGTGTCCTTGAGATGCGAATCAGCTTTATTGACCAGGTATTCTTACACACACACGCACGCACGCACGCACACACACACACACACACACACACACACACAAGGAATTTGACTTTGGTGAACTGTGCTCTCTATGTACAAAAAGTAAAACACTAAATATCAACAATAAACACAAAGTAAGCCAAGAATGATATGTACAAGGCTAAATGAGACAATAGTGCAGTGGTGGGTAGTGCAAACATGCTGAGATAAACATGATAGTAAAGATGAGTTAATTTACAGGAGGTAGAGAGTTTTTACAGTATTTACATTTAGAGTGTGCTTAGATTGATATCAGAGGAGGATAATTGCCCGCCATTCTGCCCCTTTAGTTTCCTGTGGTCCTTACGGTAAAATGTGTATGTTCATCATTTCTTTATCCGATTTTGCTTTGACCATGACGTGCTAATTTAGTCTGTTATCTTATTGTACAGCACTTTAGTCAACTCTGGTTGTTTTGAAATGTACTCTACAAGTAAAACTCGTTTGATTTGAAGATGTCTTATTCCTTAAGGCGCATTTACACATACTCCGTGCGCGCCGCGGTCCGTCTGCGCCACGGTTTTGTTCCGTCAGACGGCGGCGCCCATTCACACTGGATCCGTTACTGGAACGTCAGCGCAGCGAAGCGCACTCATGATCAGCTGTACACACATCACGGGAGAACTACAAGATCACGCGGGAATAAAGACAAAAACGTGCAGACAACATGTCTCTTTGTCTGTCTGAGGATGATGTGTTGTTCGTTCGGTGCCTGTTTTGACGTTACGTTGATAAAGTGATGAAAAATACGATCGCGAGTCCGTATATTGTGTTTTATTTTGAAATTGACCGGATGCTCTGTGCGTTTCCTTGTCTGACTTCCTGTCCGGGTTGACGCGTGTCTGCAGCGTACTCCGTCGAAAATAGACCCGCAGCATATTTGAAACGGAGCAGAGCGACGTGGCGCTGGTGGCACGCTCCGGAGACAGACCGCAGCGCCCGCTGTGTGAACACAATCATTGACTAGAGTGGCGGCTAACTACGGCGTAGTGCGCGGCGCTGACGAACCGCGGCGCGCACGGAGTATGTGTGAATGCGCCTTCACTGGAAAATCCATTCCTAGGCATTTGTTTACACTCAGTTTTTTTTTGACTGAATGGCATCATATGTACTTTGTGTCATGAATTCTTCATGTTAAGTTTTATATTTTGTTAGTTTCCATGTTAAGTATTATTTCGTGTTTTATTTTGCGGTCATCCCTGGTGTTGCATGTTTCCCTTGTGTGTTTCTTTACCTTAAAGGGGACATATTATAAACAATCCACTTTTACAGTGAATTTGAACATATATTTGGGTAACCTGAGTATCTACCGACCTACAAAATGTGAAATAAACCCATCCAGTCCTTTGTTTGTAGTCCGCATAAGTCTTACAACACAGAGAAAAATGCTCCATTTCAAATTTGCTCTCCTTGTGACATCAAAGTGGGATTCTGGTAAAAAAAATACCTTCCCCTCCCCTGGTATCTCCACCCATGGACTCCACCTCCAGCCTAGAGCAAAACTTTGGTGGAAAAGGGGTATAATATGTCCTCTTTCATGTTTCCTAGTTTATTCTTTAGTGTTTCCTGTTTTATTTCTTATCCTCGTGTTTCTCTATGATCTAGTGTGCATTGTTGTTGGTACATTCTTGAGTTCTCTGTGTCTTTAATGTTTCCTGATGTATTTTGTAGTTCTTGTCCCTAGTGTTTCTTGTCTTTCTTCCTGCTTGTGTGTTTCCCTCCAGTTTTGATTGCCCTCATTGTCTTCACCTGTGTCCCTCCTGTGTTTGATTGTCCCTTGTCTTTAGTCGCTGTGTTTCTACTCTGCTGTGTGAGTTTATTGTCAGACGTCTCCCTACCTGGGTTATTATTCCTCATGGCTCCCTGTCATTCCTCCTTTTATTCTTGGACTTTGATGGACCTGGTGTTTTTGTACTTGAAAGAGTAAGCTTTTGTGCCTTTTTGATTCTTTTGTTGAAATAAATATTTTTTGTTTAGTTCTGCAATTGTGTTCCAGTTCCTTATTTTTCCCTAACCTGGCAGTTTGGTTCCCATGACAGCCCTGTCATGAAATAGTGCCGCTATACTTTTTAATGTCTATGTGATGAAAAAATAATGACACTTACAACAAACAGACATTTATAGTTGGTATGCCCATACTGATTATCCTCAATATCTGACATTCAACTTTATTATTTGTCCCTGAAGGGTGCTTCGTTTTGCAGCAAGGCATAACAGGGCAGACAAAAGATAAAATATATTAATGGTTATTAAAGCACCCTACATTTTTAATGGTTTTCTTTAGGTAATTGTAGGCAATTGGAGTCCTGGTAGAGAGCAGCTGCATGCTTGAAACCTTTCAGTTATGCTGCTTACAACTGCCAGTGCAGTTTATACTTCAGTTTTAACCTCATCCAACCTCCACCTACACTCCTACACGCCTCATCTGAAACATGAAAAAAACACTTCGGTGTAACAGCCCTCTAACATGTCTCGTGTTGCTGCAGTACATTAATTATCCTATAGATACATGTTCACACACATACACACACATTCATCTACATACTGGTAAAAAAAACTGTTGGCTCACACAAACTAACAAGTATATGTGTGTACACACACACACACACCTAAACCTCATAGCCTCCGACGCTCCTGCAGATCCTCGCCTGTTCCAGCTATTACACCTTGGTGTTAATTTCTTCAGGTTTTTGACAAGCCTCCAAGCTAAAGCTTGTTCTTTGTGTAAGAGCTTTTTCTGAACTTCTCCCTATCTCTGCAGATTAGTCAGGGAACAAATTACCTGCTTGCACAAAAAAAGCGCAGACCTACACATTTTGCTGTGCTTGGTGTACAGATCTCCTTTTGAAGACAGGTTATGTTATATCCCCTAGCCTTGCAGCAGTCCCGGCATGCAAATTATCATAAAATTAAATTTAAAATACCGCACATGTACTCTGGGTGCTCTTATCAGACTCTGCACAAACTGCATACAAATCAGGCAAGGATCACACACCACAGCAAAGGTCTCCATGTAAAAGGCTGGCGAATTACTAATTGGGTCGCAAGGTCTGAAGCAGTCTCAGCTAACAAGAATTTAAAAAACACGGGGGCGCCTCATGCCTGTGAAGTGGCTTGGCTTCATGGTGATATGCCCCAGAGCAGAAACACACTGACAAACACCACTGCCGTAACAAGACTTTGAGAGAATGCTGCTTGTGCAGCTCTGTCTGCACAGCTGCTTCATAGTTGAACATAGTGGCTAAAACATGCCAAATGATTTGGGACTTTGAGTCACACTGACATGGGACGTGTTAACTGTACACGGATGCACCCATTGTTTGGCACCCATCTTCAGCTGCTACAAGATTTTTTTTTAAAGTTATTATAATACATTTTATTTATAAATGACATTTCAAGCCCGCTAATATGATTATATTTAAATAATGTAAAGTCAAAATAAAAACCAAAATGACAATAAAGAGATACAATAAATGAGAAGAATCCAATGTGTAGAGTAGGCCATCTCTTAAAAGGTTGCTTCAAAGCCAAGGGCCTGTTACTAAAAAAGACTAAAGGTTTAGACTGGCTGATCTTAGGGGCCTGGTGAAAGGTTCTTTATCTTATCCTTTGGCCAGAACATGGAAAAATGATCAAGTGCTGCAATGTTGGTATTTAAATAATCAATAAAGACTCATATTTAATTTATACGCTGATTGCTGGGTTTAAATTAATCTAGGGGGAGGCACATCCTCAGCTAATGCTCAAAGGCCTTTGGAGAAGGACGTTACCTGTGGAAGCACAATCAGGTCCTAAAGTCTATCTCTTAGCCACCATCAAAGAAGTGGAGCGGGCCTCCAAGCAGCCCCTCCAAGCTTTTATCAAAGCTGAGAAAACACCAAGAAAATGTCTGTGGGACTCCTGACCTCTACAAAGGAAGCTGAAGTTCTCCAACTTCATTGTGGCCACCGCCCTGTGACCAGACATTATTACTGTCTTGATGTCCACTAAGCAGGCCATGCTGCTGGAACTGAGTCCCATGGGAAGTGCTATTGGAAGAGGCCTTTGAAAAGAAGCTCACAAAGTATGCAGGGCTGGTTGGGGACTGCCAGCCGACAGGATGGAGAGAGAAGTGTCACTCAATGAAGATTGGTTGTCAGGGATTAGCAGCTCGCTCCCTGGTCAGAGCCTTCAGATGACTTGGCATTGAGGGAGAGAGGGTGAGGAAAGCTATCCACAGCACAAACGAAGTGGCTGAAAGAGTCTCAAGATGGCTATGTCCAGTGGCGATTCTAGAGCCTCTTGGGGCAAGAATCAATTGGGGGTCCTCCAACCAGCGTTCACCACCATCATGTCTGCCAAGTCCCGATGCTGACTCCTCTTCCTCTTTTTTCCTGTTTCTTTTTTCTCTATTATAAGGACCATTTTTCTTTGTTGACTTGCATTGACAGACTTTGGTTTTCACAGCATTAATGCATTCAACATTTAGCAGGACAGGAGGGGCCCCCTTGGAAAGGTTTCCTACTGTAATTGCAAAATTTGCACATTTTGGTCCACTGCTTTTGGTTTAAGTTTGTGAGCCCTCAGGACCCCCTATTGGTCTGGGGCCCCAAGCAGTTGCCTGCCTTGCCTGTTGACAAGCAGCGCCTCATGTCAACAGCATAAGAGGGAGCTAAGCCATTCATAGATTTAAAACCAACAAGAAGTATTTTAAAATCAATTATTTTCTTTACTGGCAGCCAGTGAAGAGTGGTTAAAATGGGAGTGATGTGCTCTGACTTTTTGGTTTAGTTACAAACCTGGTAGCAACATTCTGAATAAGGGACTGCACTAAGGGACTTGTTTCTTCTAGAAAATGTTTTGTGACTGGTTGTTTTTTTATTTCTTTTCAGACTTATTGCAGGCATACATTGTGTCATCTGATGTGCCTTTTTAAACATATGACATCATAGTATAACGGGTTATTCATCACTTATGTGACCATCTTTAGCAGAGGACATAATCCTTTAATATAAAAAATAAACTGGTGCAGTGAGCATGGGGTGCAGACTGTATATCAAGGTCATGTTTGCCCAGGGGAGGAACAAGTGCTCTTAGCCGGGAGCAGGCACCAAGCATGATGGGATACTAAATTAAGAAGCTGCTAAAATAACTGCTAATATAGCTGCACATTGGAAAATGGTCTTTAGGAAACAAAGGATCGATGTTACATGCCTCTAGAACTTTAGATAATGGATCAAATGCATTGTTAGTGTAGTATTCTGTTTGAGGCTGTTAAATTGTTTTGACCAGTGTGTCTTTTTTGTTTTAAATAATGATGCATGAATTGGTTTTTGGACTATTTTTGAGTGATTAACACTAAAATGAGGCGGGAGTATGAAAGAAGATCATTAGTGAGGCTGTTCAGAAGAAATAATCTAGTAAGAAGATGCTGGACATATTGTTTGAGGAGAACTAAAGACATGTAGGATATTACTCCAATAAGTTGGGATACTTCGCTTCAAAATTGGCCACAGTTCATTCTCAAATAACATATCTTATTTTGCTAATTTCACCATTTAATGAATGTCATCTGAGATCATTCAAATCTCCAGAACAGTATCTGTACACATTTGTGACAAGATTGATTTGAAGGACCTTGTTTTCTGAGTCAATTTGATTCTCTCTCAGTCTTTCTTGTAGTTTAAATACTGTTCATGTCTTTTTTTTTGCTCTATCATATTAAATACAAAAATATTTTTGCGCAAACACAAGGCCCCTAAACGTTAGTTACATAATAAAGCAGAACCTTCGTTAGTTTGTGTGGTTAAGCTCTGTGTGAAGATTCCTTAACAAGGGTGGCTGTGCTCAGTGGTAGAGTCGGTCGCCCCAACCAGAAGGTCGGGGGTTTGATCCCCAGTTCCTGCAGCCTTGGGCAAGACACTTAACCCCAAGCTGCTCACGCTGCTTTGTCGGTGGCGTATAAATTGTGTATGAATTGGATTTGTTACCTCATATGGTTACTTTATATAACTAGACAGTTCCTCTGTTATACAGAATAGTCCCCTTTTGTGTGTGTGAAAAAATAACCTTGTTTAAGATACCCTTCCTGTTTATAAGTGGCATTTCCACTTGATGTCTGCAATGCTGAAGAAGGCCTTGTGCTGAAACGCTACCGTTGTTGATCTGTACGCTTTCATCGTATTTAAAGGAATGTGTTTCAGTTTTTTTTTGTTGCATGTTTTTCTCATGTGCAGAGATTGAGGCACATATAGTTGTTGCTTTGTTATAACAAATCACATGTTTTTTTTCTTTCACTTATGCAAATGAGTAGCCCTTTCATTTTTGTATCTGTTTGTGCTTTAGCTTAAGTGATATGTCACACATCATGCATTTGTATGATAACCAGCAAATAACCAAAAGACAAACTAAGAGTAAACATTTTAAATCCTACTAGAGCTCAAAGCAAAAAGCATGAAACATATTCTGTAACTATATATTGTTTTAATGATTTATAGACACATTTTCTCTTCAATTCTGACCTATTGTGTCTTTGAAAAAAATACCAAAAGTCTAGTATAGGTTATTGGAAAATTGACCTAACTTAATTTCCCTAGTTTATTTGAATAGATTTTTTAATCATCTCTATTGGCAGACATTGTTAATTATACATTCATATGACGTACCACACTGATTCAGAAATGAAAAATGGATAATTAGTTTGTTTGGTTCATGATGACTCTCGAGGTCACCCTCCTGCAGTCCTGTTATCCACCACATCACACTGTGTTCATTTTGCTGGTCCAATTTGCAGTCCAATACTGCAGCCTTTTTGGTGGAGCGCGCCTCCAAATTTACTCTCCCGCTGCGCTCGCTCTCAGTACCTTAAAAACGCGTGTGCACGGCTGAAGGTCACTTAAACACAAAAGGCTTTCAGCGCTGCGGTCCAATATAGCGCATGCGCGCTGCCGGAGGACTGCTTCACAGACCGCAATATGGCGAGAATGCCTGCCAGCGGAGATACGGACCGGGAGCAGATGAGCTGTCCCGAGGAGAGCAGGGATGAGGATAATGAGGATGAAGATGAAGATTATATCCAGGAGGTCCAGATCACAGGGGAGGAGGAGGACGAGGATTCCGACAGAGATGCTGTTGAGCTGGAGTGGGAGTCAGGGAGCACTGTGCTGGACTCCAGCGCTTCTGCCGCGAAGACTCAAGCGGTCGTTGTGCGGAGTATGGACCGCGAAGAGGAGGAGGGCGAGGCGGATCCCTTCAGCAGCAGCTTCCCTGCTGGGCTGGAGCCTCACCTGGAGGGAGACCTTCAGCGGTCAGAGCGGAACAGGCTGAGCGAGAACACCCGCCTTGCCACCCGGTATGCGGTAAGGATCTTCAGGGAGTACCTCAGTGAGAAAGCCCAAAGTCCAGACTTTGAAACTCTGGACAAGGAAGCGCTCTGCGCCGTGTTACGCTCCTTTTACGCGGAGGCACGCTCTAAAAGTGGACAGCTGTACAGCAAGTCGTCCCTCATCAGCATTCGGAGCTCACTGAACCGGTACCTGAACGAGCCGCCTTACTGTCGCACCTTGGACCTCACCAAGGACCCCGAACTGCGCAGCGCCAATCTGACCCTAGCCGCGGTCATTCGGAGGCTGGAGGAGCAAGGCGCTGGTCCCGTGGTGCAGAAACAAGCCATCACGCGCTCGGACCTGCGGAAACTGTATGAGTCCTCTGTGTTCAACACCGACACGTCATTCGGGCTGCTAAACAAAGTCTGGTTCGAAACTTGTATGTATTTCTGCACCAGGGGCCGGGAGAACCAACGGGAGCTTGAGGAGGACTCGTTTGGCCTGGCCGTTGATGAGGACGGGAGAAAGTTTGTCTATTTTAAAGCTCTCGGACCGTACCACAAGTCCCGGTCCACTGCCTGGACCAAGAAGCGTCCGGACGCAGACGAGGACACCTTGCCGCGGATGTATGAGACGGGCACAGAGCAATGTCCGTATGCCAGCTTTGTCCGATACGTGTCCAAACGGAACCCGCTCTGCAGGGCTTTCTTCCAGAGGCCCCGGGACCATTGCTGCGCAAACGACGTGACGTGGTATGAGAACAAAGCCATCGGTAAGAACCTGCTGGGCACGAGGATGCAGATGTTGTCGCGCGCTGCCAAGCTCTCCAAGACCTACACCAACCACTGCATCGGTGCCGTCTCTATAGCAACGCTTAACAGCATCGTGGGCGCCGCGGGCTCCAGACCGACGACGCTTTATGTTGCCACGGAAACGGTGAACGGTCACGCGCAATCCCACCTCCAGCTCGTGATCCCGTACGTCCATCGAGCGACCGACCCAACGGATGTAAAGCCTCAGTGGTCAGAGACAGAAACTGTGTCCACAACAATAAACACTGCAGTAACAACAACGGCGAGTAGAGCCAGCATTGAGGAGGACCCCGAGGCTCCCCGCGCCAAGAAGCTGTGCGTGCGCCCCCGGACACGCGCGGACTCGTCTGTCGAACTGAACGAGAGGAAAGCCAAGGAGACCCATGCTAACCGCAAACCCTCTGTCGGGTCGGTGGTCGCTGTATCCACACAGGTAACACAAAACACCAGATCGTTTTATATAGCCTACCATAGCCTATTAACATAATAATAATAATCATACTAACTGCCCCCAGCTCTACAAGGTTTACGGTCTTTCAACTCTCTTGGATTTGTCACATAGTTTGATAGTTTGAACTGGATGTGTACCTAATATTCATTCACATTTTACCAAGTTGTAGACATTTCATGCAGTATTGTACTGTGAGAGATTAACCCAATAAGGTAAGTCTTTATAACTAGACAAGACACACAGTGATGAATGATATCATATTCTTTAAAATGCATAAGGTATAAATTAAAACATACAAATTACACAAAGAGCACAATTTATTTATGAGACTTTTTATTCTGCATGCTGGTTGGTTTTATTGGTTATTCTCATACTGTGTCACTTCGCTCCGCCACGCATGCTCACTCAGTTTCTCTTGGTCACATCTATCCAATAGTACTACTCCACTCCCTCATTGTTAAATCTATTGCTGCTGTCTTTTTAAATATGGCTTTCTCTTCCACTAGTTCATTCATGCCATCGTTACATGCAAAACCTCCACCTACCCATCACCACCCAGCCTTCGCAGTTTCATCCCCTCCTTCATCCCATTACAGCATCAGCCATCGTCATGGTCAACCCCAGTCCTTCCAGTTTGGTCAGCCTCTTCATCCCTTCAGCCTCAAACAACTTCTGCAGCTGTTCTGCTTAACCCTGTCTTCAGTTAGATCAGCTTTTCATCCCTTCAGCCTCAGATGACATCATCAGCTAACACCTCCACCACCAGTGTCTGGACTCCACGGGGGGTAGATCTTGCTGCCTCTCAGGGCAGACATATTCAATCACCATATCTCCATGTAGAGTTAAGCGCCAAAGTTTCTTTGACAATCATTCATATGCAATAGAAACATATATCTTTGATTCATTTACTTGTCACTCCTGATTGAACAGGGGATAACAGTCTAGCAGCCAGAACGCTGTGTCTGTTGCTGATCATCACCCACACAATATTAAGTTGATAATGTCTCTTGTATCTATATTGTGCATATGTGCTGCCCCCCCCCCCGGTTTTAAACATCCACTGATTAGAGATAAGACTGAAGGTTTGCACAAAGAATATGATGTTTTTCACTGGGACTTTTACAATTCTGACTTGCCGATAACATTTACCAATTACACTATTCATGATCTTGCCATTGCCAGTGAAACTATTAGCTATACTTTTACTGATACTACAACTGCTGTGTGTCTCTGTGTGCTTTGTGTCCCAGGAGAGCCGTGATAGCAGCAGTATGTCAAGTCAGCAGATTGTCTCCGTGTCTCCTGTGTGTCCTTGTGGGTCTTCGGGCATCCCCGCACCTGCCAAGCTCACCAAAACAAATGCACCTGTACACATTGATGTAGGAGGACACATGTACACCAGCAGCCTGGCCACACTCACAAAGTACCCTGAGTCACGGTAAGAGATGCACATCCACTTTGCAACTGCAAAGGAGAACTCAGTAAAATGAACATTTCAGCCAAATGTGTTTTGGGGCATGTGGTTCAGGGAGTACAAAGCAGACTCTGTGTCCAGCGTGTGCATGACAGTATTAAGAACATTTAGAACATGTAGTTGTAACATATCGTAAAAAAAAAATCTAGTATGGTTTAAAGTTTCTCATCTTAAAAAATTCATAGCTTTTTTCACAAAAGGACAGTGCAGTTTTTGTGTCCGCTGAGCCAGGAGTTCCCAAACTTTTCAGCCCCGACCCCCAAAAATAACGGTGCGAGAGACTGGGGACCCCCACTGTCCCTCGAAGTTGTTAAAGCATTTCAACTTTTTTATATGTAATTTCAGAATAATGGGTAAAATGCAATTTTAAGTAATTTACATTTTTTATTTGTCTTTGGAAGGCATCTCGCGACCCCTCTCTCAGTGTCTTGTGACCCTCACTTTGGGAGCCACTGCACTTAGACATTGCAAAAGAGACAAAAATACCGTCTTATCAACAAAGCACATGCAAAGAGTTAAGTGCATCCTTAACTGCTCTGCAAAGCAAATAACTGTGTGCTGTTTGCTTGTATTGAAATGAGCTTTTATGCAGTCAGTTGAGGGAAAACTACCCTCTGTCAATGTGAATGAGCCTCACTGCAATAATGTCACGTCACAAACACAGTTGTTAACAGCCGAGTGCAGACTGAATAATGGATGTCAAATCCAAACCTTCATGACCTTTAAATAACTTATCTGTTAATACAGTCTTTAAAATGACTATAAGTTAATATTATAATTAGGACTGTCAAATGATTGCAATTTTTAGTCGTGATTAATCGTTACATTTTAATAGTTTATCACAATTAATCACATTTTTAATTACATGTTCAAAAATTCCATTATATCACATTTAAAAAAGAATATGTTAGGCTTTTTATTTTTTGTACTTGTCTTGAGAGTAGTTTATTTGCTGTTTGAATTCAACCCCTACTTTTATTTTGAAATAAAGTAATGACCTTCTGGTAGATTGAAGGTTAAAGCATTAACTTAAGCACAGAAACAGGAAGTGGTTAGGGATCACAAACTAAAGTCAAACAGCTCAAAGTAACGGTAACAAAGGTAAATGTGTGATGTCAGAAGGTGGATATTACTTTGGACTCGTCAGCTGAGCTGTCTGAGAGTTTGTTGAAGTGAAATGAGACATTCAGCAGAGTCCTTCTTTTACATCACTCTGACTACAGGGAGACACTGAGCAGGCTTATCTACGGTGCGCAGAGAGGGACAAAATGGTATGCGATTAATCGTGATTTAAAAAAAATTAATCATTAATGTCAAACCGTAATTGATGGCGATGAACTAGTTAATGTTGACAGCCCTAATTATAAGCAGTGGTTCAATCAGTCTGGGGCTGTCCACCGCTCGACCCCAGCACACTGTGTGGAGCGGGGATGAGAATTTGTTTTTTATTTAAGTCCAAGTTGCCTTCACTTCCTCGACCCAGGCAGGAAGCTCCATGCTACATAACAGCCACATGTGATCACATACATACACACTGTAGTTTAGTTTTTCCTACACTCAAAACGAGTGTCACTTACAGAGTGTTAGTCAGTGATCTTTACCAACAGTAGAATACAGAGTCATTTTCCTTGGTTCAATCAAAGAGCTATAGTGGTGTGTTAAAAGGAAATAGTCGTGAGCTCCCACTTTGAGAAGAATCACACAGAAACTATCGAGACAGTCAAACGTCCTTGGTGTCATGCCCCACTGAAACACTTTCATAGAAATTAACAGACTTGGCAAATGATGCTGTATCCAGTTCTCCTTTGATAACTATTTGTCATAAAACCCCCAGATAAAGATTAGACAATACTTCTACCATCATCCAGTGATATAATATAGCAGTAGATGTAAAAGCTGCAGCGTCTCTCACTGGCCTATAACATTCATATGACTGAAACATGCAAAGTTTACCTCTTATTATCTGTCATCATGGTTTGAACATCTAGCTACGTCACTACATTTGTTTCTGGCAGCCTTACTGTCCTCCTCAACATTTGGCTACTATTTGATGAAGAGGCCTCACTGTCCTTTTCTTTTTTTTTGTTGTTGTGGCAGGATTGGCCATTTGTTTGATGGAACAGAGCCCATTGTGTTGGACAGTCTAAAGCAGCACTACTTCATCGATCGTGATGGCCCAATGTTCCGCTACATACTAAATTTCCTCCGCACCTCCAAACTTCTCATCCCTGATGACTTCAAAGTGAGTGTCTGTCTAGAGCTTTGATCAGGTACTATCACAGTTTATCACTGATGTACCGTCCCAAATCACAAGACAGCCAAACAAAAAAACTATCTCAACAATACTTTGAGAGAGCATGGAGTTACAGCAATGACCAAGCGACTCTCTGACAGTCAGCGTTGCTCTTTCAGCTACTGAAAAATGTCAAGCTACATGTACCAAACTTCCAACTAGCATTCTTTTGTTTAACTATTGTAACTCATTTATATGTGTACTGTTAACACTTTCCATGTAGTAAAGGACAAAGTGTGATTATGACTAGTTATCAGCAGAGATTCAAGAGTCTGTTGGGGCCCTAGGCAAAATTAATCGGGGGCCCCTCCAACCACTATTATGTCTGCCAGTGTCTCTTTCTTTTTTCACTCCCAGACAGATAATTCCTCTTCAGTGACTTTCATTGAAGAACTTTGGTTTTCACAGGAATAACACATAAGATGCTAGACAGGGCATTGAGAGTGACTGCTGTCAGATGGGGCCCCATTAGGGAGGTTTCACACTGTCATTGCGAAATGTGCACATTTTGAGCTACTGCTGCGGTTTTACGTTTGTTCAGCCTTCAAAGGCCCCTTAATGGTGTGGGCCCCAAGCAGTTGCCTGCCTTGCCTGTTGACAAGCAGCGCCTCTACTAGTAATCAATCAAACCCAATCATAATGTCTTTTATCCATTAAGCAAGTATCACTTTTGAAAGTAATTATTCTCGTAAATATTTTAAAAAATCCCTTGACTATAAAAATACATTTTTACTCTGCAGTTTTGCAGTTTGTGTTTTTTGTTTATCTATTGTTTTAATAAAGTTTTTATTCATTAAAAAATATACAGACAGTAATTTTCACTACAAATTACAATCAGAATCGGAATCAGAATCGGGTTTTATTGCCAAGTACATTTACACATACAAGGAATTTGTCTTGGTGTATTGGTGCAGAACAACATCCAAGTCCTGAAATATATTCACACATTTCTTACCACAAAAGTAAGCAAACATTCAACAGTTACAGCCACTTAACCAGCTTCTCACTGTGTTTCCTAACAAGGCTAGGAGCGATACAACGAAAACGTTCTCAATCCAAGTTCTATTCATGTTTGAATATCTGGTACAGAGAGATGTACTTTTCCATAGTCTGAGGATCACTCTGGCAGCTGTAAAGACTCTTTCCCCAGAGGCCCCACCATTCAATACTTTTGTGATTTTAAACATTTAGCAATATGCTGAGAATTGCGATACAATATATTGTGATTAAGCTTTTTTTAACTGCAAATAATGTCTACAAAATTAAACTAAATCAAGAACTGTTTTGTCAAATAATAAATTCTCAGTCTCTTCATCTCACTTCAGTCTTTTGATTTCTACACAACGGGAGTCGAGCCCACAGTCTGACCAACACTAAACGAAAAAGCTTGTAAAAGGCTGCATGCACCTCACAATCTGAACTGTTGGTATTTCAGTCCAACTTGAACATTAATTTTTAACAATGCAACTTGTTCAAAATGAATTGTGCAACCCCTTCAGCAATTAAACATTAAAAAAGCATATTTGCTGTTAATATGATAAAAATATTGATACTTGCTGGTCATGAATCGATATAACATCGTCATGCAAAATATCGCGATACTTTGCTGTATCGATTTTTCCCCCGACCTCTAATAAGTACAATAACTAATGTTGAATTATTGTCAACATAGACATTATTTACAGTAACTCTGACTGAATATTTCATCAGGAATCTTTCTCCCTCTCATAAGTTGGTATTTACTGACAATACCGACAGGCGTTTACTCTCTGGATTGATTTGACCAAATTAAAGAAATTAAAATTAAAATGAGTTTCATGGCATTTATTTCTGTTTGAAAGAAAACTGTTGTTTGTTTTTTGTTTGATAAGATCATTTTGCAGCACACATAGTTATTGTACCTGTATGAAGTAAACGTGTGTGTGTATTTTATAAGCCTTTCTTGTTTCTTCTGTCAGTGTGTGTCTCTGAGCCTGTCTCATGCTGTGTTTCCTGTGTGCGTTTGCAGGAGTATTCGCTGCTGTATGAAGAGGCCAGTTTCTTCCAGCTGGCTCCTTTGCAGGCCGAACTTGAACGCTGGAGGACGGAAAGAGAATGCAGTGGGGTGTGTCTAGAGTGTGAGTGTGTCGTGGTTCATGTGGCTCCAGAGCTCGGTGAGAGGATCAGTGTGAGCGCCCACCAGGCTGTGATTGAGGAGGTTTTTCCTGAGGTCGGAGACATTATGTCCAGTACTCTTAAGACCAGCTGGAACCGAGAGACCACATATATAACGCGTTTTCCTCTCAACGGCCACTGCCACCTGAATTCTGTCCAGGTACAAAACACACTTTACAAAAGCCTTTAACACCAATGTTTGGAAGTGATCAGACATGAATGACTGAACTCTTTTCTCAGGGTCAGGTTGTCCATCAGCCATATTAAGCACAATGAATAATGTGATTTTTCCTGATTGTTTCATTTTTAAATCATTCAGTGTTGTAATTAAAAGTGCAGACTAACCTTACATTTAAAGGCAGGGTTGGTCATTTTCTCCAGATACACGTTTTAAGATTTTGGTTGAAACTGTCTTTAGGTCCTGACAGAAATTAATAACTCATGTGCTCTGAAAAAGGAGCGAAGAAGATCCATCATCTAGCAGTTGTAAGCATGTAAACACTTCGACCAATGTCTGCACTCGGTACGAGTTTTATGAACCAATCACGCCTCCCTGTCTCCCTGCTCGTTCTCTACACCATGCATGCACGAGCCCACACTCAAAGCAGGAGCTAAAATCCGCTTCTTGACCAATGGCGCTAGTGCCTGTAAGTGAGGGGCGCAGCTTTTGAGGGAGCACAGAGGGAAGGGAGAACAAAGTTCAGTGTGTCAGTGTGAACAGATGAGTTTTATGGGGAGTAAGGGACTTTGTGTTATTACTGCACTGATGTCAATTGGGAGCTTATTCCACCATTCAAGAGGGGACATGATCAATTTCTAATTGGCTGAAAGGATATGGAAAGAGCCTGAACTCTTTGCAGCACATAAGGCTGCAAAGGGCTTAGTATTGTCAGGTATAGACCGAGTCCTCTACCTTACATGTTTCAACAAAAGCTTCTTAACGTTTCACAACAATGTCAGATTTCTGACACACAGAGCCCATAACCAAGAGCCCAGGTAAACAGCAACGTGTGTACAGTAGGTCTGTCTTTTTCTAAGGGGGGGAAACCTCAGTTAGAGGTGTAATATAAAGAAAGTGAGAACTCCTGAAGGCAAGCAGAGATAATGTCACAATGTTCACTACCATGGGACGGTGAAAGAGAGAGGGACTATTTAAAAACTTCTCAAGAGTTGATGTCTTGGCTGAGTGTGGGATTAATGGTAAATGGACTTGTACAGAACTTTTCTAGTCTTCTAGTACTCAAATCGCTTTTACACCGCAGGTCACACCTACACATAAGTGTCCATCAGTATTAACTAATCCCAGTCATACACATTCACACGGCGCAGATGAAGCATCTGGAGGAATTTGGGGTTTAGTGTCTCGCCCAAGGACACATCAGACATGTGGCTGCAGGGGCTGGGGATCGAACCCCCTGACTTCCGGTCAAGAGAAGACTAGTTTCTCCACTGAGCCACAGCCATCGGGTGGCCCCAATGCGACAGCTTTTGTACTAGAAAAATAACAACTCAGCAGTTGTTAGCAATACATTTAAACAGCAACACAAAAAAAACTGCAAAAGTTTGGTCATAGAGAGTCTCAAAACACGTAAGGTGTAATCGTAATTTTGTTTATGTAAAGATTGAACTGTCCACCAAGTGAACCTCCTCTCTCACCTCCTGTGACTGGATGTCTTTTGGTATAAGTTCAGTAGCATTGGGAAATTTGGATTCAGTTGTTTTGGCCCATTCAGTTTCAGGTATGACTCGTGACATGATGGGGTTTCAGCATTGTCAAGAGGAGCACCATAGAACATGTTTAAAGTGACTTGAAAATGAAGCATGAAAATGTCTGACCTGCTTAATTTCTTTTGGCCAAGCAGAATCTTCACTTCAGCACTCCTTTGAGGAGAGTGTCTAAACGTATGTCTTGCTCGATGGTCCTTGTCAACATCTCATTCTTGTATTGTTGTTCTTGGTTCTTGTGTGACTGCAGGTGTTGGAGCGGTTACAGCAGAGAGGCTTCTGGATCACAGGCTCATGTGGCGGTGGAGTGGACTCTTCTCAGTTTAGTGAGTACATTTTACAGAGGAAGGGCCAACGTAGTCAAAAACTGCCTACACTCATCAGAATCAAACAGGAACTCATGGACTGAACCCGGAGGAAATTATGGATCAATCAGCTCCTGTATTTGCACACATAACAGCAACTGTTCTTTTCAAGTTTTTGTAAAGATTTGAATGAAAAATAAAAGCGGCATGTTAGCATGGAAGAAGTCTCTCTCAAGCTGCATTGAAGGCCCGTTATATGGAGGAGATTTCACTGCATTCCTTGATACTGTACTTGCTCTTGCCAAATTCCCCTTTGACAATAGTTTGACTAAAGTCATAGATCTGTCTGTGCAGGGACTTGTGGGGAATGTTGTAAAATATTTTTCTAATTTTAGGTACCTTTGAATTAGCATTCCTGCTGATGTGAACCCGAGGCTATTACTTAGCATTGTGCAGTATGTATACAACCTTTGATCACGGCCTATCAAATGTAAAACTGTAATAAATGATATTGCATATTATGAATTAAATTCAGTAACTCTAAAATGATACCACAATGAGATGCTAATGTCTTTTTTTTTTTTTTTTTTTTACAGATCCTTTGAATTAAATACACGTGTCTCATTTAAATTGATGATAAAATAATCCTGTAAATTTATTCTGCCATGAAAAAGTCCTGCGTATTTTCTTCATTCCCCAAATTGGCCTAATGAGATATTAAAGGGGAGCTGCTACAGCAGGATTATTGTGGCAGTGTTTTACACATGTTTTATGTTTAATGGTATGGATACTGTCTCTTATTGCTCAGCCATACCATAAATCATCTCCATCATTGTCTTAGACCACATGAGGACGTTTGACATGACAACATACGAATAAAAAGACAAAGATCATTAGGACTGATCTGTAAGAAGCAAAGAAGGGAGTAGCATGACATCGTTGCACTACTGGTAGAGACACTTGTATGTTTTTTAACATTGACAAATGACAGTTTAGAGAACCTGTTGACAAACACTTTACAGCAGGTGCTTTAATTGTCGTCTTCACAGAGAACGAATAAGCTTCACAGACTCCTCTGCATCCCCTTTAATGTGCAGGATGAAAACAAACTTCTTTTTTTCCGTAGTTTCTTTATCGGTTTTTGAACATTTTACATTTAACACACAAAAATATCAAATAAAAAGGTTATAATAATACGAGCAGGAAAAGGGAAAATAAAATAAAGACAAACAAGAACTAATACAAAAAGCCAAATAAATATAAAATAAATAAAAGTTCTTCCTTCAGTCACATTTCATATAGCACTTTTCCCCCTGCATACGGCCAAAGCACATCATGTTCTCCAGAAGTGTACAGATTCTGTTGTATATGTTCATAACTCTGTACACAAACTGTCCTCAGAGGAAAAGTTGGTCCCTGGAACACTGTGTGAAGATAAAATGCTCCGTGAGAAGTTATAGTGGGGGGCCCGCAACAGTGAAACCGAAACTCTCCTGGTAGCTTGTTAGCTCCAAACAGTGTTCCTGGGCCTGGTCAATTTTTCCTTTGAATAAAGTTTATGCATTTAGTTCAGAAAATATAGCATAGAACTGTTTCACTTCTCCAACTTTCAAATTTCACTAAATCTACAAAGTGCACCTTTAAGCAATAAAGTTGTCATTGAGAATTTGTTTGAACCGATTAAATGTTGGAGGTCTCTGCTGGTTCCAGTTGAGCAGGATGCATTTCTTTGCTACATTTGATATGATAGAAATTCTCTTAGTAGATATGGGATCTAAAGTCCTGTCCACTTCTGTACCAAAAAGGTAAAGCGCTGGTGTTAAAGCCAGTGGAAGCTCTGTAACCTTGACAGTCAGAGCATGTACCGCCTTCCACAACTGTTTTAGTTGGCTGCAGTCCCAAAAAACATGATTAATGGAGCCAGTATATGTTTTGCAAAGGGGACATTTAGAGGATGAGGATGGTTCATCCTATGCATACATTTGTAATTCTGTTCAATTATTTTGTTGTAGACAGTGAAGTAAAGACGTTCTGACATATAATGTCCCATTGATCGTTACTAAAGTCACATCTCAGATCTCTTTGCCATAAGCTCTTGAGTGGAGTCAAAGAACTATGATGGTCTAGTAGTACATTATAGATAATTGAAATGTTTCCTTTAAGTGATACGGCATTCTCCAAAATGTCCTCCATCTTTCCCAACTACCGAGACAGCCGCCCGTCCCTTTCTAGGATGGTTATTAAGTAATCTGAGGTACTTATAGAAGTCCTGTTTAGGAATTTTGAACTCTGACCTCAAATCCAAAAAAGATTTGAGGGAACCTTCACAAAACAAGTGTTTAAACTGATGTATACCACATTCAAGCTCACTTTTTTAAGCTGAGGCTACTGAAGGCTTCAGGTTGTAAGTAGAGATGCACTGATCCACTTTTTTTCAGTTCCGATCCGATACATATATACCGATACTGATTCAGATATTTTTATATCATAACTAATAGTGTGTTGTTGTGTTGTTGCTACACAAACCTGGAGTAACCCTGGCATTGCATAGTGTTGTCTTCACATACAAACAGGAAGCAGCAACAGCTGTCAGGTTTTATAATTTAATGTTTTAAACTGAAGAGTAAGAATTGTACTTTTGATCACATAGAAGGAGCTGTTTCATCTCGTCCGAACGTCGTCATGGAGATGATTTGTGGACACTTCTTACAGCTCAGTCTGAACGTCTTCAGAGTGAGCTGAGAATGTTTAAAGTGCCCAAATATCTTTCTTGATCTGTGACGTTGATCGGCACCATCAGTCCAATACCCGATACGTAAATTACGTCAATATCAGACCCGATATTAGATCAGATCGGTCCCATCTGTTTTCGATTTCACTTTATATATAATTGCCTTCACGATCGGGTCTATCTCTCATTCATCCCTTTTTGCACGTTCACTCACGTTTCCGCTGTCATTGGATAATCAGCTGTCTCGTCAGCGGAACTCATCTAACCAATCGCATGCCGTTCCTCCCTCATTGTCCGCCTATCATCGTTCTGCTCCCCTTAAATATGTTTCTTCCTCTGCCTTTAGTTCCTTCATGCTGATGTTTTGTGCGCCGCTCCACCTCCCCATCACCGCACATCTTCACAGAATCATCATCCATCAATTTTTCACCCATCCGGTCTCATCAAGTCATCAGCTTCACCACAGTCAGTGTCTGGACTCCATCGGGGGATTTATTGTGTCAACGCTCAGAACTGTCATTCTCCAAACACATCAACCCCCCCGTAGAGTCCAAGCGCCTAAGTATTTCTGTCAAGTCACATTTCCATGTTATCCATTATAATAAATAATTGTCTTAATTCACTTGTCTCTCCTGATTGAAATAACTTACACATAAGTTTGAAAGAGATGGTATGATGACCTTCAGATGTTTCCCGTTATCTTTCTTTATTCTCAGCTAACGGCCGGTAGCTTCCACTTTACCATACAGACATAAGAGCGGTATGAAACTAAACATCAATCGATTCTATATACATATTTACCTATTAATGCCATTCCAGCTGCCCCTAAGACCAACCCACATCCAGTCATGTACTTTTGTTTATTATTGTGGTTTCTCTTGCTGGCTGCCAGTACAATAAATAATTGATTTCAAAGTGTTACTGCTTGTTTACAAGGTTCTAAAAAATGGTATGGGTCCTAAATACATTTCCAACCTGCTCACTAGCTACAGCCCAACCAGATCCCTCAGGCAGTCATCATGTGTCTCCTGAATGTACCTCAAATTAAACCAAAATCTGTGGTGCTGTTCTCTGGAACAAACTGCCTGATGACCTGAAATCCTCTGCAGCTGTATCTTCTTTTAAAAACAATGAAAAAACACGACTTTTCCCTGAGGCTTTTGGTAGTTAGTCTGTGTGTGTGTGTGTGTGTGTGTGGGGGGGGTTTGTTTATGTTTAAGTGTGTCTCTGTTGGCGCCTGTTGTTTTCCATGTGAGTGCAGTATGATTAGGACAGAACATGGATTTTATGTCGATGATTTCTTTTCATTTGTATTATTATCGTCCATATTATTTTATTTTCTCTACCTCATTTGTTAATTTTTCTTTCAATGTTTTTAATGTAAAGCACACTGACTTCTACCCGTGTTGACGTGACTTCTGTAAGATCTCGGTTAATTTGACTAAAGCGTTTAAATGCACTCTGTAAAGTTCCTCTACGTTCTTCTTGTGCTTCAGGTGTTGATGACACTTCTACTCATTTTCTGAGCAGAGCCTATGACCTAAGATGTCATCTGACCAGCGACACAAACTCCAAAAACCAAAGACAGTAAATGTCAGGATGTGACAGTTTCACCTTTTAATCGGTCAAACATCAAACAAAGGAAATAATGAACAACTCAACATCCATCTTGGAACTCAACTGAACTTCCCTCACTTTTACAAAACTGTTCATCATTTCTTCAGTTAACAGCAATGTTTTCCTAGAGGCACGTATAATCTTTTCTTATCTTTACAATCAAAACAAAAAGTGCTTTTAAAGACCAGCACCACTGACAGCACTATCTCCATACAAAATAATAAATACATAGTTAATAATAAACTAAAGATTTCTGGTCAAAGTATATCAGTTCAGTCATCAATGGTAGGATGAGGTGGGGGGTAACTCAGAGCATGGCTTTGTACAGTGTGAGAGAGTGACGGAGGAAGTGGTCCTGCTCCATACAGACCAACAGATCCTTCAGCATGACGCGAGTCACTCTCGGAACGTTCTGTCTGGGCAGCAGCGTCATCTAACACACACACACACACACACACACACACACCACACACACACACAAACACACACACACACACACACACAAACACACACACACACACACACAAAGAAACGCATAACAACAAATACAATTACTGAATGAGCCTCATCAGGTATTTTAAGTTAAATCTGTAGTGAGCTGTTCGTTACCACAAATCACTGCCACTGAAACAACATGAACCTGCTGCTGCTCTCATGGTGAGTGTTTGAAACAAACACTGACAGTTCAGTTATGTCCTCGGTGCACTTACACCTGCAGATGAGGCTGAACACTATCCAATCACTAAAACAATATGATAATACCAGTAGGTCTCAAGTAGGGCTGGGCATCTTTGGGTGTCTCACGATTCGATTTGATTTAGATTATTGGGGTAACGATTCGATTGAGAATCTATTTTCAATTCAAAATGATTCTGGATTCATGATTCAAAGTCTATTTTTGAGTAAGTACATACTTCAGGATCTACTCCAGTCATCTGTGAGACTGGCTGAATTTCTTGCTGCTCCATTTGGCTGCTCGATTTTTGGAACTTAAAATCTCAGAAGATAAGAATCTCAATTTTTTTCCCCACCTTTAGTCTCAAGCAGTCAGCACATACAACACACTATTCAACAAATATGGAATATCGGTGCAACGGTATTTAAGAGGAAGTCTGTTTTGGGGGGTCTACCAGTGGAAGAAAAGGTTCAAACCAATTACAGGGCGTGTGCAATGGGGTGATGATGGTGGCTGCACTTCATGACAGCGTATGTTTCAGTATTTTATACTGGTATGTGGGGTCGCACTACTAGGGGTGAAATTTTTTTTAAACTGATCCGTTTTTGAAAACGATACGCGTTTGACAGCCGACATGATTGACAGCTGGGCGTGATGTAACGGTTCGTCAAGAGGCTTCAGCTCCAGCTCTCAGCCTGTCGTTAGGTTGACTGAAAGTTAGGCTGAGACAGGATTTCTCATTTCTTTTTTTCAATGTTGGATTGTAAAATTGCCACAAAAAACAGTTAGCGTGTGCAGTGACATGGTCCAAAAAAAGGGAAAAGGAATTCGAATGATATCAGTGTACAAAGCAGCTACCACTGAAAAACACTTCAGCCATTACTCCTCCATAGTTCCTGTCATCAGTGTGTGCAGCCGAGGTAAAGGATGCCCCGTGGCTCCGAGATAAAAGAGAAACAGAGTAGGCAGGCAGCCGGCTCTGCTGGGTAATGGAGTTCAAAGCAATGGAAAGTGTATGTAGTTAACAGCGTGCTTATCTCTAAACCTACAGCCTGCAGGGCCGGGACTTAACCACACAGAGAATTAAGAGACTCAATGAGCTAAACTAACAGACTCATCGAGCTGTGGCGAGCTGTAGGTATCTTGTGTTTCTGCATTAGCTGAGTTGAGACCAGCCTTAACAACCCTTATAGTAACCTGCCTTAGAGGAATATTATTTTTTTTTAAGTGGGATTGTACGAGGTACTTGTCAATAGTAAGTGTATAAACTACAGAAAACACAGCACCTTTATGGAGAGACTGGTCGGAGTGCTGGCACAGAAGCTAGGCTATACCCTGCTACAGACATGGTCAGTTTGACCACGTCATTTAGCTTAATTCAAGACAGGCTGACGTAAAAAACAATTAGGTTGTAAGTGTATGCTATAGTTGGACATTTTCAGCACTTTACTGTGCCATCATGACGTCACTGACTCTTAGCACTACTTCATGATACATCAAATCCATCCAGTGTACGAGCCCCGTGGATGTTGCCTTGTAGACTGATGGTTATTTTGTGAAGTCTGATATAACTGCATCCCAGATCCAGTAACACGTGTTTAAAGATTGTCACAGCACATTAATGGCTGTAGAGTTTGTTATTCTAGCTCAGTTTTCCTCTTCAACAGCGGACAAGTTACATATTTTGATAAGGTAAACATATCATCTGGACCAGGGGTTGTGCCATTATACAATAAATAAAAAAACAGTGTGAGCAGAAACTTAAATAACAAATTTCCATCTGGATTGTCTTGTTCTTCAATCACTCTGTGAAAATGTAAGGTCTGTACTTAAACTACAAGAACACCCTCAATGCTCTGATACCATGAAACCTTCTAGTGATTTAAGTGCGAGATGTTCTTCTGTTGCTCTTACTTTAAAGGAAGGTCCAAAGCACGTTTAAGGTCAATGCCGTTTTGATTTTCTTTTTGTGCAGACATGTTGACCTTTACCAAACTATTCTGTGTAATTTGTTTCACTCCTGTTAATAGAACACTTCTTGCACAGGTATTTCAAATTAAAAGCCTTACAGCAGTTTACATTTAATGAATCAAAGACCCCCGGGAGGGTTTTTATGTGAACCCTCTGAGGGAAGTCACCAGAAGCTTTCTGGATTTTGTTTTCAACACACAACAGAGTCCCCTCACAGTCCCACCTGACTTTCAGTCTGCTCCAGAGTTCTCTTCTTGCGAGGCCCAATAGCAGCTAGGGCTGTGAGATTTGCCTCTCTCTGCTGCAGCTGAGCTTCTTCTATTTTTTGTAACTGAAAAAGAGACAAAGGATTAGTGGTGTGGTCAGTAAAGAATGAATCAGTGACTTACACCCAAATGAGCATTGGTGGGGTGTTTTTGAATGATGACAATTTGATCACCCATTTTACAGTCATGTGATCGGCTTAAAAAGAAGGAGACATGATGGACTACCCTTAAAGACGTTGCGTGTGCACTGAGCGGTCTGGAGGAGATGGAAAATTAACCAAATATAATTAATAATAGCGAGACAAAGACTACACTTAAAGGAAGAATGTGCATATTTTTACACATAAAAATAGCTGGAATCCACTATATCCTCGGTAAATGTCTCTGAGTCATGACTGTCTCCAATGAGGGAGAAGTGTGAGTCCTGCCAGCTGTACTGTTGTTGTTGTTGTTTACATCATGTTTACATGGACGGGACGGCCTTGTGTATAAAGCTGTTTTAGTCAAGGACTAGAGAGAAGAAGAAGAACATACTCCCTGCTTATTTGGATGTCACGTAAGTGTCTTTAGATCACGGTCATTCCGTCTCAATTTATGTGCAATATGAAGCTACACGCTAACTAAAGAGCGCTAACATTGGCATGCTAACACAACAATGCAGGCCACAGGCCATTTTTTCCGCCACTTGCTCTTAAAGGTGCTTTTATTATGTGTTCCAATTAATAACTTCAGAATAGCGGAGGTGTCGCAAAACAGCAGTGTGTTTTGTTTAAGTGTTGGTGCTCAAGGGCGACATCTACTGGATCAAAAAGTTGCACATTATTCCTTTAAGTGTCCGGCTTGTTAAATAAACGCAGTTTCCCACACATAGACGATACCTTGGCTGGCCGCTTTAGTATATTTCTTGCCGCCCAAGTAGCCTATATTTCAGACCTGTTTTTTTTAAATTTTTCATTTATTCATAAAATTGCTGCGCGCACAAGAGAGCGAACAGTTTAGTGTTTTTCTAAACGTTTAGAAGTCACACCTCTGCTTGGGACTGTTACTTTTCTAAATGTTGCTTAGTGCCATGCTCATGGTTGAATAATGTTGTAAATAATATAACAGAGAAGGGATAGACCTGCTCTTTTTGCAGAGCGTTTTGAGATAACGTTTATGAATTAGTGCTATACAGACAAAGACTGATTGAAGTTGATCGATAATAAATGTGCAGTGAGCCAGTTGTCGATAGAAGTCTAACCCCTAAAGATCCACAAAGTGAGTCCTCTGAAAGAACACATTTACAAGTGGCAGAACACTTTTAACATGACTGACAGGTGGGCGCGATGCAGCGGTTTGTCATAAGGCTTAAAACCCTCCTCAGCTCCAGCTCTCAGCCTGTCGTTAGGTTGACTGAAAGTTAGGCTGAGACAGGATTTCCAACATGGCGGCTGCTGCTAATGAGCCTCCTGAGCCCTCAGTTTTTTAATATCGTCATACAAACATTAACAACTTCAAATGAGGATCAAATATAAGCTTACTCTTCTTTCCTCCTTCAGTTGAGGTGTTTATTTATTGTAAAGTGTTTTATATTTACAGGCACTGTTTCAAAAACTATCGAATATCAAATCATGTTGCAGACAACTTCTCTCTGTTCATATTTATTTCTTAATTTTCTACTTTTGATGTCTTTGTCAAATCTCAATAAAAACTGAAGTTACAACAACAAATAAACGTTTAGCTGCTCTGATGTTTAACAACAGTATATAGTCTGTGCGTTCATTAAGACAACCTGTTCTATGAAATTACAATAAATTAACTGAGCATTAAATTATGAATTACAATGAAGAATGTAGGCTCCATCTGATAGTTGTGTTATTAGTCTACACTAATGTAATTTACTGGAGAAGAATAAGAAAAATATACATAAAGATTTTTACAGAATGCATTAGCTACAAAAAAGCTGTTCCCGCAAGATGCCGCTGAGAAACCATGGTAACACACAGTTTCTGTTTCCGCC
The DNA here is from genome assembly GCA_020745685.1 of Tautogolabrus adspersus. Classification (NCBI taxonomy): domain Eukaryota; kingdom Metazoa; phylum Chordata; class Actinopteri; order Labriformes; family Labridae; genus Tautogolabrus; species Tautogolabrus adspersus. Next base: position 31,476,114 of record CM036536.1, read on the forward strand.
TGAGAGAGTGAAGTTTTTCCCAAAGCCTGCCGCTGTATTTCTACCCTACACCTTGATGAAGGGGACTTCATTCAGCTGCGAGTGTGACTTCTAACGGAGTGCACTCCGTCACGGAGGGGGAGGGTGTAGTGGCAGGTTTGAAAAAGACCCAGTGACAGAGACGCTGCTGTGGCTTATCTACAGTGGGCCTGAAGGGACAAAATAGCATACGATCAATTAGGCCTGGGCGATATGACTAAAAATGTTATCACGATAAAAATGTTCATATTAGTCGATATCGATAATTATCACGATAAATGCTAAATCATTGATTCTGTCAAATTTAAAAGCTGATTTTTGCTCCTGAGTGAAAGTTGAAGAAACCAGATGTTTAATTATGGTTTAATTATTCTTTATTGTCAGAACATGACAAACTATAGTTAAACAGGAACATGTCACCATCATAAGCTCAGTGCACGGAGCTGGAAACGCTGATATGACAGTTAGCTGCTGGGCAGTAACACTTAACCAACTGGCCCGCTGCTTACTGAGGGTCCACACCATACACTGTTTCTATTATTATTTACAATACGGTCCACACTAACACTGGTTTGGGACGTTTGGTCATTTCTTTCCTTCAGCGTGTTTTTAACGGGTCATATTGTGTCAAACAGTGAAGAGTCTGTTGCACATTTTAGCTTCACTCGTCTTCCGCACAGTTAACAGAGCATGTTACTCGTTTTTTGTCGGACTGTAAATATTCAAAATGTCTCCAAACTCCCGCAGCTGAGCGCACTTTCTTGTCGTCTGGTCGACGATGTTTTCTCCTGCTTTGAGCTGGCAGGCTCAGCGCTTTCTTCAGTGTCGCTAGCGCTAGTTTCGGCTGTTTTCATTCCGCTCCAAGCGTCTGTAAGCCCGCCTACCCATATCCCTGCGACATGATTGGCTGTTCGTCGTTTTCTTCTTCTTCTCTTTAATGTCGGGTGGCAACTAGCGTTCAATGCGCATTAGCGCCCCCAGTTTCCCAGTGGTTGGGCGGTGTAATTACAGGTTAAATTCTATCGAAGTTTTATCGAAGCTTTTTTAATATTTATTGTAAGAAAAATTATATTGCAATAATTATCGTTATCGTTTTATCGCCCAGGCCTACGATCAATGTGATTAAAAAATGAATGCATTCATTTCTAGTTAATTGCGATTAACGCGTTGTCGCTGACAGCCCGATTTATAAGCAATCATCGAAGCAGAATCGGGGTTCGAAAATGTTTATTTGATGTGTATTTTAACTTTAAAGTTTGACCCATTAACATTAAGGAGGCGGGATTTATGACCTATACTGCAGCAGAGGGAGCTCTAAATATTTTGACTTCACTCCCAGACGACTGTTGCTCTGTCCATCTTAGTATGCAGTCTATATAATTTAAACTGGTCCATCCTGAGGAGCTGAGAACTGTTCCACAGCTGTAAAAGAACAATCGGTCTCAGAAAAGAGATCTGGTTCGGTATGAAGTCGGTGAGAAATTTCTAATGTAGTGTGCTTAAACAGTTTATCATCAATATTTAATATTCCAGTAGCTGCTTCTTCTTTTAATCTACAGAACAAAAGGAGTGACAACATTTACCAAAATCACTTGCAACTAGCACCAGACAAAAAACAGAAAATAAATGTAAGTGTACTGTAAGTGCATCACGGTGAAGAGGAGTGTAAGTATGATGAAAAGCTCGAGTGTGTGTGTGGGGGTTGCAGCAAAAGTGCGTGTAAAAGTGCTGAGGAGAATTTGGCAGTGTGTTGGTTGGGAGCTGCACAGAAGTCAAAGAAGAGAATCAAGCCCTGGGTGGTGTTACCACCTCCTTAAAGAGCCTTACTACTACCAGAGCCTTTCATCTGCCTTACCTTCCTAGCTGAAACATGACTTAGGCCCCGTGTCCACCTAGTATTTTTTCCGGGCAGAAAAGCGCTGGCTGTGCGCTCGGGAGCGTTTGCATGAAGCGTTTGTTCACTGAGAGGAAAAGCGCTGCATGTCCCTCCTGTCTCTATGACAACAGTGTGTTGACAACAGCCGCTGTATAACCGACACGGCTCCGTTACTTTTTACTGCATGTTTTATATTTGAGATCGTTTTTTGCCCCAGCAGACACGGAGCTAAGAGGATGCGGGTACAAGACACGATCCGTAGGAGGCTAAAATACAGGGAATATCATACATTTTGAAAAGAGCGCCGGTGACGGCAACAGCGCCTTTCTGAAAAGTTGAAAGATTTTCAACTTAAGCACTCGGAGTGGCCGCACAAAAATGGCAGAGCGCTTGTTCAAAAGATGCTGGGCGCTTCACTTTTCATCCAGGCGGTTGGTTTCTGCTGCAAACGCTCTCTACTCATTGAAAACAAATGAAAAAAGACGCTGGCGCTGAGAAAAAAATGGGGTTTGGGTCAACATCTGTCCCAACCAGAGGAACAATAAAATGCACTGTGTTTAAGCAGTGATAAACAGCCCCTCGACCTCCCTGTCTCGAGCTGATATCCATGTTCTGTAGTAACACAGAAACTTCAGATCTTAGAGTAACTGGTTTGAAAATGAAAGCTACAACAAATGTCTCGTGTCAAGAGTCGAGATAGAAAGTCGAGATAGAAAGTCGAGATATTGCCTTATTATTGTTACTGTGATGGTTCTCTCTTTTATTTGAAAATACCTTTTATATTAAGGATTTCGAGATGAGGGCATTGATAATCACTTTTATCTATTAACAGCTTTTGGTCTGTTTTTAGGTGACGCCCTTCTTACAAAGACGGTATGGGATGTGAGGGTCAGGATTTTGGCCAGAATGAAACACATGCACTCACCTCTTTCGCTCTTTGTTTTAGCTGCTGCTGCAGTGGATCCTCAGAGTGAGAGCGAATCTATGATCACAAACAGCAAGTTCTTGACTTAATAAGCAGAATCTAATATGTTAGTAGAGGTATTAATTACATGTACACACTACTAATAGCCTAGCCTAGCTTACTCTGGCCAAACGCAGAAGTCTCTCTCTCTCCTCTTCGTCTTTCCTCTTCTTCTTCAAACTCTCCACTTCCTCCAGGAAGCGAAGCTGCGAGCGTACGTCGCTCACTTTGGCATGCCATGAGTCCTCCTGTTGGCACACAAACACAAGTCAACAAGACTGAGGGGCTGAGTGCATGCAGTGCTCTGACAGTTCCTGACGATTATAAGCGTGTATAGGATCACAGTCACACAGGACTTGACAATCACTTTTTCGCTCACCAGCCACAATGCTTGCTGATGTTACTAGCCCCCCAGCATTTTCACTAGCCCGACAGATAGAGTCCAGTATTTCTTTTTTCTACACAACATATAGAGACTGTTGACATTTCAGATAATGTTTCATAAGGTCGGGCTGCTACTGTTAGCAAAGCATGTTTTCTAGCGCACTTTATGTAGGCCTCAACAAGCTTCAACAATGTCAGATAGCCTACAGCAAGTTTAGTGTTGCTTCCCTGCCAAAGATGTTTGAGTTTATATCATTTATTTAATTTGTCTAAATGTTGTAACGCATATAGACGAGATCAGTGTGTGTGTGTGTGTGTGTGTGGCCCCCCCCCCCACACACACACACACTGGTCTCGTCTATGGGGTCGTGTCGTGAGACACTGAGAGCGGGGTTGCGAGATGCCTTCCAAAAACAAACAGATTTGAAATGCATATTTTATCCATTATTGTGAATTATATACAAAATAAATTGTTCCATTTCAAATATAGCCGGAGTCCTAAAGTGAGATTTGTGCTGAAATGAAAGTAATGTGTAAAAAAAAGCTTAAAATGGAAGTTTGTAAAAGACTGCAACAATGTGCCTGTTGCTCTTTGAAAATAAAAATGCACACAGACACACTGTTATGATACAATTATTATAGGCTGCTGTCTTATTTTATGTTGTTCTAATGCCAGTGTTTGGATCAGCCTATTAGTGTGTGCGTCTGTGTGCATTACATTTAAAAGCTTTAACCACTGTCACTGACACAAACAGAAACTATTCAGAGAGAAAAGCTTTGCCTGGAAGCTCGTACGTAAAACCGTAAAATAGATAAACAAACGTGGAGGCAGTACCGAACAGTTGAATATAATATTGAGAATTGTTGCATTCCTAACCAATACTCCTTCTCTGGGTACGGGTCAGACTGCTGTACCTTCAGCGCTGGCTTGCGGTGTTCTGCCACCAGAGTGAGTTTCTCCAGCAGCCCACGGAGACACTCCTGTGTAGCATGAGAAACCAGAGCTACCACGTCTGGTCCAACGTCAGTTACTCCCAGTGCAAGTCCTAACACAGCAAAGACAAAACCTCTGTCTTTAGTTTCATAATAAGATTCAAACACAAACTAAACAATTTTAGGTTATTATGGGGCGGCTGTGGCTCAGTGGTAGAGTCGGTCGTCTCTTAACTAGAAGGTTGGGGGTTTGATCCCCAGATCCTGCAGCAACATGTCCAACGTGTCCTTGGGCAAGACACTTAACCCTGAATTGCTCCTAATGCTTCAGCGGCGGCATATGAATGTGTATGAATGGATTAGTTAATACTGATGGTCGCTTTATATAGCAGCCTCTACCATCAGTGTGTGAATGTGTAGGTGTGACCTGAAGTGTAAAAGCTCTTTGAGTACTAGAAGACTAGAAAAGTGGTATACAAGCTGAAGTCCATTTACCATTTATGTGGTTAACGTTAAAAAATACAACCATATCTTATTGTCAACAGATGGTACTCATGCTTTCTGGTAGTTTTATGCTGAGTCAGGTATGATGTTGTACCTGTGTGAAGGATTCGGCAGAGAACGGGCTTAGGCGACAGGAAGGGCTGATCCTGGCACGACTTCACAACAGAGCCAACCATGGTGGTCAAGATCTTTGCATTCTCCTCCCTCAGGTTTACTCCAGCCATGGAGGCCACATCATTAATGTCGTCATCTTCTCTGGAAAACACCACCCAACGCACAAATAACTATGCTCGTGCAGCTCAAGCGGCTTATTTACAAAAGTGAACACTTCATGTTGAATCTAAAAGAAATCAGCAATACGTACTTGTAAGATCCTGAACTGTCCTTGAATGCAAATTTGTTACGATGAGATGGATCTTGAGCGAAAGGTTGCTTCACTGAAAAGGCTTCTATGAAAGTGAGAAACATACAAAGTTAATCAGGGAGTAGCATTTCAGGGAGCAATCTCTCTGTCAGTGTGTGGATGTATTTTGGTCTGTTTGTTTAATTCCACTCTGCTTAACTTGTGAATGACGATCACTACTTAAAAGAGACTGATCTCTCCATCATGTGTTAACTTCTCTCGCTGAATAAGTTATCCTCTTCCATCTGATCAGACGGCCTTTGTTACTCCACCTGGTTAGCCGTTAGCTTTAAGCCATCCCGTTATAACAAATCAACGTGATATGTGGAAACTGATGGGTTTCACTGTTACTGGGTTTAAAAGCTTTTAAGCAGAGAGCCGGTGATGTTTGTCATTTTAACTTCATTATTCTGTAACATGCAGAAGACTGTAGTCAGGGGCGTGTCCAGACTTTTTGGAGTGGGGGGGCCTAACTGGGGTACTGACTTGTGCAAAGGTGGCATGACGTTCGTGTGCACACATGAATGTAATTCATTTCCATCTCCACTTATCATATCTACCTTTAAGCACGGTAACACAAGATAATGGCAACATTAAATTGGGCCCATGCCACCCTTCTTCACACACCCCTGACTGTAGCATACTTTCAAATGACTGTAGTTAAAATATCTCGCTTACATATTTTCCAGTTTACCAAGCAAGCAAGTTATCTTCATCATGACCAACTGGTTCTACATGTTGTATTTTACAGGACCAACATCACCAGTCAATGGTATTCACACATTCAAGTTTGAGAACCAATCTGTAAGATAACCATAGATAGTACACATTTAATATTCACAATAATTACCTTTATAGTGCTTTTCTGACGGGACCACTGTGTGTTTGAAGACTGCTCTGCTGTTCTTCAATAAATAATTTCTTGACTGGGGTAATGTGTTCAACCCTGGTCTCACTGTCACTCCGCGAAGTTGCTGTATAACCTGCATTTGAAGGGCAGTCATTAAGCATTGGTCCTTTATGGACTGTGTACCCCCCGTTGTGATTCAGAAATCCCCCGACTCAACATTTCTACTCCTCCAGTACATCTCATCCTTTTGACAACATATGTTAAACACATTAAGATATGCAGGGCTGCCGAGTAAAATTAACTAGGTTATGATTCGTCTAGATACGAGTCATCAAGGTCTAAAGGTAGGCTTTATGGTTTCTGGTGAAAGGGACCAAAAACACTAAATACACAAACCATTAGAAAATAAGGTCATTTAGAACCTTTCACTGGTTTTAAAATGTCTAAAGGCGCACTCACACTAGGCCAAGTTGTTCCGTACCGTGATAAAGCACGATTGTCCCCCCCTCCCCATTCCCCCGCTGGCCTGCGCTCACACTGCTCCAGCACTAACCGGGCCTGAGCACGGTTACCTCTTGTACATAACGTCATAATACAACACATGCATGTCTTTATGTTATTATGAAGCGTGCTCAGTTTACAAGACAGGTGGACTAAAAATAAAAATAAAAATAAAAGGGACGCGCCGTCGAGTCCGCACATCAGAGAACAGCACAGAGAACATGACAGATACTTTACTGACTTTGTGTCTTATTTTGAGTCATATTATTCAGATACAGCCAGAACACTCGGGATTTATTGATAATGAAGGCTGTCCATGTTGTGTACTCGTGCTTGTGTTAGTACATGAACTGTACCGTGCCCAGAGCACAGCTCTTCCAAGCATGCCAGGGCCAAGGAAGTGTACCGTGCTTGAGCACAGATCAGAGCACTCACACTAGTCAAACAAACTGGACTTTAGGGGTGAAGCGTGCTTAGGCACGGTACGGATTGCCCTTACTTAAGATTGAATCACTTCATGCGTTTACATGAAAGACAAGGTTGCCTTTGGAGTGTCTATCTCATGCACATACACTAAAAGCACACATAACTTTACCTGCTGGCTGTTATTGAAGTTTTTTTCAGAGTCAGAGGTGGACTGCTTCACGTTAGAAGACTGAGTGTTAGGGTTGCGGGTGGAAGTCGAAGCCTGTTGGATAAATAACTGGGGGTCTGCAGTGAGCCGACGCACTGCAGGAAGACTTTTCTGGAAATAATGAGAAGAACACAAGTGGATAAACGTTAGTGATTGGCTGATATCCATTCAAACCCTACAATGCTTGAGGCCTATAACCTTCTATGAGCTGTTTGGTGTTAACATGTTTTGTTTATTTACCACACAATGAGGACAAATACAAGAGAAGGAAGACTTCATGTGAGTACAACTACGGGAAACAATGTATGCTCATAACACTGATAGTTTTGGTTATAAAATACAAAGACCCAACTTACTAAATATGAACAGATGTTAAATAGGGACGCACCAATCCATTTTAAGATTTGCAAAATACCGATCAAAAGTAAATTCTAAAGGAACATGTGTCAGATACTTTGAAGCAACATTAACAACCTGAAAACTTAGCTTACATTTTCATATTCTACTTGATCTAAATTCTGGAGGTCTTCGGTTCAAACTCTTTATTCAGAAACAGTAAATCAGTTTCAGTTATTTATGTGAAAAAGAATAGAAAGTTTCAGTGTGAACTAAAACACCTGACACGTAGCAATGAGTGGAACATCTCATTCTGCTGCTTTGGCAGAACACAGACTCCGTCTCATAGACAGCATACAAACCTGACCACATCTCATTGTTTTTGCGATCAGATAGAGGTTATGCATTGTTTTTTTCTCTCCTGACAGCGCGGTGTGACGGAGTGGCAAAACATTCTAAGACGCGGCTGCCTTAAGTAGAGAACACGGCGAAAAAAATCTGTGAATCTGTGGAAATCTGTGAACTATTCACTGATTCACCAAGACACAGTGCACTGTGGACTTTAATATGTACCTGATTTCAAAGCCATGGCATTATTAGCATGAAGACACAAATAAGCCCAGTTCAACCAGTGATGGATGTGAAACTGAATAAAGAGTCAGAGTGAAGTGATCCACTTGTTTCTCCTTATTTCAGGGATTCATTTACTGCGTTTATTTTCGCTTTCAGTCGACGCTCTGTGTCACTAGTTAGTATGTACCGCAGCTTTCTTTGAGTTTAAGCTAGCTCGATTTGAACACCTGACAAACTGTCTGCCTCCCGTTCATTTCTCATTGAATTAAATTAATTTCTAATGTGACAACCACACACTACAGCTCTAAACTTTGTTTTACTATTTCAGTAGTTTAGACAGGAACCGTTATGTCGGATACTTTCTCTTTATGAAAGACGTGGAAATAACTTTAATATTTCGACAAACAGAAGTGTTGTAAGTTAATGATTTCATTTGATCTGTTATAAATATCTATATCTTGTTTTATTATCTTTGGATGTAAAACAACTTCTACTTTAACTTCTACAGAAGCACCATAGAACTGACCTCTGTCAGTGTGTCACCGTGTGGTACGTCAGCTGCACAGCAGAAAACCACAAGGACTTCGCCCGGATTGTAAAAACAGCACAGAGGATTACAGGAGCTGTGATACCGGACCTGGATGCTTTGTATGCTAGCCGCCTACAAAGGAGAGCAACCAACATCTGCAAGGACACAACAACCCAGGACACAGTCTGTTTGTCCCTCTACCATCTGGAAAGAGGCATCGCACCATTAAAACCAGGACTAACAGACTGAGGAACAGCTTCTTTCCCCGAGCTGTAGCCTCCATCACGCTGTCTACAGATGCTGAGTCATCGTTCTTTTACCGTTTGATTGATCTGTTGATATTTAAAACGCAACAATAGATCCTGTGGGGGTGGCTGTGGCTCAGCTGGTAGAGTTGGTCGTCTCTCTGTGGCTTTATTAACGTAACGTTACAAATCCAAAAGTCTCTATAAAAACGTTACACCAGCTGAGGATCTATTTTACCCGCAGAGAACATCATCAGGGCGGCTGTGGATCAGTGGTAGAGTCGTCGTCTTTCAACCGGAAGGTTGAGGGTTTGATCCCCAGCTCCTGCAGCAACATGTCTGATGTATCCTTGGGCAAGACACTTAACCCCGAATTGCTCCCGCTGCTTTGTCGTCGGCGTATAAATGGGATTAGTTACTTCTGATGGTCTTACTACATAGCGACCACTAGCGCTATATAAGCTCAAGTCCATTTACCATTTACCATCAACAAGGGCTGATTACAGAAAAGACGGCACTTCTTCGCTGATTTTAAGCCGTTAACTGCTCACTTCTTGTTCACTCCTGACACTAGTATGAGCTTTCTGACGATCGCAGGCTCTAAGTGCAGTGACTCCGCCCACCGTGACGTCATGTGCATACCCTCTATTACTCATGAAGTGAAGCTTAGTGATAGCTAAGGCAAGTGATGATATTATAGTGTCAGAGTCAGCTAAAATGATGAGCTGCCCCTGAATGTTTTATACTTGTACACTACTCACCTGATCTGGATACAGATCACTAGAACGTTGACACTTTACAGGATCTTATTTCATGAAAGGAGGTCATGTTACTGTGTCGTTTTTAAAGTTCTTTTCACCTTGAGAAAAGGCACCAGGCAGGGCTGAGGAGTCGTCTTTAACTCTTTATACAGCTGTTCTGTGAACTCCTCTGCTTCTAGCCTCCCTTCCTGCAGGGGGAAAAAGAAAATGTACAAACACTTCAAGAAGTTCGACACAATACATTTTATGTTGCATTGAATAGTATGTTCAAAACTGAGGAAAATACGGAGTGAAAACGGAAAATATCTGATGATCGTAATGCCATGTCAAATGGGCAGATTGCCCGTCTCTCTGCACGAGTCAAACATCCACCTATTGTTTTTATAGTAAGTTCAAGATAGAGCTGCCAGAATATTTACTGTCATCTGTCTAATATCTTCTTTGTTCTTGCATCCCATTGGCAGTTTCCCAGTGATATTATGAATACATAGACGATACCTGCTCAGTCTATGTGTGGGAACTACTGTCATTAAGTAGCTTGTTTTATGTTACTCATAAGCAAGAACGTTTTTTGTTTAAAAAAACAAATGCTGTTGATAGAAGTAGCTCTTTAACATTGGAACTTTCTTTTTATTCAACCTAAACCAACATGAGTATTTATACTAGTTCATCAAATCTCCTTTAAGTGAGGGTTAGGGTTAGGACAGGGCACAACAAAACGTTTCACATTGAAGAGTAAACAATAGCCGACTAAAGCAGAAAATACGTCAAACAATGTTAACCAGCGTTCTGCAACAAGTCATGTTTTCACTCGTTCAAAAATCCTTAAACATGTTTGAATAAAGTTGAACAAAGTAATCAAACATTTTTTTTGGACAAAACTTCATGATTGTTAATTCAACTGAGTCAAGCTGGTTCCTAGTGATGATGAGGATGAAAAAAAATAAACCTACCAGCAGACTGCGGACCAGTCCTTTGACGTTATTCGCCATGTTGGCAGACCTGGAGTCACTGGAGGCCAGCTTGATCAGCGTCACCAGGAAGTTCTTGCACTTCTTGACACTTTCCAAGGTCTCCTGTTGGTAAATGTCAACAGTCACTCGTTAAAAAAAAGGTTCACTTCATTTTGTTTGTCCCTCTGGTTGTGCTTGATCGTGACTCATGTAAACAACCCAAGTGGTTGATACAGAACCGATCTGGATTCTTTCTATGCCTGTTCATTTTCTTATGTCATCTTGAAAACACACATGAAAAATGTATTGAGAAGTCCAAAATAAGAAGTATTTACGTTCACTTTAGTAATGTTACAAGGAAAAACAGCTCATCTTGACTACATGTCAAACACCACAGATCAACTCGAAGATGTTTTGTCCAGAGAAAAGGGGAGGATAAGTAAGCAAATACACAGTAAGTTTAGTTGAGTTTATTGTTGAGACAAAGTACAACATAAATTCATCTTAATGCGTGAAAGGAGATGCATTGCACCAGATTAAGGTGATAACCATTGGCACAAATGATACAAAATACAACACACAGTTAATAACCCTAAATTCCACCAGATGCGTGTTCGGTCTGTCTCCGCTCAGTTTCGGCAGCGGAGCTTCCACTGGCTCCCCTGCACTTCTCAGCTACGTCACACTGGACTCCTCTGCAGCAAATATGCAAGGCTTCTGTTTTTGCTGGATGCCGGAGCACGATGAATTTATTTACCACAGAGCAGGTCGAGCAGGACGGGAAGTCTGACACCAAAACAACATTAATATATGCTAATATGTGCGTAGAAATGTTCTTACTCTGCGCATAAAATAAGTGCATACGCAAAATCACCGTCGGATTCATGACACGTGCGTACCAGCCAACTTTGTTCTCACCACCATGCCTGCGTTAGTGAATCAGAAACACCTGCAATCAGCATCAAACCACGCCCCCATCTCTCGATAGGGGGACATCTGATTGGTGTATCAGGACGAGAGCAGTGAGGTGGAGACAAGTAGAAGTTTTTAGGAGATGGCCCCAAAAGGCAAAGAAAGCAGTGTGCCTGGGGGCTTAGATGGCGTTACAGTGAATTACATAGTTGTAGCAGTACGTGTATTGGCATCCGGAATCAGCTGATAAGTCACTCCTCACACTCTTCAAACATGTTTAGACGGTCTGATGCGCTCTCTTTACCCTTTCTGAGATGTTAATCACAATCATGTATGTTCCCTGCATGCTCTTAAATAGGCTCCAATTAATCAGCTTCTTTGTATCTGCAATCCAGCCGTATTGGAGCTTAGCGGACACGCAATGCACGCGTATCTGGTGGAAGTTCTGGGTTAATAAGTGAGAAAATGAAAGACGGTCAGAAAGAATGGATGACAACAAAGAATTGGGACCTAACATTAGTTCAAGAGTCTTTTAAAAAAAAATAAGCATGGTAATATTTGTTCATTGCAACTCAATGTTTTTTATAGTTAATTTAAAGGTCATTGAACCGTTTTTGATAAATCATTGAATTATTTTGCAGAACCTGGAATAATAGAGAAAAAACTGTCTATAGGTAATGCAGTAATGACAGCACACAGTATAAACCTTTCTTTAACGGGGCTGATGGTGTTATTTAGACAGAAGCTAAAGTGGAGAAAATAAAACATATAGCACGTATCCTCTGGAATCGTTATTTGAAACGGTTCGTTACATTCTTCAATAATGAAATGGCTATTTTAAATGCCACTGAAATGTGTGGCACTATTTGTCATGCACAACCATGCAGGTAAACTATGTTAAATTTGTTTGCCATCTGTCCTTTGCTCCTCCTTGCTGGTTAGCGTCCACGCCCCCGTGCTGAAGGTGGTTACGCATCGCTCCAGTCGAGTGGTTAAATGCCACTTTAACCTGACATAACTTCATTCCATTTTAAGATCAAAATACTGCCATGGCACACTGCTCCTTTGACATGCCATCTGTCCACTGTGCTGGTTCACTTCCGGGCAGTAGAGTGGGGAGAGCAGGCCGGTTAACCAGAGGTACAGCCCTCGCTTTGTTTCAGCTCGGACACAACATTTAACTGGCATTATGGGCCCACATGAATGCAAATAATTTGTTTAGCTTAGTAGTATCAACGTTTAATTGTTTAGTGGATTTATCGCACACATCCCCACTGACGATGCAGGTATGGTCTGGGACTCACCTGAGCATAAGTGACCGATGGCTCCTTCTGGGTTTCTGTGACAACTTCATGAATGCGAGGCCGGCTCCCCTGCTCTGACACAACACTGGTGGACTGGACAACAGCTGGTTTGGGAGCTACACCAATCACCTGAACAACACAATTCACTTTATCCGTTAATGTGTGTTGCTGTGCGCACGGCCAGAAACAGCTTGTGTGTGTGTGAGTCTGAGATCAGCACTAAATCGGCTTAATGTCCGGATCAGCCGGTCACTGCCGACCAGGCTGAAAATGGTCCGATTCTGGTCACATGCCGATCTATCAGTGCACAATCATCAAACATCAACGATAACTAGGGAGTGGCTAAATGCTAACGTTAGCGGTAGCTAATGGGTTATTAATATGTTTTTTAACTCATTATGTAGCCCGTTGGGCGTCCAGGTTTTCAGTATCCATTGTCTGTGTACTTTCTCGTCATTCGGGAAGCTATGAAATCAAAACAGTTGCTCAGATTTGCGACAATAACATAAATTGAACCAGTAAGACGGAATATGGTCTATTGTTTACGGCTTCAAGAGGGCAGAACAAACACCTAGCTGTGGGAGTGTCAGCCAGCTGGGGGAGGGGTTACTGCCCTTTGTGATGTCATGAAGGAAAAATCTCCAAGCAGCCTGTTTGAGCACATGTGGGGCAGGCAAAAGACGGAGAGGATGGACTGTTCTCATAATTAGGGAGGCGGGTTTAGACAAGTGAGGGACACATTAGTGTTAGAAAAACATGGTGAAGTGCATTCTGCATCATGTGACCCTTAAATTTGAGTGTGAACAGCGGAAGCAAAACTCACACCCATTTGGAGATAGGACTTGCTAGGAGGTTTTCTAGGACCAATTGATCAGTGACACTTTAACTTTCCAAGAGAACTCTTGTGCCTGGTATATGGTGAGAGCACTTTGAACAAGGAACTAAATCCGGATGAGTACACCTCTGTGACTTGTCTACTTAACATAGAGACAATAATTGGATGAAATCGTGATTTGTTTCTGCATGTATTTGGGTATTTCTTAGTTTTGCCTCAACATCACCTACGATCATCCCCAACATGCCCTGTTGTCGGTGACTGTTAAAGTTAGGCCAGTTCTTGTACCTTTACTACCGTCGTCTTCTGGACTGATGCCTGCTGGAAGGTCGAAGGGGCTGCCATCCTGATCACCGTCACTTTGTCATTACTCTTGTTTCCAGCTGATGCAGGTACCTGAATCCCAAACATGACAGCTTGTAAAGACAATGGGAGTGCCAATAAGATTTCACCACTCACTATCGGCCACTTCAGTGTTGCATCTAATTAAAGAATCACACACACACCTGTGGGGCGTATAGTCTGGTCACCTGGCCACTGACACCTCTCGGTACCTGTTGAGCCTGTGCCAAAGCCTGCTGGGATACCAGCATCAGCTGACCACTGTCACTGCGGATCAACATCATACCTGTGGCCCAGACCAGAACAAAATAAAAACATATCACAGAATAGCAAAGCAAAGACATTAAACATACAGACTATGTCTCTATAGGCGCTGCATCCTTTGGAGGACACATTTGGTCACAGCTACGCTTCACAGGCTGTCGAATTTTCAAGGCTCCTCCAAATGTGGCTCACAATGCATCCTTCTTACCCCGGCAAACAAAGGATCCATCAGGTGCATGGTTCAGGGCCCAACAGTTTTTCCCTTCCTTTATTCATTTTTTTATTCTTATCCTTTTTACCCCTTCTTAACTCTTCTTTTAATGGCTAATCCAAACATGTTATAAATGTATTCTTTCCTTTATTCATTGTATTGCTCTTATTCTTTTTATACATTCTCAACCATCTTAAAAAAGTCTTACTCTTCTGACCTTTGCTGCTTTTATATTTTTACCAACCATCTTCTATCTCACCCCTTTTTGTGTCAATTTCTGTTTTTATTACCTGTGATGTGATGTCGTCTACTTCTTCTTCTTTACTAAAATTGCTTTATGGTCTTAACTGTATTTTAAAACCGGCTGTCGTAAATTGTCTTATTTTATTTCTAGTGTTTGCATTTATGTGTATATATGTCTGAAATGTCTCTGTTTGGCCTTACCGTTGATGTTTATTGTTCTGTGTACGAGTTCTTGCCATTGCCTTGTCTGTCAAAGCACTTTGTAAACGTCTGTTTTTAAAGGTGCTATATAAATAAAGTTATTATTATTATAAGTCCGGAGATTTATTGCTCGCCAATTCAAACGAGTTAGTGGATTCTGAGCAGCTGAGTAATAACACTTTCCAATGAAAGTCATTTGTTCCAACTCAATCAAATAGCTACCAATACTAATAAAAAAAGGGCCATTGAAACTTTAACATTTCTTTAATGAAATAGGTTATGTTATGCAACCCAAGTTCCAGAGCAGCTATTGGGGCTGCTAGGCAACAGGGGCGGAGCTTAGAAACGAATGAGACAAAGCTCAAGATTTTGGATGAACAGTATTTTTTGCTTAGGACCTGAAAGTTTTCCAGTGGCAGCCGCAGGAAAGAATAGGGCTGTGCATCTTCACTGGTCTCACGCTACGATTCGATTATCACGATTATCCTGTCAACGATTTGATTCGATATCACGATGCTTTAAGATGGGTTGCATCCACAAACTTTCTATTTTCATCAATGAAGACAAGCAGTGAGATAAATATGAACTCCCTTTTTTATTATTTAGAAATCAATGTCAACATAAATGTCTTTTCATTGTAAACCAAAACAAATCAATTATAAAAGGTCCAGCTGCAGCCAGAAGATCTACAAGCAACATCATTGTGCAACAATCGCACTTTAACGTACGATCACCTTTTTAAATGCCTATTGTAGTTAATGAATTAATAACCACCAGGTGAGTAATTAATGAACGCCTAATTGTATTGCTCTTAATCTGTTTCATCTGTTCTTAATCTTCTAATGTTTTAGTCGTCTGTCCTCTGTTGTTTTTATATATTTATTTAACCATCTATCTTTTATTCGTCATCTCCCTCTTCTTCATTAATCTTGTATTATTGTCTTTTATTTTTTTGTATTTAGTTGTATTGCCTAGCAGATGTAACATCTGTTTTAAAAGGTGCTACATCAATAAAACTATTATTATGCATCTATGCAGAATGGTATCACCTCCGCATTGTGATGCATCTTAAGTATGATTCATTTTAACCCCCCTAGGAAAGTTGATATTCATTTCCCTCTCTTCCACGTGGCAACAACATTTTAAGGGTCAACATTTTAAGGGGCTTTCACACTTGCAGAAAACTCCTGATATTTGCCGGAGGAGCTGTATATGTGAACGCAAACACCTCAATATTTCCCTTGGACTTCACTCGGATTTTCTCCTGCCAGACCCCTAGTGTTTTTTCTGCAGAAAGTGAGCTGATGTGAGAACGCAGCAGGATATTATCCGGAAAATTCACCTCGAGCCAAAAGGAGGGGGAGTGACGTTTATATACTGTGGCTGGAGTCAGTGACCGCATGCACAGGACCACTACGATCTCTGTGCACATATAAAAGGCTGCATTACGTTTTCTGTTCTCCAGCGTGTTGTTCTCCGCTCTTTTGTTGATGTTGTCATTCCGTTGGACTACACGTAGCATTGATATAAAGGCAAATATTCTCATTATAGCGTCGTATAGCGGACTCTGTTGTGTCGTACACCACTTCGGTGTTGTCGGGTTTTTTTTTTACTTCAAGTCTTACCTCAGGAGACCCCCCCCTGCCCCCTCCAGTCTGACAGGGATAGTCTCTCCTGCTGTGAGGAGCATATGTGAACAGCCAGGGCAGGAGAATATCCGGAGCAGTCCTCCTGAAATTATCTAGATATGTTCAGTGCATGTGTGAGAAATGCTTTTGAGACCCAATATTTTATTAATTGAACAATTATTTTCTCACAACCAAACTAACTTGATTGAATTAATTTGTATAAATCAAAATGGAAGAGGGTGAGCACGAGAGCATCTACAGTATATGCAAGATGACATGAACAGTTTTGTATCTGTTTTAGTAACCTATGTTCCTTTTTTTTCCTTCAAATTTCAACCAAGAGAACTGCGGTGCTTGTAATGTATGGTGAGATCTGACAAACTCTTTCTGTATGTTTCCACTCATACAACTGAAATTCAAACTTCAGCTCAAATCTCACCACATGAAGTGTCATTTCTGAGGTTTGGATTTGATTAAGGAAAGCTTTTAGGTGAAACATGTCTTTGTTAGGCCCATAAGAATTTTAAACTTCATTTAATAGAATTGATTTAAACCACTTCCACAGTCCAGTTAATATAAAACTGGAGTTCCAGATGCAACAGTGACTAAATCTTTCAATATAAAAAATATACATAATAGACAGCACCCAGCAGGGCTAAAATGCATACTGTAGTGTTGTGCAGCTCACCTGGTGGTATCTGGATATTTGCTGGGAGTTGTGGTGATGGCAGCCGAGGGGACACAGCGACTGTCTGTGGAGTAGCTGCCCTTGGAACAGTGATCACCACTGTCCTTCCTAGGTTTGTGGCCTGGTTTATTGAGGCCCCCTTGCTCCCAGCCGTTTTCATGACCTGTGGTTGGCTGATGGCACTTACTGCTCTTGTGGTGGCCACCTTTGCTATCACCATGACAGAAGGAGAGGATGTTTGAAGCCCTGCGACTGTAACTGTAGGGGAGATGTGATGTTGGCCCTTGCCAGTGGGGATGACTTTGGGTGGGGCAGATACCGTGTCAACCTTTGAGACACATGAGGCAGCTGGTTGGGGGTGCATGACAGCGTTGAGTCCGCATTTGGCTTGGACCTGTAACATCTTGGTTTGAATGGGTTTGTCTCCATCCCCTGCTGCGCCGCAGGACTCTAATTTCTGGGCGTCAAGACTCAATTTATTCGTTGCCATATTTATTTCTGAAAAACACAATATGACTTCAAACATTAGGAATTGGAGAAAAAAACTTTCTTTTCTATTTCATAATTTTGCACTAATGTAGTAATAATAAATAATAGAGTTACATATTCTGTGATTGAACCATAGGTTGTAAATATTAATGGACGCAGCCTGAGTGACGTCACCAATCTGTTACTGCAGGGGGCTTCCCACTGATGGCGGGCTCCATGCTGGAAATGCTGTCTCACCCTAACTTTCAGTCAACCTAACGACCATAGACTGTAAATATTATCTGTTACTGCAGGGGGCTCCTGAGGCTCAGCAGCAGCAGCCGCCATGCTGGAAATCACATCTCCTTACTTTCAGTCAACCAAACGACAGGCTGAGAGCTGGAGCTGAGACGGGGTTTTAAGCCTAACAAACCACAACATCGTGCCCGCCTGTCAGTCATGTCAGCTACACGACTAACTATGGATAACACATATCGTTCATAAAATCCCCCCCTGTACAGTGTGTGCCAGTGATGACAATAACTAATCAGACCTATTTCATTTTTTGTACCAGGCTGTAAACATGTTAATTCATGCTGTAAAAACTGCATTTTTTTGCCTGTGGTGTGTATGTGACTTGCAGGGTTCCTGGAGCCAGCCTCAAGGACACTCGACAAACTGCAGGATTTTGCACTCCCGCATTGGCTTTATTTTTCAAGACCGGAGGTTCCTGCTTGCAAACGACAGGCTGAGAGTTGAAGCTTAGACTGGTATTATGCCTCTTGAGAAACGGTTACGTCGCACTCAGCAGGTCAGCCTTGTTGTGAATAAGGCTTATCCTTCATAAAATCAAAAAGGATAAGCTATCAAAAAATCCAACCCCTGTACAGTGTGTGCTGATAAGAGACATGAGCTAATAGACCTATTTAGTTTTTTAAACCAGGCTGTAAACATGTTAATGTCTACTGTAAAAACAGGCTTTCTTGAACGGGGTGTGTATGTGACTTCCTGTGCTTCTGCAGCCAGACACTCCACCAATTTAAGTATTTTGCACTTCCGCATTGACTTCATTTTTCTACACTGGAGTTGCTGCTTGGATTTAACCCCATGTCATATGCATTCTGTAATTGAACCCCATTTAAAATAAAACTGAAATAAGAATACAATAAAAAGTTAATAAACAAAAAGATGTAAGTCTGTTCCACTTCTGACAATAACAGCAGGTCCAAGTTTAACACAAATGTGTTTCTTATTTAAAATGGTATAATGTTCTACCTTACAGTTCACCATTTGTTTTATGAATCAGTTTAGTTCTGGTTTGATGAAAGACTAGCTCTGGGAGAAGCTAGCAGGTCAAGTTAGCAAGCAAAGTGATGTAAAACTTTATTTTATTTAATTTGTTTGTGTTGTTTCATCTTGTGAGTTAAAGCTAATGTTTGCAGATTTAGTCTAGCATAAAGATGTTCAGTGATAACATCAAGTTTGACAGAGTTTATCGCATCGTCTTGCAAAAGGCGCGATGCGATAATCTGCCATCTTTTACCGGAGTTTGGGGTTAAGTAACCTTAGTAACCTTAGTAACCTTTCCACTGAAACACCTGAGGAGCTCTTTGTCCGACAAAATGGCTACTTCTACATCGTGACCGGTTGGTCTTCATTTGAAACAGCGAAGTGACTCACTTACCTTCTGAAGGTGTTTTTGGGGCAGCGTGCGTGCAGCGCAGCCACGACGTCACGTGCAACAACCTAAACTTTCTCGACCAGTGCTGCGTTTGAGGCCCAGAGTAAATTACAGTTCTCCATGTTCAAACTACGGCGAAATATGTATATTAAGTAATTAACGTCATTTGTCTACAGAAAAAAGGTGATAGGCTACGTATTAATTATCAGTGACAGTCTTTCGTGTGATTACAATGCATAGGAACACAGTTTAATTAATTATATTTATTCAATATTTAACTGATATTTCTTAAACGTTTTAACTTGTGGGGGTGATAGCCAATACCAGTTTTGGAATTGATGCCAGCAACTTCTTTTTTGAAGTTGCCACAGTTTCCCAACTTAATTTCAACATTTTGTCACATCAGAGTGAATTTGGGCATTTCATTTTCCCAATGACATTTCTCAGTTGAAACATTTGATATTTTGTCTTTGTGCTATTTAAAATCAAACATTGGGTTTTTAATGTTTTGCAAATCACCACATCCTGTTTTAATTTACAATTTACACAACACCCAAACTTTTTGGGATATTAAGGTGAAGTCAATGAAAATAAGACATTCTCAAAGTGAGATAAATGAAAAATGCACAACAGACAGAACTTTTACAGCTCTAACTCCAGTTTATTAAGCTCCCAGAACTATAGCGAATGAATTGTTTTCAAGGGTGGACATTCAAGCATAGAAATGAACTTGTATGTGGGCGGCATATAAAGACTGTAAGAGTTGGGGGCCAACCAAGCTACTTCTCGTAAATGATCTACTGCCTCCTGCTGGACAGAAGTGTGGCGTGCAGTAAGTTGCCTTTTTGAACTGATTCAAATCATCGGGATATGAGCGGTTCTTATGGATCACATTCACATTGGCTAATGATTATATGTGATTTAAAAAAAAGTGAAGTGTTTTGTTGTGAGCAGATGTGTACAGAGTTCAGGTGATGTTTTTTTCCCTGAGAGTACCAAGAACCAAACCCCTTAAATGACAGAGTAGAAGGAATCTCTTGCACTTCAGCTGCTCCACTAATGGAGGTCAGTGCGCTCAGAGAAGAACCTTAGACGTTAAAAATATAATTCTTCCTCAGATTCAAAACCCTTTAGTCAGTCAGGAGTAATGCATAAATATGTGAAACCAAGTAGTTTTAATTTACCCTATACATGTATCTAATAAAGTGTCCTTTGTCGACCTTGAGTGGGAAACTTAGAACAAAGAATCTCATCAATGAGGAAAAAGGACCGGTCTTTTCAATAACCTCAAACTGAAGGAAGTTTTTGGAGAAAAAACAAATGATTGGCTTAATAAATATGGACCTTTCTCTTCTAACTGTTCAGATTTTCATCATGGGAATTAAGGCTTATGATACCATTTCACCTCTGTTTCCTATGTGGTACTCAGCAGGGTAAGTAGAAACTCTTGTGATGAGGTTGGAAACACTTCAGACAAAAATGTAAATTTAAGGCAAACTAGCCATGCAACCTGGTGAGAGTCAAATGCAGCTATTAATGTAGCGGTCAGAACCACTGAAGTGAAGCCAAACATTTAAATTAATTAATCTGATACCAAAATTGTACTTAATCCCAAATGTTAAAGACCAGAAAGGTGAAAGGATTCTTGGACATTAAAAATACTTTGACTTGGAGCGCCCATGGCCTAGCGGTTATGTTGCACGCCCCATGTACAGAGGCTATAGTCCTCGTTGCAGTGGCTGTGGGTTCGAATATGACCTCGGCCCTTTGCTGCACGTCAACCCCACTCTCCCCCCAACATTTTGCCCTTTTTCAGCTGTCTAATCCAATAAAGGCAAAATGGCCCCCAAAACACTTTGACTTTATAAAAAGACACAAGTTTGGTTGCAATAACAATTCAAAACTTTTTTTAATAATTTATAAATTCCATTAAAGTTGATAGAGGAGGTCATATCTGAAATTCAAGAGAGATGGAGAAGCAAAAATAAAACAAGAGGCTCTCGACAGTTCACTACACAAACAGAAAAGAGGAATATATGTTAGAAACACATTTAAAGAATCCTGCTTGAAGACTTAAGAAGATTTCAGTCAGAAAATGTCTCATGAAAAAACATACACATTTCCTTATCCTCTGCTCTTTAATGGTTTGAAGAGGCTGTCGAGGTCCAAATATTTCCGTAACCGAACTATTCAAAATTTGATCAGTTTGAGCCACGTTTGATTATTTTTCATACATTTTGATTAAACCACATTTTGATTAAACCTGATGAAGCAGGTTTGCTCAATTTGAGTTTGATCGTCTCAACAAAAAAAATACTCCCAAGATGTATTTGGTGTTTTTTAGTCCTTAATATCTAAAATTATAGAAGAAAAATACAAACAAGATTGTATACCTGACCAACAGGGTATCCTGTCACAGCCATCCTACATTGTTGGTCCCGGTCGGTTGCAGGAACAAACAATGAAAAAAGAAATCATTGAATGGCACTCTGAACATCACTTTACTGTCACTTTGTTGAGAGCGGAAAACGCGTCGGGCGAACCTGAGGAAGCTACAGGTGAAACACGTTGTTCGCTTACAATAAAGTGACAGTAAAGACTGAATACCTCTTTTTAATTCAATGACAACATGTCAGGGATTATCATCTAGAAGAAGGATTCAGTATATTGAGGCAGACAAATATATTCTGCCTTTAGTGAGCGCTCCAAGTTCAGAAAGGCTCTTGGTCTCTCATTTTTTTATTTTACACTTCAGTGCGACAAATATACAAACTCAATACTGGGAAGAATATGCATGTAGTCTTGAATTGGGACACAGATTCTGTGCTTCCATGCTTTTACACTTAATTACTGTTCTATGAATCTATTTAAGTGATTATTTCATAAAGATGTTGAACCCTCTTTAAATCTTCGGATCCCTCCTTTCTCTACACCTGTCCTCCTAGCAGATGTAACACTAACTCCTCATCTTCAGCCAAAGAGAGCCCAGTGTCCAGAGCGGTGTGGTCATCATTTCCCTGCCTCACTTTCTTTCTCTTCCCCACTATGCACTCCTCCTCTTCATCATCACTGCTCACACTTCTGTGATGCCGTTTAGCTGGCCTTGTCTCATCCTCCTCTTCTTCCTCCTCCTCCTCCTCCTCCCCTGCGTGTGGTTTATCAGGATCGGGCAAGTTGCTGGGATCAAACTCGTCTTCGCTGTGATTGGCCAGGTAAGCCAGCACCTCATCCTCCTCGTCTTCATCAGATTTTGGTCCCTGCTTCTTGTTGGCCTCCCTCCTGGCTGCCTTCGCTTTCAGCCTCTTTTCTCTGTGTTTCGCTTTCACTTTGCGGCTGTACTCTTGCTTGTCAAACTCTTGGTCCTCACGTTTCATCCTCTCCTTGGCTTTATCTACGTTTATACCTGAAACCTCTTCCTCCTCATCTTCCTCTCCACCAGCCACTTGCCTTTGGGCTGGTGGCCACAGTTGTACAGCGTCTCCCTCTTCGTTGAATGTAACTTTGGTGTTGACTTGAAAGTTTCGCTTCAATGCCCTTTTAGCTTCTTTAAACTTTGTCTCTTTTTCCTTTAGCTTTTTGGAGTCCTGGTCAGATTCTGAGCTCTCCTGGTCCCCTGTCAGACTGAACACATCCTTTCTTTTGACTGTGAGCAAGTTAAAGTCTCTTAGATCATCATCATCATCCTCGCTGCTGTCACCTGCTCCCAGAAGAAGTGTTTTAGACTGATGCGACCTTTGATCATCACCACTTCCTTCGTCCTCACTTGAACCTTCGGACTCTGAACTCTGGGTGTCCTTATGAGGACCGTTTCCTCTCAGCTGGGCCTTAAAGCTCTTCAGGTCTTCCTCCTCCTCCTCCTCTCTCTTTCCTCCTTTCTCAGCTCTCTGTGCCTGAGCTTTACTTAAGAAGCGCACCCTCGGAGCCACAGCTAGGCCAAGAGAAACTGCGTACTCGTGAAGCTGGAGTTTGAAGACATTGAACACCTCTTTGTTCTTCATCAGGTAAACAGAGCGGAGATAGGAAACAAAACACCTCTGAGCCCTCTCCTTCTGCTCCTTTTCCTGGGCCAGGAAGGCCTCCAGCTTCTGCTGGATATTCTGCAGTTTCTCTGAGTTCACCTGGAATCAAATGGACAATAAATTAATGAAAACAACTGTGATTGTGTGAGGATTCATTATCTATTTTTTTAACAACTCCAAACTTCATAAGGGATCTTTAAGATACAGCATAGCATTGAAATATTTTGGGTGGCGATATTGTATCGTCTCATGGCCGCCAAGTATCAACATTTTTATTAAATTAAAAGCAAATGTGCTTTTTAAATGTTGATTTGCTGAAGGGGTTACATGATTCATTTTGAACAAGTTGCATTGTTAGACTGAAAAAGCAACGTTCAGATGGAGAGGTGCATGCAGCCTTTACAGGGTTTGATCAGTGTTGGTCAGTCTGTGGGCTTCACTCCCATTGTGTAGAAATCAAAAGACTGAAAGGAGATGAACAGACTGAGAGTGTTTTCTTATTTGACAAAACAGTTCTTGATTGTGTTTAATTTTGTGGACAAAAAATGCAGTTAAAAAATGTTAAATTGCAAAATAGTATCAGAATTCTCAGCACATCACAAAATGTTTAAAATCACAATAATATCGTATCGTGGGGCCTCTGGGGATTTCCACCCGATTATTACCTCTTTTATATAAAACTCCATTCAGTTACACAGAAAGTAAAATGTTCTTCTCCATCTTCATTTGTTTAAGCCATCAACTTCATCCTTAATTATAATCTATTGAAAGGCCCATTGCAGCTTTAAGAGCATTTAAAGTCATAATGAAGACAAATAAAAGTGTAAAAACAAAGAACGGCCGTACATCAGCATTTGGGAATTATAAGCTGCACTCAGACAAGATGTAGTCAACTCGATATATCTTTGTCATCCTTTAAAAAGATCATTAATCCAGGAAAAGCCTCTCTTACTGTCACTGAAGAGATAAGAACTAAACTCAACACCTCGGACAATCTGTGGAACAGCCACTCTGCTTAAAAAAAAAAAAAAGAGTCTTACCTTGTGCAATATGTTTTGGGAGAGACAATTTGTTTAATCCTTATTTCTTTTTATACTTGGAGTTAACCTTTGTGATCACTGTCCTGTTCTACATTCAATAAGATTGTACACACAGTTTATTTGAAAGCTCACTGAGTATATTGTGTCACTGTGGGTGTATGCAGTCTAACCTGGATCTTATTGATGGGAACCTTCTTCTCCTGCAGCTGGCTCAGCATGCCCTTCTCTTCGGAGGGAAGCAGCAGCAGTAGGGCCTCTCCGCCCTCCTTGTACCTGGCAGTCCGTCCCACCCTATGGATGTAGGTATCTGCATCCTCTGGACAGTCAAACTGCAGCACCCAGTTGACTGCTGGGAAGTCAAGGCCTCTGGCCGCTATGTCAGTGGCAAAGAGTACTGCATTCTGCTTTTTGAGGAAGTCATTGTAGACCTCCACTCTCTTCATCTGCTGCTGTTTGCCATGCAACGCCAAGATGGGCATGCCAGGTCTGAGGCGGCAGAATACTCGGAATAGGTACTGCACCTCCTTGCAGCAGGCAAAGAAGACAATAATCTTCTTTTTCAGGTGGCTCCTGATGAACGAGAAGAGCATGTTGACCTTCTGTTGGAGCTCACACACCACATAACTCTGCTCAAGCGTGGCTGGTGTGCTGAACTTGGCCTTCTCGTGAACCCACACATATGCTGGGTCTTTGAGGCTGAGCCGGGCCAGGTCTTTGACTGACTTGGTCTGAGTGGCGGAGAACAGCAGCGTCTGCCGCGACTTAGGGAGGTTCTCCACGATGGCGTTGAGTGTATCCGCGAAACCCATGTCCAGAATACGGTCCGCCTCGTCCAGGATTAGCATGTGGAGGTCGGAGGCGTGAAAGGTGGCTGTCTCGTCCATGTGCTGGAGCAACCGACCCGGGGTGCAGATGACGATGTTAGTGCGGTGAATCCTCTCCGACTCGATCGTAAGGTCCTTTCCACCAATGATGAGCCCCGCGGAGAACTCGTGGTTCTTGCCCACCTTGCGGAGAACTTCAAAGGTTTGATAGGCGAGCTCTCTGGTTGGCGATATGATGAGAGCACCGAGCCCATCCATCGAGCTCCACTGCTGGCGGTACAGACACTCAAGCACCGGTATGAGGAAAGCTAATGTTTTCCCAGAGCCTGTTTTAGCCGCGCCGAGGACATCTTTCCCTTGCAATGCGAAGCTGATCGTCTGTCTCTGAATCTCTGTGGGCTGTCGGTACTGACACTCCTGCAAACCTAACAAGGTTTTCTTTGAAATAGGGAAGTCTGAAAACTTAATAGCCTCCTTGGTGTTGATATCCCCGTACCTGCTAACGAGCCCGGCGATGTATTCCCGTTCGACCTGCCACTCTGGCCTCTTCGGGGCTCTCTCTCGCTTCACTCGATCTTTCGTCTTGTTGTATTTTTTCTTCCATTTCTCGAAGTTTTTGACGGGGTCAGTGCCGGGTTTCATTTTTGCAGATTTAGATTTCTTCTTGATGGAGTTTGGGCCTTTTTTATCCATGATAAACCACTTGAAGAGAAGGAAAGATGGTCAAACACACGTTAATACACACGGGTCTCCGTTTCGTAAACAGCGTGGAGAAGAGAGGGGGTCGCATTTAATATGACATCATCACCGCGCGACTCAATTCTTGTACGTGGGTCTTTATTTTGCCCCGGATTTGACCTGCCAGGCTGCATCCTATTTCACCTTATTTCACCTGATTCGACCTTAAAACTTGACAAAAAAAAACCTTGGCCCTTTCCGAATTGCCACAGTTCAGTATGCAGTGCGTACTATTCAGTAGGGAGTTTCAGTAGACTGAACCCTCGTGGTCATTCAGTGTGCATTTTTTGTGTCCACCTCAGTATACTGAACATTTCAGCATGGATACTAACTTCCGGGATTTATGAAGTATGGATCGGATGCATGCTATCAGGAAATGAATTGGATTTTACCACCCACAATGCTGTGCGAAATTAAACATAAAACGTCACTTCACGTGCGCCTCCAAATCAAAACAAACGAGCATGGATTAATTTAATCAATGTTTAATCTAGAATTAGAGTCCCTTCTAAAATCGCTCCATTTAATTAAGAACAGAAAATGTAACAAATGTCTGCATGATTGTTAAACCTTTCTCCTCTGTTTAAAGAATGATTTACATATTTATATCTGCGTCTTTATTGGTTTATCTTACTTTATATTCTGTATATTACTTTCTTTCCTGTATGTACTGTGTGTTATTTTATTATTTAATCGGTATTTAACTTTATTTACATTGTGATTTTGTTTTTGTTTACTGACTGTATATGTGCATTACTCTTCTTGAATAAAGCTAAAAAAAAAAAAAAACGAGGATGGATGCGGCCGGTTCGGGTAACGCAAATGACGACACTTCCATCCTGAATGAATCAAATGAAGTAGGCACAAATATCTGCTTACTGTGCTGTCTACTGAATAGTAGGTACTAACAGTATACAGCACGGATAGTAGGTACTGTCTACTGACTACTGACTACTGACAGATTGAGTAGGCACTTTGCAATTCGGATGCACCCCTTTTTTTATTATTCGCTGTACCTTCACTTCCTCCTTAACCCGGTTGGAGATGCAGCTATTAATGTATTTAAATAAATAATTTAGGAAATATTTTGATTTTAAAAAGTTTCAGTTTTTGGCGGAGTTTGCTTCTTAAATAAAACACTATTTTATATCTTAAGTGATATATCTTCATTATTAAAGTAATGTCAACTGTAGTCAGACGTCTTCTGGAGTCGCTTCCGTATCACGATCACATGCCGCTTGTTAAAAAACAAAGATGTGCGGAAATGCACTCAACACAGTTTCAAAATAAGATAGATAAATACTTCATTCATCCCCTGGGGGAAATTCAGGAGTGCCCCATAGCTCACAAGTTAGAAAAATAGAAGAGGGATATTGCCTAGGTACTTTATTGATCCCGAGGGAAATTGAAAGCATCCAGTAGCAGTTTACAAAGACATGCAAGACACCAAACATCTGTTACAAATAAACAAAAAACAAAGAGCTGTCCCCCCTCCCCTACATATATATTAACCAGAAAACAAAGATTTAAGGAAAACCCTGCATAAGTTAAAATTAAAAATCTGCAAATTAAAAAATAGACCATTACAAGGAAATGTAGTTAACCCGTGAGGGGATCAAAAAATGTGCAATTAAGAAACAACAGTGAACAGTGAAAAACAACAACAATAACAAAACAACAATGTTAATCAGAATCAGAATCAGAATCGGGTTTATTGCCAAGTACATTTACACATACAAGGAGGAATTTGTCTTGGTGTATTGGTGCAAAAACAGTTAACAGGGAAAAACAGCCAAAAAAAGCAAGAACTTAAATAAAATAAAATATAAGAAATTTACTAACATAAACAATAGAATTTAAACAATGTCAAATATAAAGAATAATGAAAAATAACAAAATCTACAAGCTGCAATGGAGTGCATGTAGAAAATGAATGTAAAGTCCAGTGAGCGTTAATGTAACACATAAAAACAGTTCCAGCCTTCACATTACTGTGATGTTTCTGACTGTGGGGCTGATGAGAGTCTGTGTTATGTGGGAGGAGGGGGGGAGGGCAGGGACATTGTTCATGAGGCTGACAGCAGAGGGGATGAAACTGTTCTTGTGGCGAGAGGTTTTGGTCCTGATGGACCGCAGCCTCTTGCCAGAGGGGAGAGTCTCAAACAGTCCATGTGCGAGGTGAGAGGGGTCGGCCACAATGTTACCTGCACGCCTCAGGTTCCTGGAGGTGTACAGTTCGTGGAGAGATGGAAGATTGCAGCCGATCACCTTCTCTGCAGAGCGGATGATGCGCTGCAGCCTGCACTTCTCTCTTGCTGTGGCTGCAGCGTACCAGACTGTGATGGAGGAGGAGAGGATGGACTCGATGATGGCAGTGTAGAAGTGACCATCATGGTCTTTGGCAGGTTGAACTTCTTCAGCTGCCGCAGGAAGTACATCCTCTGCTGTCCTTTCTTGATGAGGGAGGTGATGTTCAGCTCCCACTTGAGGTCCTGGGTGATGGTGGTCCCCAGGAAGCGGAAAGTAGACACCGTGGAGTCACCGATGGTGATGGGGCTGGGGGAGGCTGCGTTTTTTCTGAAGTCCACAACCATCTCCACTGTCTTCAGAGCGTTAAGCTCTAGGTTGTTTTCGCTGCACCAGGTCACCAGATGGTCAGCCTCCCACCTGTAGGCAGACTCGTTCCCATCAGAGATGAGTCCAATGAGGGTGGTGTCGTCTGCGAACTTGAGGAGCTTGACAGATTGGTGACTGGAGGTGCAGCTGTTAGTGTACAGGGAGAAGAGCAGAGGAGAAAGAACACAGCCTTGAGGGGAGCCAGTGCTGATGGTCCTGCTGTCCGAGACATTCTTCCCCAGCTTCACCTGCTGTCTCCTGTCAGACAGGAAGTCTGTGATCCACCTGCAGGCAGAGGCGCTGCTTGTCAATAGGCAAGGCAAGCAGCTGCTTGGGGCCCCAGGCCAGTAGGGGGGCCCCAACGGCCGACAAAATTTAAACCACAACATTGCCTCAAAATGTGCAGATTTTGCAATGACAGTAGGAAACCTCACTAAGGGGGGCCCATCTGATAGCACTCACTCTCAATGCCCTGCTAAGCATTGCAAACATCATTGCTGTGAAAACCAAAAATTGTCAATAAAGGAAAATGAAGAGGAATTATGTGTCATGGAGTGAAAAAGGAGAGACGAAAATAATAATTAACGCTGGTTGGAGGGCCCCCCAATGAATTTTTGCCTAGGGCCCCAACAGACCCTAGAATCGCCACTGCCTGCAGGTGGAGTCAGGCACGTTCAGCTGGGAGAGCTTGTCCTGGAGCAGGGCTGGGATTATTGTGTTGAAAGCAGAGCTGAAATCCACAAACAGGATCCTGGCGTAGGTTCCTGCTGAGTCCAGATGCTTGAGGATGGAGTGGAGGGCCAGGTTGACAGCGTCGTCAACAGACCTGTTGGCTCTGTAGGCAAACTTTAGGGGGTCTAGGAGGGGGTCTGTGATGTCTTTGAGGTAGGTTAAAACTGCATGGATATTAACAGATAATTGAAATACTAAAAGTCAATGTCATTCCTTATAATGTCACGGATCCCCAGGGTGTGTGCAGGGAGAGAAACAAGAAAAAGGCAGACATCGTTCCACCCACAGCTCCAGTCATGAGCTGCTACCATTGGCCTGTGTGTTAAAAAGCCTAATCGCTGTGGGGACAAAGGATCTCCTGAACCTCTCAGTCCTGCAGCGCAGTGAAATTAGCCGTTCACTGCAGCTACTTCTCTGACCTGCAATAATGTCATGGAGAGGATGACTAACATTGTCTAATATATTTCTTCTTTCACACGCGTCTCTCCACCTCAGCTTAGAACTGAAGTTACATTTTAAAAAGACCTTTTGTGAATGGTTTTTGGGATGATTTTAATTTCTGGACTTCTTTTAAGTTTGCCTCTTTGTCCCATTTAAACAAAAAATATGTGTTGTTTGGTGTCTTTATGGAACACAGTTTGTAGGTTTTGGCCATTGAAATATTTATACTGCTTGGAGATTTTTCAAGAATATAAATCTAAAGACCAAACCTATTTTTAATGTTTGCATAAGGAGCTACGCAACTATTTTCAAATGCTTACATTTTTGGAGAAGAATGGTAGGCTATAACATTTTCCAACATTGTAGAAAAATATGCACTTTCTGAAAACCCTTATAGGGCTTTCACACTTCCAGAAATCTCCTGAAAAACTCAGGATATTTCCCAGAGGAGCTGGAGGAGCTGTAAAGGAGACAGCTTTGTTTTTTTGTTGTTTTTCTTTTCCCTTTCTTCTCTTCTTCCTATATTATTTCTCTACCCCCTCATCATTTCTCTCTTGTGAGCTTTATTTGTTCATTAATTGCATTAACTGGTTGATGCTTGTCTGTATGCAGATAATGGATTTTGGATTACTGTTCCAAGCCACTCGTGTTATTATGTCATGTTTTGTCTTTGTACTTGGATGTAATGATTTGTCAAGTTAAACAAAAATGTGGATGACTGTGAATTCTGTTGTCTTTAATTCATATTCATACTACTACTACTAGTGTTAGAATTAGTAGTCCTAGTGTCAGTAATAGTACAAGGCCAGTTTGAGGGATATGAGATACGGCAGTGGTGTAGTGCAGAGTAAACGCAGGTATATGGAGCATACCCACTTATTTTTCAGTCTCCATAGGAGGGTATACTCACTAATAAATCCCCTCTGATTCACACCAATGAATGATTGACAATATCTGTGGTATGCTGCAATTTTTCTCCTAGGATGGTGAAGGGATGACCCTCCCTTGTCCATACTCTGTCTCTAATTGGCTCATACGCACTTACTAAATATTCCAAAGGAGTCTTACATGTCACTGTTTATAACACAGACGGGCTGGACGGGCCACATAAAAAAAAAGAGTATACCCACTTCTTTAGGCACCACTGGGTATATCTACTCTGAGTCTATGTAACTCTTGGTTATTTTGATGTTTTTTAAATGTATTATTAAACATCAACGTTTGTAGTCTACGTATATAACGAAGGAATACGTTTTCGTACTAGCTAAATGTTCATTTAAAAGGAGCACTTTGCCTGGTGGCTTGAGGTATTTTATTTTGATAGATTTGTCCGGAAGTTGTTCACATTCTAACCCGGTGAAGCTGACACTCCTACGATCACGGAAAGACAGAGCCAGACAGATGATAAACAAGTATCAAGACAGTTTATTCTGGACAGACAAAAGAGATAATTCGTCAACTCAGGGTCAGTAACATCTCTGCAGCCCCTATGCTTCACAAGGCATGGCCGAGAGACAGGACAATGAGGTAACATTAGCTCTTACATCTGCAGGAAGAAGCACTGTCAAATGGTTCGGGGAAATGATGTAGCCTACATTTGTTTATGTGCACAATGTTTTGTCCTACCAGCCAGAAATCGACACAGTTATGTTTCAAGAGAAGCGAAAATGACCACAACCCCAACCTAACAGAGTTGTGCTGACATAAAAGGGGAAACTTGTGTTAGCCCAGCAGCTAGCACACAAGCTGCACACCAGCTGCAAAGAGAGCATTAACACGAGTCACGTTTGGTGTCTGACATTAAAGTCAAGTTATTTTCTGTCCTGTAAGCGGAACAGAAACGTAAAAGAAAGAGAGCATGTCAAACAAAGGGGACCCTGCAGTGTCGTCAAAAATAGAGATATAGCACCAAAGCAGCTCATTTTAACAAATGAGTATGATGTAGCTCACATGTGTTTAAGTTACCACTAGTTCCAGAAACACGTTTGATTTTGTAGTGAACTAATCAAGTAACCAGTTAAGATGCCCATAGTTTGAATAAAATCCAATATAACACGTCATGCTTCCACCTGGGTTACTACAGGGAGCTAGTTTACAGGAAGACTATTAGACATTTGATTGAAAAGATGCTACTTAGATGGATTGGTTGTAGCCATACTGAGATTACCATGACCTGGATGACTAAGTACCTACACAGACATCATACTGAGAGTTAACTTTAATATAAGAGATGCACAGAATGGGAAAATCAGGGCCGATGCTGATACCGATGTTTGAAATAACAATGTACCCGATTGCCAATTCCGATACCGATGTTTGTTTCATGACTTCATTTGGTGTCTCCCACAATGCCACCCTTTTCCTTTTCCCTCATGTTTGACAAGGAAAACAAGGCAGTTTTTTCCAACAGGTTACTTCATCTGCCAATTAAAAAACCTCTTCTCTGAATCAGTAGTTAGGTGTGCTAATGCTGCATCCATGTGCTCCTTGGATGGTCTCAGTTTCTGAGTTGGGAAGTCGTTCTTCCGACCTCAGTGTGTTCTCGTGATTTCAGTTCGGGAAGTCGGAGTGTTGTAACAACTACAAAAAAAGCGTAGATGTTACGAAGAAGATGTGTGAATGTCTCTGTTATGAGTTATATTTGAGCAAGTTTATGTGCAATACGTGAATTCATAAAAAGTATCTTAACATTAAAAAAACCTATTTTGCCCCCATGTGATGATGAACATGGCGTCAAGTCGGCATGTCGGGCACCTCGTTTTTTCCCCAGTTTCCGAATTGTTGTTTTGACTTAAGCAGGCGTTCATGTGCATTTTACAACTCGAAAACCCGTTTTCCTGATGTGTCCGATACCACATGAACGCACCATAAATGCAAGCATTAAATTGATTTGGCACAACAAATAGGCATCAGCTACTGACATGGGTTCATGCCACATTTGCCGATATGCAGATGTCTGTTAACAGGGTCGATATAGGCAGATACCAATGTTGAGCTGATGCATCGGTGCATCCCCATTTAATATGCCATGTGAAAGCCTTGTTTTTGCAGGTCTACAATTGTACAAACAAGGAAACATGCATGATAGATCGTAACACTGCCAGATTTTGTTGTGTTTACAACATGCACTTGATATCAAGTGCTTTGATTTGTATCGATTGTAATTTAGCTTTTCACTTCAGATCAGGAAGCGAATTTTACTGTACTACTCAAATCGTGAACACGTTCATGTTACATGTGTCTTGCCATAAGGTGGAGGAGGCTGACCAGATCTACCTGCTGATGAAAGAGGAGTATCGGATATCCAGGAATGTGCGTCTGGCATGGTTCCTTGGAAAACTAAACCAAGTCATCTGGCCAGCCTCAAAGCCGGAACTAGTGAGTGTTTCCTGCCTTTCTTCTTCTCCTCTATTCTGGTTCTCATTGGTGGTCCAGAAGACCGAGTTTGAAAAGTGGCTGATGATATGGGTATGCTACTCTTGTCAGAAGTGTTACAAAAACATTCGGAATGGTTTCTCACTGTTGACTCGATTCAATATGCTTGGATATTGATTTCAGACTATGTAAAGATGACAGAAATACCCAGATAACTCATCACAGTACCTTCTGATATTGTTAAATAAAATAGTGTGCAATATTTGTATTGGTTTAGAACGAACTGACTCAAAAATGTATTTTATCGTTGCATTATTCTTTAATCAACTCAGAATAAAACATTAAAGTACAGTATGCGGTAGTATGGCGGCAACCACAGTGCCCCCAGTGGAGAGGGGCATCATTACAATGGAAATAATTGATCTCAGGATTTCCCTGAATCGATATTGAATTGGGAAAAAAATCATTGCAATGCATTGATGAATCAATATTTTTAACCAGCCCTACTGTTGAGATCCCTTTTTTCTACTGGCTTATAGCCCTCACAACTAACAGATACAGATGTTTTGAGGCATATCCCACCGATGATTATACGGTTTTTGCTTTTATATGCAACCTATAGCAGGAGAAAGGAAGATGGTAGGTCCAGCTGAAACTCCAGGGCATAAAACAACATGCTAACGTTGCTAATCCTCTACCACAGCAAGACCAGAGCACCAAGAAGAACATAAATCTTCACATTTATGTTTACATACATGAATGTTCAGGCCTTTACTAATCTGCTAGATGCAGTATTACTCTCCACTGTGGCACTGCTGGTGTGTCACTTTTGTTTTACAGACACCATCGACCAGTCTTTCTTTGACCAATCGACACTTTATGCTGTTTTATGACACATCAAAACGCTATTTATAGGCCTGCGATAACATTGTTCAATATTAGGATAACAGTATAAAGCACGATGAGTAAACAAATATTGAATAACACACGTTACCCATAACTCACTGTTTCATGTCTTTCTGCTGTTTTTCATGTTGTACACAATACCTATGTTGAAATATAGTTCTCCTGAATCCTCCACTTAATTGGCACCAATTAATCTTAGGTTAGCAGATAGGCAACTTGAGCTTCATCTGACTGACGGACTTGATCGAAACGTTTTTGCTAGGAGCTTTTAATACAGTGTGCGGATCCTGTTTTTAATTCTTAACTTGTTATTGATGACCTAAACCATTTCTGCTATGAAAACAATATCATTTTACCATAATTACCCAAAAATGAGCTCTACCAGTGAAACATGACCGACTGGGCAAAGTCAACAGTGACATTTTCCATGACCACTTTCCAAACTCCGTGTCGTTCTGTGACATTTGTCCTCCACAATTATTTTTAAGAAAAATGTAATCGTATTTTTGTTTGTATAGCGCTAATTATTAACAAATGTTATTTCAAGACACTTTACCAAAAGAGCAGGTCTAGTCCGTACTCTCTGTTGTATTAAAGTCATGAAGTTGTTTTTATTGAAGGAACATAATACGGGATAATCAAATGTAATATAGTTAAATGGATGGACTTGAGCTTATATAGCGCTTTTCTAGTCTTCTGACTACTCAAAGCGCTTTTACATTGCAGGTCACACCTACACATTCATACCCTTTCACACACTGATGGCAGTGGTTGCTATGTAGTATCATCCATCAGAAGTAACTAATCCATTCATACACCGCCACCGAAGCAGCGGGAGCAATGCGGGGTTAAGTGTCTTGCCCAAGGACACATCGGACATGTTGCTCAGCTGGGGATCGAACCCTCGACCTTCCGGTTGTGAGACAACGACTCTACCAACTGAGCCACAGCCGCCCTAGTTGCTTTCCTATTTCTTTTATGAGACATGCATTTAAGGGATTATAAGAAGGTTAAAAAAGATGGTCTAAATGAAACTCTGAACTTCCAGCAGCCATAACCTGAAAGTTTCATACACACATGAAAGTTGTTGATAAAAGGTCTCTGATGTCGTGTGTGTCTCTCGATTTATTCACAGCTGAACTCAGAGAATGAATTGGACTTGCTCAGCATCTTACCCAAAGGATGGCAGTCGGAATTCTCCCCCTCAATGTACCCTTACATGTTGATGCCATCCACGCGGGCCACCTTCCTGGCCCGGAGGTACCGCTTCATCATCGAGCTGGACCTCAGCCCCTCGACAGGGATTGTGGTGAGACTTAAAGTTTATTGGGTACAGCGGGTTTGAAGTTCTTTCCCCAAGTGGTGAAACATCTGTAAAACACAATAAGAATAACTCTTGATTTTTCTAATGGGTTTTTATCAGAACCTTTTTCACTGTAGGATACTCTGTGTATACAACAGATTCACAGCTATTGTGTATGTCAGTATGGACCTTAAGCTAAATGCTATCTATGTGTGTGTGTTTTCTCCTTCTGCAGGATGACAGCACAGGAGAGATGATATTCGACGAGGTGTTTCATGCCTTGTCACGATGTTTGGCTGGTCTCAGTCAACCGTTTAAAGTCCCGGGGACGGATGAAGTTTTCAAGCCCAAGATCTTCATCACCATCTTGGTGTATTCATCAATTATTGGACTTACATCCCATCAGGTCATTGCTCTGCTTTTATTTAATTATTTTCCCGGTGATTTACAAAGTAGCCGTGATCTAAGGAGTCTTGGAATGCAGAGGATAAATTAAAGCCCTTTACTGATTTTGATCCCGCCATCGTTATACCCTTGTTCTTACACATTGCATGCATATGGGTGTAATATTCCAGGGATTTCTCATCATGTTTCGTAAGCGCTAGAGGCATGGCGTGTAAACACAAGGCAGGAGCTGCTCAGAACAGGCTGTTTCTGTGTCTGTAGCTTTAAATGTAAATGAGCTGGGTCTGACCACGCCCCTCTCTGGAAGAACTTGGGGGGCTCGGGCTTTCTCGCTCCATGCCCTATTGTTAACGGTGAGAAGGCAGACTCAGAGGGCAGAACAAACACCTAGCTGTGGGAGTGTCACCCACCTTGGGGAGGGGTTACTGCCCCTTGTGATGTCATGAAGGGAAAATCTCCAAACGGCCTGTTTGAGCACACATTTTTCTGAAAAGTGGAGCAGGCAAAAGACGGAGAGGACGGACTTTTCTCATCATTGGGGGGTTTGTAGACAGACAGGGACACATATTTGTGTTGCAGATGAGACCTAACATAGACGGAAATATCCCATCTTGAACTGGCAGAATATAAGAGCCACAAGACAAATTTAAACTGACCTTTGGTGTATTAAAGAAATAATTCTATACTACATTTATATATTCTTTTGCTTTACATTTAAGCAGCCATAAGCTCTGACTGTTTTTTAAATGCATATTCGTAATACTTATCTGACATAATTTGTACTCCAATGGCTCTCAATTGCAATCATACGTATAGTACATGTGAGGGGAAATTAGATCATGCAAAAATGATTGACTCTGTTCTGACACTAGCATTGAGCAAATGCAGAGATGATTAGCTCTCACAAAACTGAATCTATTCATTAATCTGTTTTTTCTTGTTATCATTCGTATTAGCAAAGAATGGTGTACAAACAGGCAACACCTCTGGCAGCTAGTCATATCAGCTGTTACTTATTAACCCTCATTTCTCAAATAACTTACTACTGGACAAAATCAAACTTTCAGAAGTCAGGTTTAAACT
This sequence comes from Tautogolabrus adspersus, assembly GCA_020745685.1. Classification (NCBI taxonomy): domain Eukaryota; kingdom Metazoa; phylum Chordata; class Actinopteri; order Labriformes; family Labridae; genus Tautogolabrus; species Tautogolabrus adspersus. The sequence continues at coordinate 31,512,837 of CM036536.1, forward strand.
CCCTGAAATTTAAATGTGTTCCCTGCAATATGTAACTGGTGAGACAACAAGGATACTTTCTTGTCACTATTATACAATCAGGGGAAATATCCAGATGTTTCAACAACACAAAAGAGATGAATACCTCATCTGCAGCACAGCCATCTATTTGATCTTGACTTAGTACTTTCAGGAGCCACATTCCCCACTTCAACTTTAATTTCTGTCACAACTATAATGTTTGGCACTGGTTAGTAGTTGAACACATTATTTTAATGCAATGTAAAGACATGCGTTTTTTTTATGCACTCAAACTTATAACTTGGGGGCACCTGTGACCTTTCAAATTAAAGTAAAGCACAGAGCCGTGACGTTTTTTCTCCATGTAATGCATGGAGCTGCTGTTGTTGTAGATGCATTGATCTGACAGTCTTTCATTCCCCTGCAGGTTTTAGTACAGGGCTGTCAGCTTGATAGGACAGACCTGGATGAGTTCCTGCATCAAATCTATCAGCAGCTCAGAGCAGTGGAGAGCAACATCGCACAAGTCCTTCATCAGCAGCACGAACAGGCAAGTGCTTATGAACAGTATAAACAAGTTTTATACATTTGATATGATATTCTGTATGAAGTTCTTACTGTTAACAAATCCAATGTACCGACCCACAAAAACAATGAATATATCTTACGAGTATTGAGTATGCGTCCAAAGCTGAAACATCTTATCCTCACGCTTAAACTATTAAAACATTTCCACACTGTTGAGACTTAGTAAACTTTATTTATCCCACAGTCCACCCAGACCATACATACATTTGCAAACAAACAACAGATGGAGTTTGTCAGAGACAACAAACATAGGGCCTGATTTACTAAAGGTTTGCGTGTCTTAAAACGTGTGCAAACTTGATACCACCAGCAAAAAATGTGCTATCTGATCTACTAACGACACGCAGTGAGGATTGCGTCTTTCATATGAGCAAAACAACACGCGTTGTCCATTTAGTACGTTTGCCTTAATGAATATGCAATATGGGGCGTTTCTGCCGTAGCGTGCAAAATACTGGGAGGAGAAAATTTAAATAAGTTAAGTTAGTACACGCATTGTGATTTACCAAGCCAGGCAAAAATTGCGGTGATTGTGACGGTGTCTAAATTTAACACCTTTGAAAGGAAGGTGCTAATCCAGGAGCCCAGTGTTACACACAACAGGCTGCAGTTTTAGGAGGAGACATAGGCTCAATAAAAGAAGGTATAAAGATCACGTTTTTCTCCCAACATGTTAACATGTTTTCGATTGACATAAAAATAAATGACATGCATTATTTTTTTATTTCGATTCAATAATATTTAATAAAGAGAAACACCATGATTAAACTAATATAACTGAACATTCACAGCCTCTGCATTCTAAAGAATTTACACATTGACATTTATGTCCTATTTCCTTCTTTTCGGCAACATTACATTTTAAACTGGGCATTTCCTTTTTCTCGGGTTGCGCGTCTCTCCAGCTCGTCTCCTCCGGTGCGCTCCTCTCCCTATCGCGCTCGTCTCCAACCTCTACAGCCCCCTGCTGCCAAGCTGTAGGCACTTGGATTGGGGGACCTCACCACTGCTTGTACCCCCGTCTTCGATACCTCTTGCCAGGGCAATTATGTCCGATCAGACACAGCGCTGGCCAGCAGTCTGGTGCGCAACAATAGCCCGAGGGGCGCGCCTGAGCGCCGGTGCCACATAGGTCACAGCTCGCACCTCCTGCGCAATGGAGGTATATAACTCGAAAATACTGTACGTTCATTTGCCTCTCCCACTAATACCTATTTTGCGCTTGCAGTCATTCTGCTTTCCATCCAAACTCTCCGTGACGCAGTATAACACGCAAAAGCCTGACTTAAATACTACCGCCTCCTCAAGGTTTGCACCCGTTATCATTCACGCAAAGTTTCTTAGTAGATCACCCGCAAAACGCCCACAAGCCAAACGCGCAATGTTTTGGAGTGAACACGCAATTTTGTTCTCTTTAATTGGGATCTTAGTAAATCAGGCCCATAGAAGCTGACAGAGATGAGCGCTGACACCCTCGTGTGGTCACTTTGGGTAATGACACACACGAGGGCCAGGGAAGATGAAAAGCTCAGGTTAAGGACGACGGTAAAAAATAAACAAGTCGATAAATAATAACAAAGACATTCTAGGATGCATTGCACGTCTCACATTGTACGTACAGCTCACTGACGCAGGAATCACAAATATAAACCATTATGTGGTTAAACACAAGAACTCAAACACTAAAAGCTGTTGCACTGTGTGGCATGTTCCTCCGTTATCATGATAACACATTGTATTTTCTGCCCTGCGGACATTATGCTCCCCCCTCCTACCACTCACAAGACCCCCAAATGTGGATTAGTCTACTGATGAAAAGAGCCCCCAAAATATCCTCAATTACTCCCTGCCAAAAACATTTTTTTTAAACTACTTTGACCAGCATTTGGAAAACGACTAAGTCTTAAATATCTGTATTGATGGGATTAGCACTGCGCAGAGAATGAGAGTGGGCGAGAGTCATGCCTAACTTGACTAACAGCCTGATGTTTCAGTAGCCCTACTCAGACTGCTGTTTCAAGGTGCGATATTTACATCCCTGTGACATTTGAAGTATGAATGTCACAGACGTGTAATGGGTCATCCCCCTCTGTGCTGTCTCGTGTGTGTGTGTGTGTGTGTGTGTGTGTGTGTGTGTCTGCAACACAATGTGAATTCACAGACTAATAACTGGTGGTGTAAATGACCTAGAAGGACATCGAACTGTGTTGTTGGGTCCTCTGTTCATAAATGATTTTTTTTCTGTGCTTTTAGCCTCTAGAGCAAGTCCAAAGCTCAGGTGCCCATAGCAACAACCTCGATGACCAGTCTCACAGAAAGCAGGGCATTTCCATCGTGTCAGCTGACATGGGTCTCGTCAGCATGGTACGCCAAGGCATCCTGGCCCTTCAGCTGCTGCCTCCAAACTCCAGTGCAGGTAGGTTTCTCTGAAGTATCCCAAGTTGTCACTTAGTTTCTCCATTAAAGTCCCCATTTGAAAAGTACAACTTTTTACATCAAAATAACAATAAAATGGGGCGCCGGTAGCCTAGTAGTTAGTGTGTGCGCCCCAATCTACAGAGGCGGTTGTCCGCGAACGGGAGTCCGAGTTTGTATGCGACCTGTGGTTCCTTTCCCGCATGTCGTTCCCTACTCTCTCTCTCTCCCCGATTTCTGACTCTATCCACTTTCCTGCCGCTTAAATAAAGGCATAAAAAGCCCAAAAATAAACCTTAAAAATGACAATATTTTTCTCTTCCTGTCAAATGTCTCAAATGTCTAAAAACTGCTTACTTTAATATCTCCAGACTTTTACAATATGTGAATCATTTGTTTATAATTGTGTTTTTCAGGTATCATTATAATCACAGATGGAGTGACTAGTGTTCCCGATGTAGCCGTGTGTGAAACCCTGCTGAACCAGCTCAGGAGTGGAACTATTGCCTGCTCTTTTGTGCAGGTAAGGACAAAAGGTTTCTTGAGGTTTGCGCTGTTGAAATATTTGATTCTGTGCTCTCGCTGGTATTTAAAGGTGTTTGCAGTGTTCAGTCATGTCGTTTGTGTTTCTTCTTCTTAACTGTTTACCATTGGAACTGCACTTGGACAATAATGTTCCAGTTTAAATGGAGGGAGTGGGTTTAATCCTCGACTGCTTTTGTCACTCAGATAAAGAAATGACGGGGAACAGCTGAGATTTTAGGATAATATGAGAAACATGCATACAGCTAAATGAATCACCAGGTTGATTAGCATGATTACACTCAGGATTGAATTTATAACAGTTAAAATACCTAATCAATCGATCAATCAATCATTATTTGTATAGCGCCAATTCACAACGAGTGTTATCTCGAGACGCTTTACAAAAGAGCATATGGGATAATATGCAGGCAGGATTTCTCCTTTGTATTCCTCGCGTTCCTGTTGTCCACACTTCCTTGAGGTGGAGGTCGGAGCAGGCTGTGCATGAATGAGGACAGCGGTGGTTGTGGGGACGACACAGTCCGAAGGTGTGGAAGCTGGGCGTCGGGCGGTGGATGGGACTACACAGTCTGATGGTAGTGACTGGGCGTCAGGGACGCCGGGTGGTAGTAGTGCCAGATCACTTCGCCGAAGGTTGGGGGAGCTCCGTCTTCTCGAGAGCCTGGCTTCTGCAAGGCCTCCCTAATATCCCTGTTTACAGAAATGTAACGCAGCTTTGTAATTTTGCTCCAGAATGGAGAAGGCGTGTTATTGAAGTGTGATCGCTCTTCTTCTTGTTGTGTTTTTCCTTCTCCAGGTTGGCGGTGCCTACTCCTATGACTGCAGCTTTGGCTACATCCCCAACGTAGAGCTGATGAAGTTCATCTCATTGGCCACCTTTGGTTCATTCCTGCCTTCCTGTCCTGATGTCGACTTGAACAGTCAGGAGATGAATGCGTATCACAAGGCCTTCCTAACCTATTCCTTCCTTAAAACGCCTGAGTCTATGAACTCCGAGTACTTCTGTGGTGAGACAGCTTTGAATATTGTGCATTCAAAGATTTGAGTTCATGGGATACTTTCTGCTTTATTGACACTATGCATATATTTTAAGATTAAGATATACTTTATAAATGCCACATTATGTGCATACTAATAAAATAAAAGAGGTTTACAAATTCAGCTTTTGGTTGTATTTAGTTTGAAATCTGAAATTTGTTTTGTTTTCAGGCTAACAAAAAAAAAAAGGTGTTGGTAATGAACTGTTAGTAAAGTAAATAAATGTGTACAAATCCAATAAAGAGCACCACAATGTGTTGAGAAGACAGACAGGTTATGTAAAAGTTTATAATCGTTGACTTTATACTGAACTTTAGGGGACCCCCCAACTCTAAAAGCTTTCGATTATATTAAATGGAATCCTTCTTTTAGACACAAGTGTACCTACACTTTCACAACTTGTACAAGGGCTCTAGTGGCAATAGAGAACATATGATAGCCCACATGCTAACTTCTTGACTTCTTTTTTTTGTAGTTTCCCAGCACAAACTGTTCAATGAGCATCTGTTGTCGGCCAGCGGTAACCCCGCCCTGGTCATGAGGAGGAAGAAACACACAGAGAAGGAAGTCCATGCCAACTTAATCAGTGTGGTGTCTGTGCGACTGAGAGAGGGCTACACCATCCGAGAGGTCAGCCTCACAAAAGGTAAACTGCTGTCTCCTCACAAATCCAAGCTATTGATCAAAAATCCTGGAGCAAAAAGCCAAACTAAATGGTGCAGTGTATTACATCATCATTGTTGAGAATGAAGCAGATGGTTTCATGGTGCAGGTGCTTTTCTTCCTGCAGCCTTTGACCTTCTCACCTAATTCTTCTTGAGTTGGTGCTCCTCACACTAACATTTTTAAAGTGAATCAGATCATCGATTGTCCGCTTGAGGCTTGTAAGAGCCCGAAATATAACAAGTCGCTGAGCCCAAAACGATTAACTTTTTGCCTTAATATTTTTCTCCTAATAGTGGAATAATTTTATTACATCATAGATATATGTATATGGGGGGACAGGGGCATTTGTGTATGATACTACACTCTACATTGAAGCATTAAGCCCTTTAATCCATAAATAATGGACTCATTCTATGATGTAATAACATTATTCCACTATTAGGAGAAAAATATTAAGGCAAAAAGTTAATCGTTTTGGGCTCAGCATCTTGTTACATTATCTTCCAGTTATTACATTTGGGGTTTTATAACATTTGGGGTTTTATAACATTTGGGGTTTTATAACATTTGGGGTTTTATAACATTTGGGGTTTTATAACATTTGGGGTTGTTGTTACATTTCGGGCTCTTACGAGGCTGGCTGCACAGGAATCACATACACACCCATTCAAAAGTTCCTGTTTTTAGGAGAACTTGTTTACAGCCTGGTACAAAAAAACGAATAGTACGGGGGCTGAATTTTTGATGCTGTTTTGACTTTCTGAAGGATAAGAGTTATTCACAATAAGGCATGTAGCTGACCTGACTGACAGGCGGGCGCGGTGTAACGGTTTGTCAGTACGTGCGTGTGTCACAGACAATCGTTTTAATGGTCTGTTTTACGAGTTCTCATACTGGTTACTACTTTTGATACTATGATTATATACTTGCACTTGTTTGATGCACTTTTTAAATCTGTAGTGCTGTTATGTTTTTTGAATAACTACGCAATACCAAACAATCCATCTGCACCTCAATTTATCTTCAGTAATGAATAAAGACATGTACAACTTTCTAAGGTGGGACCCAGCTGGAGGTGAAGCTGGTGTTGTTATGGAAACACAACATGCATATTGAGTATCTGGCGGCTGCCTCTTGGCCTTTGGACCCTGCCAAGAGAACCACCAGGGTTGAGGTGACTATGGAGGGAAGCTACGACATCCTGCATGACATCAGCTGCACCCAAAGGAAGCCCATTACCAGCCCATACCGCACTTCCGTGATCCGGCGCTTTTGGAACACACTGCAGAGGTACACCAGTCTAAAGGAGAGGAGGAGAAACACATTTCAACAACCAAAAGATGAGATTCTACTTCTGAAAATGATGTTCCCTAACAACGTGTTCTGTGTTTGTCGTTTCAGCATCAATCAGACTGATCAGATGTTGGTGCACCTCCAGTCGTTTAATTCAGTTCCTGAGAACTACATGATTCCTGAGAGCACCAAAAACGGAGTACCTCTGTTCTACATCCCTCCTGGCTCTACTACTCCGGTACCGTGCAGACCCTCACTGATCACACGTCACCTTGTCTTTTTTCTATCGATACAAAGCTACCAAGTGACATTCTTACCACCAGGAGGTGCCAAGTAGACATGAGTTAGTCTTCAGATGTTGTGAAAAGTCAAGCTCACAAATAGTCTTATAGGACCTCTGTCTTCAGTTGTAGTAAATGTTCTTATGTCACCTAAACATACATAAATCAGATTCTAACCTGTCAGGTCTTAACATGTGCATACTGATTAAAACACATCTCTGTCAAAGGCGACATCTTCACTGCAGACGTTACTGCTGATAAGTCTTCCTAGGTGCATTACTATATGTTACAAATATGTTCAAGAAGATCTCTTATGATAATCAGAAAAGCGAACAATATGTGCCACATTTGATTTTTATTCCTCCTCAACTCTAGTTTTCTCTCTGCATCAGTCTCTTTTTTAAAAGCATCTCCAATATTGATCCTAGTTTGAGCACGTTTCTGCTCGTGGAGATTATTAGAAACATGCAGAGGCTTTTTAGGTCGGGTACAATCACTTCTATCTGAACCAGTTCTCTTGCCCGCTTCCATCGCTGCAACACCTGTTGGTTTGCCGTTTGACTGGCAAACAGAGGGGCGTCCAAAACGGCCGTGTGGGGGTGCCTTAAAACCGCCTACCTGCTCTGGTCCAAACAAATCCAGACCATTCAGGACCAGAATCTAAACTTTTATTTGATTAAAAAAAGAAGTAGAAGAACAATATTCTTTAGTTTGAACAACAATAAGCTTTTAAAACTTACTGGGTATTCCTCATTTCTAATCATCGCCCCCTCCAGTTAAAGTTTATCAAGTTGAACCCATTATCCCAGTTCCTCTCAACCTTTTTGACTGTTTGCAATACGGTCTGAACTTCTCTTTTGTACAGGTCCTGTCGCTGCAGCATAGTGGATCCAAAGACTCCTCTCAGTCCCAATTTGCTTCCTACTGGAAGCCCATCCTCTCCATGGACGCAAACTTCTGGCAAAGATGGCTGCACATGCATCGCATAACAATCATCCTGGAACATGACATGTGAGAAAACGACTATTATAGGAGAGATATAAATTAAAAAAAATGAGATAATAGAAAATGTGTGGTTGTGATGAATTAGTCCCATTTTAAACTCATGAATGATTATGTCCCTCCAGGCCTGTCCCCAAACACCTGCACACAGCTGGAAACAACGGTCGTTACAGCACCATACAGTGCCGTATCTCCCACTCTGCCCTGACATCACTCCTGAGGGACTGGAGCAGTTTTGTGCTGGTGGAGGGTTACTCATATGTTAAACTCATATACAGGTGAGGCAATGGATGAAAAGAAAAGACACTGTTGACTGTGATGAAATTCACTTTGACATAAACGGCTCCAGGAGCTGAAAGAAGTTGTTGTTCTACAATTCTACAATTCTACAGTTCACTTAGCAGACGCTTTTATCCAAAGCGACGTACATCAGAGAGTAAGAACAACACAAGCAAGGATCAAGGAAAAATAAAGGAACAATGTCAGTAAGGACGAGCGATCAGCTTTGAGTCCGATTGGACACACAGGTGCTGAAAGGCATTGCCCAGAGGCAAGGCACAACATGAACTGCCATTCTGAGACTCTAATCAGTATATAAACCAGTTGTTGCCCTTAGATTTAGGTCTTTATGAACGATTGATTATTGAAAATAGTTTCTAATGAATGGAGTAATAAATGGTGTTAGACCTACTTTTGGATTGTATCTGATTATTACTCCTGTAGTTAGAATACTTAAGAATCTCTGAATACATCGCTGTATCCATGAACCAAAGATAAAACAGTCTCAGCACATTAAGCTCCTTAAAATGAGAATCATATTTACAACATTGTCTTTCTTTCTTTTTCTTTCTTTCTTTCTTTTTGTTCGTTCTTTTATTCTTTCTGTCTTTCTTTCTTTGTGTCTGTCTTTCTTTTTTAACAGTTCTCCTGACCAGCCCCCTACCTCCTTCTACTTGGTCCGTCTCATCTCAAAGACACCATGTATGGTGCTGCGCTTGGGTTTCCCAATCGGTACAACGGCTCTTGTGAGAAACAAGGTACTGAGAGTAAAACAGACAAGAGATGAACAATAACTCAGTTAAATCATTCCTACAGAAAAATGCTTAGACTTAGACGTTCCGTTTAATTTTCACGTTCTTCTGTCACTCTCAACCTGCTCACACATTTGATTCACTTTAAATCAATCTTTTTGATTTGTAATTGAGTAATGGCTTCCAAATATTCTTTCAGATTGTAGATACTTTAATAAGGAAGCATTTTTACTTTGTAAAGAGCCAGTGGATGAAAAGACAAACATGTTGACAGTGATCATCACAGCAGAGAACTTGCCATGTCTTTAAACGCTCACTGAAATATTACAAGTGCTTAACACCTCAGTTGTGTTATTGTTCTCGGGTAACCTGGTCTTTGTGTTTCTTTAACAGATTGTGGAGGAGTTGCGGGAGCAGATCCTGAAACTTCGCTTCCCTCATCGTGTTCAGAGCAAAGAGGCGACCCCAAAGACCAAAAGGAAGATAGTAGGCCATCCATCACCAACCAAATCACCCTCTGTCCCCGCTCCCAAACCTGCCCTGTCAGACAGACCGTGTGTGGTGGTGCTCAATAAGCCTCTGGAAAAGCTCCTTATAAGGTTAATGCACATGATAACAGGGCATCATAACCGCACAACTTTTTACTTACTGTTACTCTCTCTTATTTTGTATTGTTATATTTTTCAATTCTTCATTTAAAATGTTTGGTAACAAGGGTCTGTGACTAAAAGTAAAGTTGACTTGGAAAGATACCAGGAAAGCTCAGCCATGCACTATAATCACTATGAAACAAGGCTGTTAGCACGTTATAATGAAATGAGCTCTCCATTCTTTGTAGGTATGAGAAGCTACCATTAGACCTTCGCACTCCCTTCATTTTCCATATGGAGAACTTCCCTCCGCCCTCAAACAGTACCATCCCCCTCAGCATGGCAGCCAACCGCACAGCCTCCTCCACCCTGGCCTCCCTGTCCCGTTACTTCCTGCACCAGCGCTGGGTGTGGAACGTGCAGAGCAGCCATGGACTGACTGTGGCCATGCAGGCTGTCGCTCACATCCTGTCCATGCTCTCTGAGTGAGTTCACACACCTTTTGGTGGCCAGAAGTTTTTGTCACCGCATTTAAGAAGAATTAACGTTTTTGTTCTGTGAAGATCAAAAGTCAGTTTTTTCTCCATGTTTGTCTGATGTTTTGATACGTTTAGTACCAATTAGTGTTGTAGTACTCAAAATCAGTTTTTGGTCTCAAGAGCGGTCTCGAGATGTGTATGGTCTGAAGTGTTGATCCTCTAGCTGTAGATAGATGCGGTCTTCCAGATGCCCGCCACCAGTAGAGAGTTACACACATGACTGTCATGAAGGTGGGAAACTTAGAACAAACCAATGTCTCATCAAAGAATCCCATCAACGAGGAAGAAAGGACAGACAGATTCAAGGTGTTATCTGGGCGGCTATGGCTCAGTTGGTCGTCGTCTCTCAACTGGAAGGTCAATCAATCAATCAATCTTTATTTGTATAGCGCCAATTCATAACCAGTGTTATCTCAAGACGCTTTACAAAAAGCAGGTAAAGGACCTTACTCTTTGTCTATTAATATTACAAAAGAGCAGGTAAAAAGACCATGCTCATTGTTATGTTACAAAAAGCAGGTAAAAGACCTTACTTATTGCTATATTACAAGGACCCAGCTTAATCCATCATGAGCACTTTAGCAAAGCAGAAAAAGTTACATTGGTAAGAAAAAAACTGCCTTATTAAAAGGCAGAAATCTTCGGCGTGATCCCAGGCTCATGACGAAACAGCCTTCACAGCCTAGACTGCGCCGGGCTTGGAAAGGGATAGGGGGAGATGGGATAAGATGCAGGAAGAGGGATAGGGAACAAGGGAAAAAGGGGGGGGTTGTTGTTGAGGTAGACCGTCCACCTACGATCCCGAAGGGAGGGGGGGAGGGTTGTTTTGGCAGGCCGTCCACCAACGATCCCGTGGAGCCTAAGAGGGCTCAGCAGGAGCAACAATCCCGAGGAACCTAAGAGAGCTCAGGAGCTCCCAGAAGAAGATGTGGTTAGTAACTGGGATTTAAAGGTAGTGACATGCAGTAATGTCATATGAATGCAGAGAGAGAGAGAGAGCAGGGGATAAGAGCTCAAGGTGCCAGTTCCCCCGGTAGTCTAGGCCTATAGCAGTATAACTATGAGCTGGTCTGTACCTGTGCCAGCCCTAACTATAAGATTTATCAAAAAGAAAAGTCTTAAGTCTATTCTTGAAAGTACATAGTGTGTCTGCCCCCCGGACCCCGACTGGTAGATGATTCCAGAGGAGCGGCGCCTGATAACTGAAGGCTCTACCTCCCATAGTACATTTAGAGACTGTAGGTACCACGAGCAGGCCTGATAACTGAAGGCTCTACCTCCCATAGTACATTTAGAGCTTGTAGGTACCACGAGCAGGCCTGCATTCTGGGAGCGCAATGTTCTCGACGGGTAGTACGGCACAATTAGCTCTTTAAGATAAGATGGTGCCTGACCATTTAGAGGTCTAGGGTACGATCCCCAGCTCCTGCAGCTACATGTCCGATGTGTCCTTGTGCAAGACACTGAACCCTGAATTGCTCCCGCTGCTTCGTCGGCGGCGTATGAACGCGTATGAATGGGATTAGTTACATCTGATGGTCTCACTACATAGCAGCCTCTGCCATCATGTGTGAATGTGTAGGTGTGACCTGCGGTGTAAAAGCGCTTTGAGTAGTCAGAAGACTAGAAAAGCGTTTTATAAGCTCAAGTCCATTTACCATCGGTCTTTTCAATAACCTCAAACTGAAGGAAGTTTTGGGAGAAAAAACAAATGATTAAACATCTGTCCTGATTAAACATCTGTCCTGATTAAACATCTCTCCTGATTTCTGTGTAGGATTCGTATATCAGAGGGCTTTCACTTTGCGGCCACTGGTGAGGGCATTGTGAACATGGTGATCGAGCTTCCAATGAAGGTAAGTAACAGCAGGACATCAAATTAATGAGAACAGCAAATGTGCATTTTTCTAATTTCCACATTCTTAAGAACTGAAGTTCTTTGCTGTAACAAGTAGTGCTTATTTGTTTCTACGTGTTTCTTCATCCTTAGGCTGTTTCAGGGGACACTGACAGAGAGAGTCACTCCTGTATTGTTCAGTACATCCTGTTTCCACCTCACTCTACATCGACTAAGGACAGGTGAGACTGGGAGCAACATCTGCACCTAATTTTATCAACTGTGGTCAGGTTTAGTTTAAACACAGGTTCTTTGTTGTGTGTCATCACTGTATCTCTTTCTGCCACCTGCCCAGTCTCTCTTCAGTTTTCTCTGTTAGAATAATCTGCAGGCAAAAAAGCTTTAAAAAACAGTTTTGGCAGCAGTAACAAGTGTCATCTCGAAACCCTTTACAAACGAGCATAGGATAAGATGCAGGAAGGATTTCTCCTTTGTATTCCTTGAGTTCCTGTTGTCCACACTTCCTTGCTGCTGAGGTTGAGGTTGAAGCAGGCCGCGCATGAATGAGGACGGCGGTGGTTGTGGGGACTACACAGTCTGATGTGGTGGCTGGGCGTCAGGCAGTTAAAGATAGAGTCAGTAGCTTTCTCCTAAAAAATAAGATATGAACTTGTACAATGTGGCTCAATCATCACTTCTGGGCCTCGATACATGTGTGGTGGTGACTGTGTTTTGGTTGACTGGACGTTTCTGTGTAGGGAGTTTTATGAGTGGATGCAATTCAGAGATTGAATGCAATTCAAACCTGCGAATATGACAGAAGCAGTAGCGGAAAAGCGGAGAAAATATAATCATAGTGAGGCGAAACACCACGCATATAAAGCTCGTTCTAAAACGAGGGTGAACCTTGGGTTGGCTTTTTTTGACCTGCTTACTTATGGACAGGAAGGTTCCAAACACCTTAGCTTGGCGGTTAGCTTCTGCTAGCTTGCTGAATGATCTGCTTTTCCATTACAACAAATGTAATAGGCCTATTCTAAGGTGACAGGCATTAAACATACATGCTTAATGTGTACATAATAGCTGTGAATGGCTAATTAAATGCAAGTTAACCATGATTGGTTGTTTGGTTCAGACTGGGAGAGTCAAAAAAAAACTAATTAAAAGGGGCTCAAATGAACATCTCAGACTTCTGACATCATTTTAATTGAATATTTTTAGTGACTTGCAATGATGGAAATGTGTTATTTTAACAGAAGTTCTGATGAATTAATGTTGCCTACTGTTGCTTTAAGTTCACCTACATCACAAAGCCGTTATTAGCTAACTCTTTCTCCAACCATTAGAAACAGACTTTAGTGGGGATAATATGAGACCTGTGTATTGCTAAAAAAGGAATCAAAGTGGTGGACAGTGATTCAGATGTCTGTAACTATAATATCTGCCAATATGTTTTGTAATACTTCAGATATGATGCCAAAGAAGACTTGTTCAATTGCTACACAGGTTTACTGAAACATGTGCCATGAAGGCCGAACACTCTCCATACTTTTATTCCAGCCCCAAAATGTTACAGACGCATAAGAACTATTACCAGGAGATGGAAGAACTCGGTAAACTTACATGCTTGTAATAACCCCAACCTTCTCATATTGGTTTACATAGATATATGGTCTGCATACCTTGGCAATAACAATCTGTGTTTTGGACTAAACAGTTCTGGGGACTTTTAGAAGAGGAACTCTTCAATAGGGAGTTCCCTGAGAACTACACACCATGGGAACATACCTACTCTGAAGCAGGAGCTACAAAGGTTCCTCTTAACGGGGTTCTAGGAACTTAAATAGTTCATAGTTCCTGCGGTTCAATAAAAAAGGGGGAGGGTTCCAACAGTTCCTAGAACTATGAAAAAGTTCCTGCGGTCCGAAAAACGCCTAATGACCCTCCTTCTTGGGCTTTCACAAAATATGCAAATTAATGCAAGCTCTTTTGTACTGGTCAGCTGTACTGTAACGGGGCTTTAACAACCTGTTTTGTTTTGTTTTTGTGGGACTTCAGCTTCTCTACTGATGATGACAACGACACCGAAGTGGAGGCTGTAGATGTGGACACAGAGCTGAACCTTGTGACAGAGTGTTGGGTAGAACCACAGAGTGGCACCGTGATGAACTGCATGGAGCAGCATCGCCACTTCAAAGGCCTCAAGTACCAGGAGATACCTCAAGCAGTGTGTATAACTTATTTATACAGCACCACATTCCACTCATATGAACGGAGCTGAGGGTGGAGCGGGGAGTGATATTCTTAATCTTCATGTGCATGCAAGGAGCTCAGTTTCATTGCTATGTTTTGTCTGTATGTATGTATGTAAGGGTTAAAAAGTTTCTCTCTTGTATGTAGATATTCCCCAGAGATTTTGCCTGTATGTCCACAATGATGACCTTTGAGTATTTGAGCCAACTGTGTCAGAACAAGGACCAGGTCTGCTCACTGCCAGCTGGACTCACGGATGTGAGAGGTAGAATACTTTCTGCTTTTTTGTTGTTGTTTTTTTACATAATTCACATTTTTATTGTAACTGGACCCTGGACAGGCTGAAAACTCTCAATGAAGACCTGCACCACTGCATTAAGGACCTATTCATATCCTTAACTTAATCAACAGTATTAATGGTCATATATTATGCAAAATACACTTGACCTTGATTTTCTCTAACACTAATATGTTTCCCTAGTCAGTCTACAAACCCCCCAATTATGAGGCAAGTTCGTCCTCTCCGTATTTTGCCTGCTCCACTTTTCAGAAAATGTGTGCTCAAACAGGCCGTTTGGAGATTTTACCTTCATGACATCACAAAGGGCAGTAACCCCTCCCCCAGGTGGGTGACACTCCCACAGCTAGGTGTTTGTTCTGCCCTCTGAGTCTGCCTTCTCACCGTAAGCAATAGGGCATGGAGCGAGAAAGCCCAAGCCACCCAAGCCCTTCCAGAGAGGGGCGTGGTCAGACACAGCTCATTTACATTTAAAGCTACAGACACAGAAACAGCCTGTTCTGAGCAGGGCTGAAATAGAGGGGTTTATAGGCATGATCAAATACAGGATCAGAGTGGATTTAGAACAAGACACTTCACAGACATGTTCTGGGGAACTCTGAGACTAATTTAAACTGGTTGAAGAGGAGGAGAATATGTGACCTTTAAAAACACTATCTAAAAATGTTTTTGTTTTTTATATCCTGTATCTAAAGTGTTAAGTAAAAATATGTTACATCATCAAAATGTTCCTAAGTATGGTTGAGTGTTGAGTATGTTCATGCACATAAGACATGCCTGTGAATGTTTTACTATATTATCATTGACTTGTTGACAATTATTGATTTCTTTTTTATAAAGGCTAAATCTTTTTGACTTGATGAATTTGATTCTTCTGTGTTTTCAGGAGAAGCCTCAGCCCCTGTGGACAGCATTCACATGGTTCCTTTCCAGTTTGACCTTATGCAGCTGCTACCAAAGTGCCAGCAGGTGGAGCTCTTCTTTCTCACGTTCACTACAGGTAATGGAGTCATAAAGCCAAACTGCTCTGTTTTATTACGGGGATATTGAAGAAGCACCTGACATGCTTTTGATATCCCTGTTAGAAACAATAAGCATTCCATACTTGACATGTGGGTCTTAACCTCTTCATCTGAAACAGGGGAGAACGAGGAGCAGCTGCACAGCTCCCCCTCTCTGCCTAACGAGCTCCTGCTCAGCCTCTTCCACAGCAGCCTGGAGCATGAGCTTAGTGACAGAGAGATCCCGCTAGCTGACAACGACCATGCAGCCTTCATGCTCCACATTTTAGAGCGAGAACGAGACGGCCATGTGGCTCCTTTCTCCTTACCTGTAATCAAAGGTCAGTTCACGTCTCTTCATCTCATCTCATCTGCTATTTACAACAACTTCCACATTAACACTTCCAGGGTTTTTATTTGATAACATTTACCTTTCAATGTCCAGTTGTAACAAAACAGAGAGCTTCCCACTAAGTCAATGTCTCACACAATGAATCTACATATCTGCCTTTTTTGTTTTGTCTCAGAGGAGGGTGTGAAGCCTCCAGAAAGACAGGACACTATGACATCCTTCCACACCACCTGCAGTGGCAAAGAGGTGATGGGATCGACCAGCACTTTACAGGTTATAAAATAATATATGTGGATATATGTGTGTATGTATATTGTCTTGGCAAATGAATATTCAGAGTCCTTTTTCCAACATCTAAAAACACCTCAGGAGGGCGGCTGTGGCTCAGTTGGTAGAGTCGTCGTCTCTCAACCGGAAGGTTGAGGGTTCAATTCCCCAGCTCCTGCAGCAACATGTCTGATGTGTCCTTGGACAAAACACTTAACCCCGAATTGCTCCCGCTGCTTCGTCAGCAGCGTATGAATGTGTATGAATGAGATTAGTTACATCTGAAGGTCTCACTACATAGCAACCATCAGTGTGTGAATGTGTAGGTGTGACCTGCTGTGTACAAGCACTTTGAGTAGTCAGAAGACTAGAGAAGCGCTTTACAAGCTCAAGTCTATTTAACTTAATAGAGTCAGAAAATCAGTCATAGCTCCCTGCTATATGATTTGAAGAAAGACTCAAAGAAATCACATCATGTTGAGCGTATCCTGATTTACAGTGTTACACACATACTGTAGACGTCAGTGCAACTTTCAGAACATGTCTGTGTTGCTGCTTTCGTTTTCCCCTTGGAGAATGTTTCCTCTATGGCATAAATAAAATCTAAATTATGTAGGTGATATACAGCTTGAAAACGACAACATTCAAACTGGGCCCCTCCTGAGTTCATCACTCAAAGACGTGCACAGGACGTAGTGTGTACGTTTACTGCTTGTACCTACACTGCAAGCTATCGGATGCTAGCACAAGCTAACAACCAGTGTTTGGCAACTTCCTGTCCTGCAGAAAGCAGGCATACTTAGGTGAAAGCCAACACAAGGTTCACCCTCGTTATTAGAACAAGCTTTATCTGCGTGGTGTTTCGCCTCACTATGATTATATTTTCTCTTATTTGCCGCCACGTCCGTCATATTCACCGGTTTGAATTGAGTCCAACCGCTGAATTGTATCCACTCCTAAACTCACCTGCGTGCTGTCATTGGCTCGAGGAAACCCACCAGCTCCCCACTCAGAAACGTCACGAGTCATCCAAAACATGAAAATCCAGTATGAGGACAGTCTCTGCAGACAGTCATCACCACACATGTATGGGGGCCCAGAAGTGATGATTGAGCTGCATCACTTTTTTTACTCTACCTTTAACACAAATTACGAGTTTAACACAAAGATTTGTCATTGTTGGCATCGAATGAAGCTCATTTTTTACCCAGTACTATATACATATCAATGACTGTCCCTACAAGTATAAAACAAACATGTGGTTCCTCTTCTTTTTACAGAGTTTCAGTAATGCTGACCTTGTGGATGAGGAGCCCTTTCTGTTGGAGAGGAACTGCTCAACACCGCAGTGGAGGTGTTATGCCAAGTACATCAGCTCACAGCAAATTCTCCTCACCTTCCTCCCTGCTTCCTTTGCAGGTACACCTCGAGTCATCTTTGGTAACCAACAGCTCTTTTCTTTTTTTATGAGGTCAGTTGAAAGATGGTTGTACGTCTATTTTGCAGATGTTCTTATGTTGAAAACATCAGTGCTGGAGACAGAACCTCAGGGTAATGTTGGCACACAGGAGGATGACACCCTGACACCTAGCAATAGATCTCAGGCTGACTCACTTTCTGGCTCAACCAGTTGTCTGGAGAGGTCTGAGTCTGACCTTAGTTTGGCTGGTAAACTACGGAGGAGCCCTAGTAGTGGGCACTTCAACATCAGGTCCCCGTTACTCTCACCACAGTCCGAGGGCCAGACTGGGAATGCAGACTCGGTCATCCTAGACCATGACAGCTGGGACAGCAGAATGTCTGAGACAGAGACTGGGAACCCCGGCTCAGGTCTTTTCATTGCTCTTGTCCATTTTAGTCAAGTTACAGTTACATATTTTATTCACACCTGGTATGGCTGAACAATTGGGAGAGAATATTTACTTTCTTACTTTTCCAGATCTGGGAGAAAAAGAAGGAGTCCAGTTCTCTGAACCACAGAAACCAGATTTCCAAATCAGCTTCGACAGGCAGGTTCCTCAGCCGAGCACCATCGACTGCAGCCAATTAAAGTGTCCGGTCTACGTTTACAACTGCTCCCTGGAGCACCTGAAGGAGCAATTGGTGCATCCAAACTCCAACCGCCAACCCAGGGACATCTTCCTCAGGTACTAAAAGAGAGAAAAGGCTGGTTCCAAAGACTGACAGAAATGTGAAAAATGCTGAATTCTTTAGAGACAACAGATTCGGCCTGTTCTGTTGCATAACAACCCTCTATTACCATCACCACCACTCAGATTTTAAACTCACCATCAGCTAAAACTGAAGTCACAAGCAAGAAAGAAAAGATTAAAAAAAGCAATGAGAACAAAAAGTCCAAACAAGGACACAAATCGACAAAAAAAACTTAGGCAAGTACCCATGGAAGAACCCCCCTCCATCCCAACCAAGGCCCCACTGACAAGCCAAACAACCCAACTACCAACCCAAACAGCCCCACTACCCCCAGCAGACCCATGCTCCGCTCATGCGAGCTAGCAAGGAAGCAACACCACCCACCCCAACACACCACCATCAGACCCCCCCTCCCCACAAATCCCAACCCAACTACAGTATTTAGGCAGTATGGGCAGCAAGAGCCAAGACATCACGACCCTCGACTTCTGGCAATGCCGGACAGCTCCCACCAGCGTCCCAGAGCCACCCTACCCCACTCCAAAAGAGAGTCTGTAGAGAGATGTTCGAAGGAGATGAGGGGAGGCAGAGTCGGGGTGGGAAGCATATCTTTAGTGGAGGGATGTTGTAGAAGGCATGGCAGCCAAAGAGAGAGATAAGTCAGCACTTTTCACGGACATCAGTCACAAGTGCTTAACACAGAAGGATAAAGTAACCACTTAAGCTGCATTTTGAATTACTGCTAACTTTTAGTTAAGTTATTAATACGTGTCTTTGACTGTCTTCATGCCTGAGAATAGACCTCAAGAAGCTGAATCCTGGGAGATGAATCAGCAGATGAAGTTCAGGTAGCACTGCTTGACCGTGTTTCTCTGCTCTCCTCTGTTGTTCAGCTTTGACTGCTTACACCTGAGAGGTCAGGACTTGCTTTCTGTAGGCTCCAAATCTGTTTCTCCCTCCTGTCTGTGCTTCCTCCTCAGGCGTGTGGTGTAACATACAAGTCACTAAAGAAATCATGACAGTAAGCTAGGAGATCGAGAAAGAGGTTATCCATCAAATTAAATTACAGCTCACAAGACACAATGTCAAGAAAAAAGACCCAAGAATAAATGGATGTCATGGATCCCTGATGAAAAACTGGGAGGTGCTCCCTCTGAGTCCCATAGAAGGAGTCCAAAATGTTTTTCACCACTGAGGGTGAATGAAACTTGAGATAGATTGATGGACCAAATAAATCAAACCTTTTTATTTGATTTCAATGAAGTCCCTATAGGCATAATTAATCACTGTTTTGTTTACATTTATTTTGAATAAAACACATTATTGTAAATCTTGAGGTCAAAATGTAGATGTTTTAACTGGAGATTAATTCTGGATATTTGTTTAGTTGTAAGATAAGAAAGAAAGACCCTATAGACACGAGCAACATCACTTCTAGTTAATACGAATTCATCTTTCAAATGCAAAACCTATTAATTGCATTCAGTGCAAACTGACCCTTTTTAAGCTGTTTAAAAATGATTCTCTTCCACATGCACACCTCAGACTCAATACATCTTTCAAAGCTTCATTGCAACGTAATGAAATCTAAATGTCTTGATTTACAGTAGTTCAAAATCAAAATGTTGTGCCAAAAGCATCGAGAGGACCGCTGTGCTTGCTGCAGCTTTGTAGGAGAGCGTGAATGTTGCAGCTCTCTCCAGTGACTATGTAATAAATTGAAACCCTGCTTTTACAAGGACAAGGACACTGAATGCTTCAAACCAATGCTGTTGTGTTCAGCTGTGACTCACAAGCTTGTTGGCTTTTTTGACTTTTCTTACTGCAGTGAAGATCTGGGCTATACTTCTCTTAATGGGTATACTTAATCATATTGAATGTATATAAACTTTAGTTTAGTGGATAATGTTATGTGAGGTTCCTTTCTAACATTTTGATCACCTGTCTGCTGGACTCTTGTCCAATGGCAGGTCGCTGTCTCAGGACCGCAGCAGTCCATCCCCTTGGGCGGATCTCCTGGCTCAGCCTCACAAACACAAGGAACTAGCCAACTACTGTGGCCTGCTTCAAGAGCATTACCACCAGAGCTACGTCAAAGGTAACGTCTCTCCTCAGAAAACCTTCATCCTCCTTGTGAAAAAACTAAAAACATTCAGAGGATTTATCTTTCACACAGCAAAATGTCTTCATCCGCAACTTAAAGTATTACTCTTGAATTAAATCTTGTAAATAGGAAATGCCTAATAAGCAAGGAGCTCTCTGAGGACTTTGTTCCTGCAGATGATGTACATTTTTGTTTAACACATCATAAAGACACTTTATTGCATTACTTGGACAACTATTGGATGTATGTCCATTAATGTTCACACAATCATGGTCCAAAGAGGATGAACTGTAACTACTTTGATCTCCTGACTTTTCTCTTGCACCACTTCACTAAAAAATGTTTAAGGTCCATTGTTTTTGTTTAAGCGGCAATCTCCGATCTTGAAAAATGAAGCCAATGCAGAAGTGCTAAATCCTGCATTTCGTCGAGTGCCCACTTGAGGCTGGCTGTAGGAACACAGGAAGTCATATACACAAGACAGCCAAAAAAGCAGTTTTTACAGCATAAATTAACATGTTTACAGCCTGGTACAAAAATATATAGAATAGATCTGATTAGTTATTGTCATCATGGGCACACACTGTACGGGGGGTGAATCTTTTTTAAACAGCTCCGTTTTGATTTTATTAACGATATGTGTTATCCATAGTTAGGCGTGTAGCTGACATGATTGACAGGTGGGCGTGATGTAACGGTTCTTCAAGAGTCTTAAAATCCGCCTCAGCTCCAGCTCTCAGCCTGTCGTTAGTTTGACTGAAAGTTTGCTGAGACAGGATTTCCATCATGGCGGCTTCTGACGATGAGTCTCCGGAGCCCCCTGCAGTAACAGATGGCTGACGTCCCTCAGGCTTCGTCCATTAATATTCACAGTCTATGCTTTTGTTTGAGTCAATACCTAAAAATCGGTGGTTGACAAAATCAAGCTTTCAATTCAACCAAAAGTATTTTCTTTTACAATTCCAAGTGCTTAATCCTGTGGGGACCAGAAAAGTGTATGTAATACAGCAGCAGTCATTGATGAGCTCATCGTCTTCCTCAGGAGTGTACTGCAGCCTGCAGCAGTCACACAGCATCAGCTCTCAGGATGTCCTGGTGGCCATGGACTACTGTGAAGAATCTCTGCAGGAGATTGACATCACCACCTTCCTGCAGACCCTCTGTGGACACATCAGGGTCTTCAGGGAACATGGCGAGGCTTCAGTATGGGGAGAGAATCCAAAACCTTCAAAAAGCCCTCCCACCTTTATCATTGGAGAGATTGAGGAGGACAAACCAGATGACAGGGCTGCTCTGGCATCCTCGTCCAGGTAAGACAAGTTTATAACATAAATTCACAACTTTGTTACAACATTGCGTGGTGCTCAAACATGAACACAATACAGTGTAATGAGTATATACTATCAACAGCAGAATATAATCAAGTGGCAACCTCCGGTGTTGAAAAATGAAGCCAATGCAGAATTGCTAAATCCTGCAGTTCATCGAGTATCCACTTAAGGCCGGCTGCAGGAACACAGGACTGCCTGTATCTGGTTGTCTAGTTAAGGAGAGAACGCCAGCTATACCTGGGCATCCCACTGCATAGCAAATTCCACATATATGTAGTCTCTTGTGTGTAAACTGAGACATCAACCCTGGAGACGGTTCCCTTGAGTCCCTTGAGTCCTTTGAGTAGATTTCTTAGGCCATGTTTTGTTTAGTGATGGAGGACTAGATGTTGAACTATTGGCATGTAGGAAATCTGGAAACAACCTTCACCTGAGTGGATTGACCTACAAACTGAGACTGTGATACACACACACATAATCCTCACACCTCCATATTATTAGTCTGTTTTTGTTTGCTTGTGAATACACATTTTCAACGTGTATGTAGGCTTTTTATGCCTTCATTTAGAGATAGGACAGTGGATAGCGTCAGAAATCATTGGGGGGAGAGAGAGAGAGAGAGAGAGTGGGAATGACATGCAGGAAATGGAGCCACAGGTTGGAGTCAAACCCAGGCTGTCCGCTTCAAGAACTATAGCCTCTGGCCATGGAGCGTGCAAACTAACTACTAGGCTATCGGCGCCCCAGACAAATTAATTTTGTTCTATTTTCTTCCTATATGCCAGAGTTAATTATGAGGTTCACTGCACAAACTATTGTCAAACCCTCTACAGATGTACGGCAATTTATCATTACTCTTAATTCCCTGAGGTCAATGGGCAATTTTCTTTATTTTGTATTTTAGCCAGTTTCCTGTGATGCTGCACACTTCTAAACGTTGTGATATTTCATTCTTATAGTATTGAAATGGAGGATGTCAGTGAAGCAGAATATAGATGGAGGTCCTCGGCTCCTACATCCCCACTGATCCTGGATGAGTCTAAGGAAGCCAAGATTCCCGAGTTCTCCCTGACGATGCTTCAGACGCAGCCAAAGTGCGAAGTGTATCCAGACCTGCACAAAGTAGTACAGGTATAACATGAAGTCTCACAGGATGAAAACAGATGCATCATCTCTTTCAATCCTAGAGTCATACCTTGTTCATGTGATGTCATACACATGTAAACATTATCATTCCACAGGATAAATTCATGGAGATTGTGTCCCAGTATTTCAAAACTGTGCCATCCAACCCACACTACTTCTTCTACTGCCCGCCATCAACCAAGAGAGACGTAAGTTGACAGTGATGTGTTTTATATTTCCCATTGCTACTTAAAAAAAGTGGAAGAGTCAGCTCAGGCTTGGACAGATGCACATAACTGCTGTTGATTAGCCAAAGTGAACCTTTGAATGTGTTTCCTCCTCAGGAGGACTCTGAGCATGCTGAGTGCGGGAGGAGACCAAGTGAGGACCAGGTGTCAGAAGCTGAGCCAGCAACGGAGGATGGTGAGGATATTTAACCATTTATATGTTTTATCTTTTATTTCCTGCAAGGACATTTTGCCCTTATTAGAAAGTTAGAGATAAGATAGTGTTAAAAGTCTCTTAGTAAGCATGACGTCCTCTTTTTGAGTTTGGCTGACTGGTAGTGGGTGTGGCTTATTAGTTAACACAGTGGCCCAGGTGTGTGAAGTAACAGCGTCCAGGGGAATCTCGAGGCTGAGCCAGTGCGTGACCCAACATCTAAGCAAAAAATAGACAGACATCCACTACCGCCCGATTTTTGGTTCTTTTTCGTTTGACCAACTTGTAAACAACAACAAAACTTGAGAAAGAGGCTGTCGGAGCTCGCCGCTGACTGGAGCTAATCCCACAGCCTACACCGCCAGCCAGCCTTTGTTTGTTTATGTATTTTGTGTTCGAGAATGAGCATCCCCTAGATGCAAATCATTCTGGTAAAAATAGTGACAGTTTAAGACAAGAGGGAGACAGAGTGGATTACATTGAGAAGGGCTCTGCGCTGGAATCTAAGGCCCGGTGTCTACCTAGCCTTTTTTTCTGAGCGCCAGCATCTTTTTTCAGTTGTTTTCAATGGGCAGCAGAAAGCTGGATGAAAAGCGCAGCGCCCAGCGTCTTTTTTCTGAGCGTTCCGCTTTTTTGTGCGGCCGCTCCGAGCGCTGAGTTGAAAATCTTTCAACTTTTCAGAAAGCAATGTTGACATCACCGGCGCTCTTTCCAAATGTATGATATTCCCCGTATTTTAGCCTCCTAAGGATCATATCTTGTACTCACATCCTCTTTGCTCCGTGTCTGCTGGGGCAAAAAACTATTTCAAATATGAAACATGCAGTAAAAAGTGACATAGCCGTGTCGGTCATACAGCGGCCGTTGTCAACAGACTGTTGTCATAGAGACAGGACGTGCGAGCAGTGGGGGGTGTGCTTTTTAACCGCCTACCTTCTCTGGTCCAAACAAATCCAGACCATTCAGGACCAGAATCTAAAGTAAGAAGGAGGACATACTGGCTGCTGCATTGTTGTCAGAGAAGCCAGCACTTCAACATAGCATGTTTCCTTAATGTCTGATCATAGAGTAAGCTCACTTTATCATTTCATTCAGTAGATTTCTTACTGATTGCTCATTTAGATGAAAGTAGCACTGAGTGTCAGCTTCTTATTAACTTGTTAACTTAACAAACTTTTAAGAAAAAACCTTTGATTTTGCAATTATGACTTCTTATTTATTCATTCATGTTTAGAGTTAAAGTTAGCCTTCAACCTCATTACAACACTCGAGTGCTTTCTATAATCCTCCTCAGCAAATAGATGAGAGACTCTAAATTGTGCTATACACCTGCTGATGGGATAAAAATGTTTGGTGTGTAGAGAACATGCCAGGCTGCATCATGACTGAGAGCGACCCAGACTTGGTAGTGGAGTACGAGGAGCAACCAGACACCAGAACCCAAGGAGAGTGTGAAGAGCAGTCCCTGTCTGACTCCAACACGGTTAATCAGGACCAGGACTCCTTCAGCATCTTAGAGGGAGACTCCCTGCTGGAGCCTGAGGGCCCCCAGATGGACATGCCTCCGCTGTTTGTTCATGTCACTTGTTCGGTCAACATGAAAAGCTGCCATGGCTCCATGCCCATGCAAACACTGCCTACCTGCCTTGGTGAGTACAACCGGGATCATATCTTGACTTCCCCAGAAACAGGGA
This sequence comes from Tautogolabrus adspersus, assembly GCA_020745685.1. Classification (NCBI taxonomy): domain Eukaryota; kingdom Metazoa; phylum Chordata; class Actinopteri; order Labriformes; family Labridae; genus Tautogolabrus; species Tautogolabrus adspersus. The sequence continues at coordinate 31,537,683 of CM036536.1, forward strand.
CATACAATGTTGAATTTAACTACACACTAGTTTGGTTGAATTATCGGTGCTAGGAAGTCCGTTTTGTGTTTGCAGGTGAGATTATTTCCTGCCTGGAGAATGCAGAGTCCTTGAAGTCTGTGGATTTGAATGAGCTTTCAGTAACATTAGATATTTTTGTCCTGACGCTACCTCTGGAGATTGAAGTCATGGCTGAATTCCATCACAACAGGTGAGTCAGAGCAACACTAAAAAGTTTGATTCTTAAACCTGGATTTTCTTCTCCCGGCTCGTATTGCAGTTTACTCCAGGGAATATTCTCGTTAATGTGTTTACATGTTGTTGTCATGTATGAGATATAAACAAAGCATGGCACTGCTTGTTAACTCATTACTACTTAAGGCCTAGTGGCCACATAGGCAGGTATTTTTTTAGAACAGAGGTTTTCCTCCTCTGTTTAAAAGTATAATCTAGTCCACACACAACGTTCTCAAATGCATCTTTGTCCACATGAGAACTCAAAAACGCATCGTTACAGCTGTCATGAGAATGCCAAGTCAACAACAATGTCCTTGACATGCGAAAATGTTCTCAGAGGAGCTGCTTGTCAACAGGCAAGGCAGGCAACTGCTTGGGGCCCCAGACCAGTAGGGGCCCCCTGAGGGCTCACAACCTTATACCAAAGCAGTGGACCAAAATGTGCACATTTTGCAATGACAGTAGGAAACCTCCCTAAGGGGGCCCCATTTACTTAGGGCCCCAAGAGACTCTAGAATCACCACTGAGTGTTCTCCACATTCCTCTGCAATGAACATTTCATTTTCACAGTTGTCCCACCAACCCGAAGTTCTGACTGGATTTAGTCCAAAGTTGTGTCGTACAGTGTGAAACAGCAGTGACCTCCGAAGTTCATGAAGGCGCCTCTGCTCGCCAACATAGTGGGAGAGTGCATGTGCATGAATGTGTGAGCATGTCAAAAGTCCAGTTAGCAACTTTAACACCAGCACTAGTTTGGTAACGTCTGCCATCGCACTAATCTCATGTAAACAAAAATGTCAGTGTCGCGCACTGCCGTCAAACGGAGGAGAAACCGGCGCACAGTGTGACGTTGTAAGCCCAAAACTGTTGTTTTTTCAACCTGAACTTCAACTTCTACTTAATCGTCCCCAAGGGGAAATTTATTTAGCAGCCAGGTGAGAACAAGAAACATATAGAAACACAGACACATAGACTCACACAAAAGAAACAACAAACACTGTGAATATTAAAACATAATAAAAGTTCATCAGTTAACAACAGGGAACTGTGAATGTCTCAATACGTCCATAAATAATAAACTCATCAGTCATCAGGGTCATCAGAGTTCAGTCGTTTGAGGGCCTGAGTTATAAAAGAATTGTTCAACCTGTTGGACTCTGCTTTTGGTAATCTATATCTCTTGCCTGAGGGCAGAAGCTTTTTCCCGTCTAAACATAAACAGGAGAAACTGAAAATCTTCACGCTGAAAGGAGTTTTCCTAGAGGTATGTTTTCAGTGACCTAAAGAAAGGCCAAAACGCTCAGAAAAAGCTCCATAAAAATAAAAAAGCCTATGTGTGGACTAGGCCTTAGTGGTACTAGGTTCTATGTGGCTATGCTTTAACAAAGGCTACACAGAGTAGGAGTACCATGTGTAACTCTCCTCTTTGGGTCCAGATACACGTCAGAGAGCAGTGTGTCCCTGAATCGTTCACCAGGGCAGCCGTCCTCCTATCGCTCTGATGAGGAACTTATGGCAGTGTTGGACAACCTGAGGGGAGCTGGTATTGACGGGTGAGACTGTTTAACTCGTATGCTTGTTTTACAGCACAGTTCTGAGCTGAACGTTCTCCTTATGACTCTGAGACCCTCACCGTTTCTTTCAATGTTTTTCTAAACTTCATTAGGGCCTCCAGTGATCCATTATCCAAACTCCCAATTCCTCACAAGTTAGCGATTCTGGCCACAATGGATGAGGTAAGTCTTGCATAAGTAAGTGTAAATTTTCAGAGCAGCAAGGCAAGAAGACAAAATAAAAATATAGTATTTAAATATAAACCAGACAGTAGCTTGACTTATTAGTTCTTATTTGAGATGCACTGATGGGGAAAATCATGGCTGATGCCGATACAGATGTTTGAAATAACAGTTTAGAAGACTCCAACACCGATCTTTATTTGATGTCTTCTTTTGGTGTAAGACTCCCACAATGCCACCCTTTTCTCTCATGTTTGATAATGAAAACAAGTTGACTTTATCTGCCCAATAAAAAACCTCTTCTCAGAATCAGTATTTAGATGTACTAGATGTCGGCATTAAATTGATTTAGCACAACAAATTAAACAGCGGCTTTTGACCTCGGGTCATGCTACATTATTTGCTGATGTCTGTCAGCAGGGGCTCTTTTAGCCGATATCAGTGTTGAACCGGTGCATCAGTGCATCCCGAGTTCTTTTACCTTTCCATCTTCACTGTTTCATTTGATCTTTTTTAATTGTCAAAACTAGCTAAATAGTTTCTGGTACCAATGAGATTTTTTTTGAAAATGAACAGGATGGTGGCCAGAAAGATTCTGAAAATATCCATATAAACATGGATCTCATTGTTCTGTGCGTGTTTCAGATCCGCTGGCTTCTGGAGGACGAGATTGTTTCTGCTCTGCGTCATTCTCGAATCATCAGTTCAACCACGCTGCAGAAAGTAGCAGAGCATGTCATGCGGTCCAGTGGCCGTCCGCATTGTCACTGTGAGGACGTTCCACTGCAGTTTGTCTTTGGGCCAGAGCAGTCGCTGGAAAAATTCAAAGAGGCAAGGACACACTAAACAGAACACCTTTTAATAAACGGTTTGGGAAGAACACGTCGCCAAGTTTCATTTTCGGATGAATTTGTTAGCCACATTTATTTTGAAAACTGATCAACAATCTATTTTGGCTTTTTTATTGTCAGTAAAAACTGTGTTTATCCTTTTACTTTCCTTATATATAGAGAGTCATGTGTTTATATGATGAGATACATCTGTTTCTGCAGGAGTTCCGCAGAATGTCCTTCACTGGCTACGTGCTGAATGGAGAGCAGGACAACTTTTACTACATGTCCTTGAGCAGACTGCACCCACAGAGGATTAACGCTACCAAGAAGCTGTCTGAGAGCACTGCTGACCCCCTACAACAACACACCAATCCCTGCAGTGCAGGAGCAGAAGTGGAGGGGGTCTTACTGGAGAGTGAAGCAGAGAATGAGGCAACAGAGGCTGATAGTGAGGTAATGTGTGCAATTTCTCAGTGATGGTTGGAATCTCAATAGCGAAAAACAAGACTTAGGCTTTTGTATAATTGTACGTAGTGTTTTGTTCCATTTCGTTACCAATGAGATATTTAGTGACCCTGGATAGTATCATTCCTATGTAGTGCAACATTAACTATTAAATAGTTCTATTAGGGCGCACTCACACTCTGCAATCCGTACCGTGCATAAGCACGCCTCACCCCTAATCCAGTTCTTTTGACTAGGAATGGGGAGGTTGGGGGGACAACTGGGCCTAGTGTGAGTGCACCCTTAATCCATTCAACATCAGCACAGATCTTAAAGAAAATAAGTTAACAAGGAGGATTTAAGACACCTTCATTTTTATTCTTACCTTGAATACTTCTGGGTCTTTTTTTTTACCAACTTTTAGTGAATATGAGATCAGCTCCCTCTACTCATTTTGACATTTATCAGAACATAAATCATACTCCATTAGAGCCCTTTGTGATGTCATCTATGTGTAAGGGTTTCTTGCCAATAGTGGGACGAGGGCATGCCATGTAATCAACATATTTAACTGCCACCCTGTTAGTTATACAGACTTCTGTACTGTCACATCAATAGTTACATAAGTTGTCTAATCTTTTATCTGTTCTCACTGAAGCTCATTGTTACATTTCTGTGAAGTCAAGTACTAAGTTAGTGTGTCTGATGCTTATTTGAGATGAGGTATTCTTCTTGAGTGTCGGGAATCCTTTTATACAGACCATAAAACAACAGAAATCATCAGGTATAGAACATCAGGCTGTTTGTCTGGCAATAACACTGAAAGTAGCACCAAATCTCTTGATGCAAAGCATGAAGATAAATCATTACCAGAGGAAGTACTGAGCCTAGTGGTTCTAGCAGCATAGCTACAAGCTGTCTTGAAGTAAATGGGAAATGGACTTGAGCTTTTATAGTTCTTTTTTAGTCTTCTGACTGCAGGGTCACACCTACATATTCACACACTGATGTCAGAGGCTGCTACAGTATGTAGCTGCTAAGTATCCATCAGTATTAACTAATCCATTCATACACATTCACACGCCGCCGATGAAGCAGCGGGAGCAACTTGGGGTTAAGCGTCTTGCCCAAGGAAACTTGGGACACACACACTCAGACATTTGGCTGCAGGAGCTGGGGATCAAACCCACCTTCTGGCTGAGCGATGACCGACTCTGGCACTGATCCACAGCCGCCCTGTACTGTACTGCTACTGTTAGCCTGGTGTAAAACTTGAGAATCGGTCTCCTGCTTCAGGATATCTACTGTCCGCCAGATGATTTGGATAACTTCTCTTCACTTTTTGAAATGTTCATATAGCTGCCTTTCAATCCTTTAGCTGTGTGATGGTTCTGTTGGTGTTTCTTTTCTGATTCATAGCAACAGGATTAAGACAGGCAACACAGTTTATTTGATTTCTTTATCAAAACCTTCCAACCAATGTGTTCTGTTATTCTGTATTCTAAACACATTCAGAGAAAACTTTGCTGAATTTCAAATGTCACTCTCCAACTGTAGAGTGAAGAGAAGAAGTCCATCAGCACCACTACGGACACTCCGAGTGATACAACTGCAGAAACCAGTGAGCCAGTCAGAGCCCAGAAGCCTGAGGCATATGACAACGTTTCACAGAGCTCCCTTGGCATGGTAGGGGACAGAGGTCAGCTTAGTACCCTGCAGCTCCAAACTGAGCCCAGAGCAGAGCCAACTTCTCCCCCCCAAGACCCCATCGAGTGTCAGCCTGGCTGAGTCTATGCAGTCTGCCTCCCAAAGTGAGTCTCTCAAACATACTGCATGCGTGTACATTTAGACCTAAGCATGTTTTCTTTTAACTAAATAAAAAATGACAGTTCTTAGAGTCTACAGCATGTTGAGAATTAACTATTCCAAATAGTTCATGTATTTGAATGAGTTACAAAAATAAATGGTGTGAAGTTAATATGAAAACTGTTTAGTATGCTAGCTAAGCATTCAGGCCAAGTAGAGCTTCATCATATATATTCCTCCAGCCTGTTTCTTCCTTTCATTATGAGAGCACTAACACTCACTTTTGGCAGATTCTTACAACAGCTGATCAGCTCAGCTATCTCTGTTGTTTCAAAACTGGAGAGCAGGTGTCAAAGGACAGGCAGTTGGAAACCTCTGAGGGTGCTATAGGGTGCTCTTGTTCTGGGCTTTGATTTAAGACCCTGGTGAAACGATAGCTGCTGACAGAACTAACGGTTTGTCTCTCCTCTCAGGCTGTGGCAAACTCAGGCAAAGTCGAGTCCAGAGTGTTGTCTCCAGCCAGGGCAGTCTGGACTCAGACATGCAGGGTAAGTTTAGCAGAAAGTGAAATGACACTGGAACATCTTTATTTAAGGTAGAATTAAGCAGCTGTGACAAATCTGAAATTCTTTCAGTCGTTTTTGACATGCAAACTCAGTTTACCCAAACAAGATACAGATATAGAAGGCGTAAGAAGATTAGTGATTAGGGATCACAGTTACAATACTTTATTGGTAACTTGAACCATGCAGCTACTTATTACAGTTAAGGTTACCTGGGGCACGGGAAATGTACAGAGGCTCCTTTGGGCGTGCGTCCTGGTTCGGGTCCAGTCTGTGGCCCCTTCTCTCTCTCTCTGTCTCTCTCTGTCTCTCTCTCTCTGTCTCTCTCTGTCTCTCTCTCTCTCTCTGTCTCTCTCTCTCTCTCTCTCTCTCTCTCTCTCTCTCTCTCTCTCTCTCTCTCTCTCTCTCTCTCTCTCTCTCTCTCTCTCTCTCTCTCTCTCTCTCTCTCTTTCTCTACCCGGTTTCTGACTGTCAGCTGTTCTTTCTCTAAATGGAGGCATAAAAGGCCCAAAAGCAAACCGTCCCCCTGCCTGTCCAACAGAAAGCAGACCAACTCCACGTCCATGGATATTACTTAATGTATTTAAGGAGTGTTCAGAGACTTAATTATTATAATAATATATTAATTCTCCTTTTGTTATTGTGCCTTTGTGTGTTTGAAGGATACGATGGTGGCAGCAGTGATTCTGAATGCGAGAGCCCCACCCTGGATGAACATGAGTGTCAGTCTCCACTGATGCCTGACTTTTGGCTCATTGTTAAGATTCACCAGGACAGAGTGAAGGTCTACTCCCACTCAAGGTCAGACACACATCAACCTGTTTCTCTGTTATTATACATGTGGTAATGTAGTCTGTAGGCCACATTCACTTAAAGGCTTAGAAGTAAAAGGCTTTCATCAATGTACTGGAAGATCTTTCTGTTTTTATCTATGACATAAGCATAGCGCCACTTCTGTCATGTCTTGAAGCCATCAAAGCCTGGTTGGCTCTGAACTTCTTACATTTTAATGAGGAAAAAACTGAGGTGATGGTGTTCAGTCCCAGTGGCCCTTGTGCAACCCCTCCTGTAGACCTGGGCCCGTTGGCAGTCTATGTAAGACCGACAATCACAAACTTGGGTTTTAAGATGGACAGTGATTTTAAACTAGATCGACAAATCAGTGCAGTCGTTAAATCGAGTTTCTTCCACATTAGGCAGCTGGCAAAAGTGAAGCCCTTCCTCACCAAACAACACCTTGAAACAGTAATCCATGCCTTCATTACATCTCGGCTGGATTACTATAATGCACTTTATTTTGGGGTCAGCCAGTCCTCCCTTGCCCGCCTCCAGTTGGTGCAAAATGCAGCCGCTCGCCTCCTAACTGGAGCACGTAAAAGGGAGCACATAACTCCCACCCTGGCTTCCCTCCATTGGCTACCCGTGCATTTTAGAGTCCATTTTAAAATTCTTTTATTTGTTTTTAAATCTTTAAATGGTCTCACCCCACCTTACCTCTCTGAGCTGCTCCACCCTTACACCCCTTCTCGGTGCCTCAGGTCAGCTGACCTGCTGCTCCTCGAGGTGCCGAGGTCAAAACGGAAGCTCAGATGGGATAGGACTTTCTCTGTTGCGGCTCCAAATTTATGGAATGTGCTGCCACTGCACATCAGACAAGCCTCTTCATTGTCCATTTTTAAGAATCACCTTAAAACTCATTTTTATTCCCTGGCTTTTAACACTGCATGAGGCTCTGCTCTTTTTAGTGTTTGACTGTTGTTTTATTGTATGCATTTTGCTGATTTTATTTATTTTATCCATTGTTTCATGCCCTGTGTTGTGTTGGCTGCTTATGTACAGCACTTTGTGTCGGCTGTGGCCGTTTTAAAGCGCTTTATAAATAAACTTGAGTTGAGTTGAGTGATAGTATGTAGTGATGTGATTCACCCATGATACAAAATGTTTACACCTCAGCGAGAGTGTGTTCAGTAAGCTCGTAAATTTCCTCCAGACTTTTTCTCAGATGAAACCTGTGACTGGATCATTTCTCAGGACGTGTCATGTTGTTTCAGGTGCTTCACGGAAGGAAAAGACGACACGGCCAAAGAGATGGAAAATAAAGAAGACGATATGGAGCTACCTGAATATTTACAGCTGCATCAAATGGTGGTCAGGAAGATAGGTGAAATCTGCAGAGTAGTCAATCAGGTAACTATAACATGACGTTTTGTTTTCTTCTTTCAAAACCTGCATCCCACACGTTTCAGAGACGTGTACGAGTTCAGTAACAGTGCCATCTTGTTGAAGTTCAAATTAACAGCCAAAATACCAAAAAGCACTACAAGATAAATATACTGCACATTAACAAACAGGACCATTAGCTGATATCTGTGTCCCTTTGGGTTCAGAGTGTAAAGGCTAATGTTAGATTTAAGCAATCAATCAATCTTTATTTGTTTAGCACCAATTCATAACAAATGTTATCTCAAGACACTTTACAAAAGAGCAGCTCTACACCTTCCTCTTTGTTATATTATGTTACAGAGACCCAACATTAATCCATCATGAGCACTTAGTAACATTTAGCAAATTTACAGTGGCAGGAATAACTTCCTTTAAGAAGCAGAAACCTCGAGCAGAACCAGACTCCCACCGGGGGGCGGCTGTGGCTCAGTTGGTAGAGTCGGTCGTCTCTCAACCGGAAGGTCGAGCAACATGTCCGATGTGTCCTTGGGCAAGACACTTAACCCCAAATTGCTCCCACTGCTTCGTCAGCATCGTAGGAATGCGTATGACTGGGATTAGTTACATCTGATGGACACTTTACTCAGCAGCCTCTACCATCAGTGTGTGAATGTGTAGGCGTGACCTGCGGTGTAAAAGCACTTTGAGTAGTCAGAAGACTAAAAAAGGGTTATACAAGCTCAAGTCCATTTAGCATTAACTCATGTTGAACAGTCATCTGCTGAAACTGTGTTGGGCTTGGAAAGTGGGATAGAAAGAGCAGGATAGAGACAAACAACAAAAATTAAGAAAGATTTAAAGCTACACTTTCAGTAAAAACAGTAAAAGTATGAGTAGTATTAGCCGTAACAGTAAAGTTTGATAAAAGACTGATCAATCTAATATTAACATTAGCAACTGTAATGATTTTCCTTCCTACCCATGTGTCCTAAAGGCATAGACTGTAAATATTAATAGACAAAGTCTGAGTGACGTCAGCCATCGTTACTGCAGGGGGCTCCAGAGGCTCATCGGCAGCAGCCGCCATGCTGGAAATCCTGTCTCAGTCTAACTTTCAGTCAACCTAACGACAGGTTGAGAGCTGGAGCTGACGCAGGTTTTAAGCCTCATGACGAACCGTTACATCACGCCCACCTGTCAATCATGTCAGCTACACACCTAACTATGGATAACACGTATCGTTCATAAAATCAAAACACAGCTGTTAAAAAAAATGTCACCCCCCGTACAGTGTGTGCCCATGATGACAATAACTAATCAGACCTATTTGTACCAGGCTGTAAACATGTTTATTTATGCTGTAAAAACACCTTTTATGGCTGTGGTGTGTGTGTGACTTCCTGTGTTCCTGGAGCCAGCCTCAAGTGGACACTCAACAAACTGCAGGATTTAGCACATTGTTCATGAGGCTGACAGCAGAGGGGAAGAAACTGTTCTTGTGGCGAGAGGTTTTGGTCCTGATGGACCGCAGCCTCTTACCAGAGGGGAGAGTCTCAAACAGTCCATGTGCAGGGTGAGAGGGGTCGGTCACAATCTTACCTGCACGCCTCAGGGTCCTGGAGGTGTACAGGTCGTGGAGAGATGGTAGATTGCAGTATTTCCAGATCAATAAGAACCCTGACAGAGTGCACATTTTAAGTGCAAAACATGATTGGGTTGAATGAATTAACAAAGAAGCTATCACACTTTCATCAACACAGAGGGCAAAATGCCTCCAATCAATTCCAAATGCTGTAATGATTTTATATTTGTGAATTTTTAGCGAATGCTGCTGCAAGACCTTCATGACAGTCATGTATGTAACTCTCTACTGGTGGCTGAGAGTGAAGAGGACATCTGGAAGACCGAGTCTATCTACAGGCAGAAGCTCAACACTTCAGATGGTACGTCAGCAGAAGATGCAGATGTTTCGCTTTTTCTTCAGGTTTTGGGATTGAAAGCAATTTCTCATTAAATTGAACAGACTTTTTAGTTTCTTCTCTTAGGCTCTGTGTCCACCTAGTGTTTTTTTCTGAGCGCCTCTTTTTTCAATTGTTTTCAAAGAGGTGAGAGCGTTTGCAGCAGCAGGCGACCGCCAGCAGAAAAAGTGCAGCGCTTTTTTTGTGCGGCTGCTCCGAGTGCTTCATTTGAAAATCTTTCAACTTTTTAAAAAGGCTCTGTTGACGTCACCAGGGCTCTTTTCAAAATATAAGATATTCCCCGTATTTTTGTCTCCTACGGATTGTGCCCTTTACCCACATCCTTCTCCCTCTGTGTCCAGACAAAGTAGAAGGGCAAGCATCCTCCACTTGATGCTAAAGGGAAGGGAAAACACAATCTCACATTTAAAACTTACAGAAAAAGCAACGGAGCAGTGTCGGTTATAAAGCGTTAGTATTTAAAAGACTGTTGTCATAGAGACTGCACGCAAGTACAGCGCTTTTATTCTCAGCGCACAAGCGCTTTATTCAGGTGCTCCAGAGCACACAGCCAGCGCTATTGTGCCCGTAGAAAATGCTAGGTGGACACAGGGCCTTATGTGGCACTGGGATGTAATTTCTTTACAGCTGTTTACACATTCATTATTTACCCTTTACACATAGATTACAACACGGAGGAAAGCTATCAGGCAAGAGACTACCTGGCAGCAACCATGCAGTTCATCCCTGGACACTTCTCCTGTGATGTTGTGTCAAGCACAATTATCCACATTCATCCGCGCCTCAAGATTGGACCAAACATGGGGGTATCCAGGGGTGAGTGGTACTCAAGATTGGACCAAACATGGGGGTATCCAGGGGTGAGTGGTACTCAAGATTGGACCAAACATGGGGGTATCCAGGGGTGAGTGGTACTCAAGATTGGACCAAACATGGGGGTATCCAGGGGTGAGTGGTACTCAAGATTGGACCAAACATGGGGGTATCCAGGGGTGAGTGGTACTCAAGATTGGACCAAACATGGGGGTATCCAGGGGTGAGTGGTACTCAAGATTGGACCAAACATGGGGGTATCCAGGGGTGAGTGGTACTCAAGATTGGACCAAACATGGGGGTATCCAGGGGTGAGTGGTACTCAAGATTGGACCAAACATGGGGGTATCCAGGGGTGAGTGGTACTCAAGATAGGGAGGAAATATCAGGGAGAACATTTAGCCAGAGTGGTCTGCCTCAAAGTCACACAGGGGCGGCTGTAGCTCAGTTGGGCAAGACACTTAACCCCGAATTGCTCCCGCTGCTTCGTCGGCAGTGTATGAATGTGTATGAATAGGATTAGTTACTTCTGATGGTCTCTTCACACAGCAGCCCCTTCCATCAGTGTGTGAATGTGTAGGTGTGACCTACAGTGTTAAAGCACTTTGAGTAGTCAGAAGACTAGAAAAGAACTATACAAGTCAAGTCCATTTACCATTTAACGTCCTCTTAAAAGCATCCAATGAGAGCAGCTCCTTAAGTTTCAGCTCCTTTTCTGATTGGTTCCAAGTAAAGGGAGCAGCAAACTTACACGTTTTTTTCCCTAGTTCAGTTCTGACTTTTGGAACAAATCAAATAAGTTGGTGGTCTTTGAGCTGGACAAGTGAGATTGTCCCTGATCCGTGGCATAAGAAGAAAGACTCCGATAGGTAAAGGAATGATTTCAGTGAAGTTACTGCCTCAGTAGCCACTCAAGTGCAAGACAATGAACCCTTAACTTGTATTGTTGTGCTGGTTAGTTTGTAATTGTTTTCAAGTTGTAAAGGTTTTACATTGATTATGTAGCAGAAGTGATGTCCAAGCAGCCATTAGTCATATAGCTGGTTTTGATAAGCATGTCAAATAATGAATCCTCCTCAATAAAGTGCTGTTTCTCTGTAGTTCTGTTTTCCAAACATTCCTTTATGTTTCCGTCTCCTCATGTTAGCGATTCAAGCCCTGCGTTCTGTGCTGAACTCTTTCTGTGTGGTCAACCGAAAGAACATGTTTGTGTACCAGGAGCGGACGACTAAATCAGTCTTCTACCTCAGGTAAGATCCTCTCATACCTAATTCTAGCTCTGCTTTTTCCCTTCTCTTCGTTCAGTATTTCATGGTGAGGTTTTTTTCTGAATTGTTACCACCGTTTTCAAAATAACCTTGATAGAATTGAAACATCTTTTTTTACATGCCAGACCTTTTGGAGTAAGTTCTGCAGGAAGGAAACCTTAGCTACTGGTGCTGTAAAGATATCAAACAGTAGAAAGGAAAATGAACACTCTAGAAAAGTAACTGCTGTCAAACACAGCACTAAAAGTCTTCAATGATTCACTTTACATTTCATTTATAACTGTGAGATTGGAGGGAACTCTACAGTGTCTTACCAATATTATCTTGTGGCCACTAGGTGGTAACGCATAGTCATTACCATACAAAGACTGATCATGTTTAAACTTCTTATCCCTTTTAATGGCATACGTGTGAGGTTTTTTTTGTCTTTCTACAACATAGTCTATAACTTATGTGTAGAAGATATCATCAGTCTATCGGGTTTCTTTTCTTAGAGCTATTTAACGTAGGTTACAAGGTGTAACTATGGTTCTCTGAGTGAAGAGACTATCTCTCCGGCTCCCCATACATATGGAATAGTGGAGAGATAGTCTCGATACGATAGAGAACGACTTACTGCAATTTATTCTAGAAAAATGATGTTCTGTGAAAGGACCAGAGAGATAGGATGATCAGTAGATGACTTTGGTATTTACTCCACAGAAACTTGTTGCCTGATGAAGGTCTAGTACCGAAACGTTTCCATTAAAATTTTGTTTGCAAGTTAGACAGTGTGCGGGAGTTTATCTTTTAAAGTTTCTGATGGACACATTGCTCTCCTATGCACCTGTTCTGTGAAGTAGATGTGCGAAGGTTAAGGTTTGTTTCTAATTTGACTTTGATATTTACGAAAGGTTATATTGTTGTGTATATTGGTCCCAAAATATCACAGGAACACAACAATTACCAGCTCTGTGCACAATGCCTCAACCTTTGTTCATGTTTCTTGTGTTTACTTCTGCAGACTCTGTGAAACATCACTAACAGGGAAGTACTCCGATGTGGATGGAAACCTCCACGTGGCGCGCTCCATTGGACTTGCGAGGAGTCAAGAGCCCTTATATTCGGAGGACCTCATGGTAAGTGAACAAAGCAGTGTACCGCCATCTTTACCGAAACAAATCCTGTTGAAGGAAGAAGTGTTGGACACAAACTCTCCATTCAGTGAGGAGGCATAAAACATTTCTAAGATGTGATGACAACCATCACACATACATTGATGATACAGAGCAGCATGTCCATGAGGGCGTTTCTGCTAAAATGGCTGTTGATGTACATTTGTCCAACATTTGCTACCATTAAGATGTTGTCTGTAACCAAAGTTACCAAAGAACTGCAGGAAAGTTTTGGATTGATGATTGAAGTTCTAACCCGTGTGCTTCTCTGCAGCTTATCTGATCCGCTGAAGTGAAAACTAATCAGTTTAATTCTTCAATACGTTTATGGATAGTTTGTTGTCAAAATGCTGACAATTCATGTCTCTCTTTCCTCAGGGCTCTAGGTCCTCTCTTGACGGCTCTCGACCGGTTGGACAAGTAGACAAGCACATCCTGCTCCTGGTGCATGGAGTAGGAAATGCAGGTAAGAATAACATATAAAGGAATGCATAGAAACAAAATGTATTAATGTATAAATCAAGTGGGTATATCAAATTCAAGGTGTTTTTACAGTTAATGAAATACATCTATAGACTTGTTGGGGGGGCTGCACAGTGGTGCAATAGTTAGCCCTGTTGCCTCACAGCGAGGAGGCTCCTGGTTCGAATCCCCTTCAGGCAGGAGCCTCTCTGTGAGGAGTTTGCAAATTCTCCCCGTTGTAGCATGAGCTCTCTCCGGTTACTCCGGCTTCCTCCCACAGTCCACAGACATGCTCGTTAGGTTAATTAGTGAGTAGTGACTCTAAGTTGTCTGCAGGTGTGACTGTGAGTGTGGCTGGTTGTCTGTCTCTGTATGTCAGCCCTGTGATCGACTGGCTGCCAGTAAGGATGTAACCTGCCTCTCACCCAATGACAGCTGGGGTCGGCTCCATTGTGGCCCGCTGGTCAATTTTAAATATCAATGAAGTGTAAACATGACAAAATCTACACTGAAGGATTTCAACCTGATGATGCCAATACAACAACATGCACAAAGACCAAATACTTTACAACATAAACATACAAATATTTCTGTTAAAATCTTTGTTTTGTTCTTTGCAAGAAATTAGTAGATTTAATTGGCTCTTGTTGTTTCTGTGAACCTCTTATATATGCATGACTAAGTGCATTAAAAAAAGAAAAGAAATGTAAGTCATATACGCTTCAGTGATTGGTAAATTCTCTGTTCATTGCATTGATAAAGTCGCTTAAATTCTCTTTAATACTGTGTTTAGCTCATTAAAGGAGCAATATGTCACTCTGACACCTAGTGGTTAAAATGGGAACTGTATTCCAAATTCAAAACATTAGAGAGAGCTGTCTCCCCCCGCCCCTTCCTCCCTTGAGTGGATGCTCACGCAGGTTGCCATGTGGTGGACACTGAAGCTTCAGTGTTTAGCCAGCTCTGCATCGGTCTGTAAACCTTTCTGCGTTCTAACCTCTCTCCATTTTTCAAAAGCATCTCCAACATTGATCCTAGTTTGAGCAGGTTTCTGCTCGTGGAGCTTATTAGAAACATGCAGAGGCTTTTTAGGTCGGGTACAACCACTTCTATCTGAACCAGTTCTCTTGCCCGCTTCCATCGCTGCAACACCTGTTGGTTTGACCTAATAACTGATCTGTGGGGGTGCCTTAAAACCTCCTACCTTCTCTGGTCCAAACAAATCCAGACCATTCAGGACCAGAATCTAAAGTTAGAAGGAGGACATACTGGCTGCTGCATTGTTGTCAGAGAAGCCAGCACTTCAACATAGCATGTTTCCTTAATGTCTGATCATATAGTAAGGTCACTTTATCATTTCATTCAGTAGATATCTTACTGATTGATCCTTTTAACTAAGCATTCATTTTTGCATTTGAGTCAAAAAATCCAAAAGTTGGTATTCTGATAAAAAAAACAATATATTTGTTCATTTCGTTAAATTATGAGTAATTATGATCTAATCAAGATTCTCCAACAAGTTGAAACAGTTTTGTCCTCGATCTCCAAGGATGTAGAAGAGGGAGAAAGACGAGTGAGGCAGATCATGCATAAATAGCAGAGCTGCTCTCAGAAAATCCACATGTGTTCGGTTAATCGTGATGTGGTGATGGGAATGAGGGCGTTCTTGAGCTGGATTGATGTCGACACAAAGAAAAGGCTTCCAGCAGCACTCAACACTTTTCAGTGGAATGAATAATGTTTGTGAATGATGCTGCTCCACTGCGCTGACAGCATGGAGACAAGAAGCTGGCAAACAGCCAGAGTCACAGTTTGCTAACATTCCCTGCTGCTGTCCAGCAGGCCTTTGTCATTTGTAACCTACAATGCCTATTGTGAGGTTCGAGTCAGATCCAACAGTATGCAGTTCATCATAGTTAAGTCATTTGTAGTTGTGTGTGCTGGTGTTTCACTCTGCATACATTCTCATCTTTTGTCTCAGGTTAAGCTGTTGTTATAGTGCTATTGATATAAGTGCAATTCACTTTTATTTTTGCTTTGATAAAATCTCTTTTGTTGAGGCTGTAATGGCTGATTTCTTTTAAACGTTGTTCCTACTTCAGTTCTTGGTGTCTGTAGCTCAGTTGGTAGAGTCGGTCGTCTGTCAACCGGAAGGTCGGGGGTTTGATCCCCAGCTCCTGCAGCAACATGTCCGTTGTGTTCTTGGGCAAGACACCCCAAGTTGCTTTTGGGGCTTGCGTGACATATTACCTTTCTTATCTTATATACTTATCCTAGTATAGACTTTATATGTGGGCATAGCATAAAAGTAGCACTTATCTATAACATGTTTATAACACTTCCTTCAGAGTGATGCGACTCACAGCAAGTCAGACCTTTCCCATTGTTGTGACTGGGTCACATGTGCCAGGGTGGCAAAGGGTGCATGAAAGAGTAGTGATTGTGGACACGGCTGCTGTTACTCCTTTGGATGGCTTGATGGCACTGTTGTTCTGGGTGGATTGTTTTAGTCCAGCTGGGGTTAAATCTGCGTCTGCTGTCTCTGGTCTTTGAACTCATTCTGGTTTTTTCATGCTTTTTGAAATGCATGTTTACGCCACCATGTTCTGTTGTTTGTTAAGTAAAACATATCTAATATTATATTAGATATAAAGATAACAAGAAACAAAGCACTAACTATTTTAACCCCTTCACCTAAGTTCTCATTATGAACTTTCTCCAGAGCTTTATCTCGTGATGTTCTCAGTGGATGGTGTTTGAGTTTGAGTTGAAATGGACACAGCTTGTTTACTCAAAGTTTGACTGTTGGTACAACTCCTTTCAGTGTTCGCTGCTTTCTCTGTCAGGCAAAACACACTGCAGGTTTCTACTTAAGACACTACTTAGCAAAACAAATGTCATGTTCTTGTCAGAGCTCAAAGAAGCGCATGAGAGAGGAAGTTCAAATGTGTTTTGTTCTAAAACCACAAACATGTCCTCTTATGGATATTTACACATGAAATAAAAAATGAATGTGAAGCTTTTAATCTGGATTTGAGTGCACTAGTTAGATGATTTGTGTATTTGCATCACGGAGGGTGACCCAGAGATGTTTTTCTGTTCAGGTCCAGAGATCACAGACGAGCTGGTGAAGGTGCTGCGCAAGCGTTTGGATGAGACAACCCTGGACATCATCACTGTCATGCTTGTGAGGAACTGCAAGCTGACACCGGCTGATGTGGAGGTAATTTGCTTTTATTTAAATAGAAAATAAATAAGGGATAAGTAGTGTCATGATTTCCGAATGCAATGTTGGTGTTTGTGTGTGGCTTGTCTTTAGCTCTGAGGACATGGACCTGTGCAGTGCAGTGTGCAAATTGCTTACTCTTCCAGAATTATGGGTTTTATTTCCACTTAGGCAACTAAAGAACTCTTTTATGCACTAATTCAACTGAAAATTGCTTTGGATAAGTTTTTCAGCAAATGTTGTCTGATCAGTTCATTCAGCCTTCTGGATCCCAAGCCACTGAGGTGATGCACTTCAGTCTACCCCAGTACTGTCGTCCATGGCTGCCCGCTGTGGCTCACTACCTCAGACAGAACCTCCTCATCTTCCTGCATGTACCAAAGTACACCGACAGCAACACAGCACATCACTTCAAGGTACAATCCTGTAGATAGATTTGTGTCTGGTAGTGTTGTGTCATTTCTTTGGTGAAATGTGCTTGAAGCCTGTTAATGTTTTTAACATTTCCCTGAAGGAGAAGGGAAACAGGTTTGTCTTCTACATTCAGTTTATTACAATTCTGTAGTTTGTGTTGCTTAAGAGGATGTATACAGTGACGACTGGGAGGCTAGTACAGGGGTTCCCAAAGTCGGGGTCGGGAACCCCTGGGGGGTCGCAAGACACTGGGAGGGGGGTCGCCAGTGAACATGCTTATTCTAATCAGTCACAGTGGCCTACTTGTCTTGCAGAGTAATGAAGTGGACTAGCTAATTGTTCCACTTAAGACTGACTATTGAATGCAGCCTTCAAATGTTAGCTGACCCTGTCTCTTTGGTGGACTTGATTATACTCCAGCAGAGCAGGTTCATCACATAAGAAAATGCAGCACATATTCACTATTCAAATTCACACAGATGATGCCACTCTAATGTTTATGCACCACATATATCGCTTACATCAAGAGCTGCTCAGCTTAGCATTGAATCTTGAAGCACAGCTTGCTTGGTTCTCTCCCAAGTTGAACAATAAACATACCGTAAAACTTAAATGAAGAGCCCGGCCTTTTATTTACTTCAGTCTATAAAATGACCCTGCCTTTATTTGGGACAGGCGTCAACATGAGACAGGCCTTATGGTTCAGGTTACTTTATTTGTACCCGTAGGTTAATTTGGTTGCAGGGAGTCACTTAATACAACACAGACAATAAAAATACAATACAAAGTGCAAATGCACGGTTCATGGGTAAGTGCTGAGGTGCATAAAGTGTGCAGGTTAAAATCATACAATTGATAAAACAAGTTGATGTTTAAAAGTTACTGAGCTGAGAACACCAACATAAATAATAAATGAATAAAGAACCACTAAGAAGCTTCCCAGCGTGCTATCTCCGTCCCTCCATGTAAGACCTTCATGAAACTACAACAACCACATCAAGCAGCAAAGAGGAAAAACAGGATACACACAGATACCCTACGACTTGTTCCGCTCAATAATGGCTGCTGGGTCAAAGCTGTTCCTATGATTATTTTCAAACAACACTAGTTCACAGCAAAGATGGAAAAGACAATAAAATTGTAAATATACTCCAGAAAGTGAAATGTTTCTAAATAAGGATATCGATAAAAAAAAAGAACTTATACATCACTGATCTGATTTGACTTTGTAAGACAAGCCCATGCATACCAACCTGCAGTGTGGGAGAGAGTGTTGACTAGTTTGATCTGCAAACTAGTCAACACTAAATACACAGAGACCTCTGAGACCTGGATTGATTTGTCCAAACTTGCAGCAACACCAGGCTAGTCAAAAGGACTTTATTAGAAGTTTTACAGTTTTCCTTTAAAGCTCATTAGTCAGCCTTTTTATTTCTCTTGAATGTATACACTAACAATTTCAAAATGTGGTTTTTCAATGCTAAGCTAAAAGCTATATATAATGTTCTCCATGTATCTAACAACCAATCACGAGTGGATTCGTGATCGCTCCAACTCACACAATATCCCAGGAACTTTTGTCGCTTGCTTCATGTCTTAGCATCAGTGGGAAAAGTCAAATACAAGTCAGTAAAACAAAGAAAAGAAAAATATTGAATGTTGTTGTTTGAGCTTCCAGGGACTTATTTGTCTTGTGTTCTTCTGCAGCACTACTTTCATTTGAGCAGTGACTTGGCTGAGGGTGATATCTTCCTCTACAATAAGCCTGGAGGCCAAGGGACGGGTGGCAAAGGTACGAACATACAAAGACAAACAACAATAAATCAGAGTTCAAACTCAAAGTAAAAATACGATTAAATTCACATTAAAAAGACACATTTTCAGGATGTATGAAATCATTGTGTAGAGGGTTCATTAGACCGGACGGAGAATGATGAGACAGAATATGACAGTTTTAGAAGTTGAGATGAGATTTAAAAAATGGAGAGAGAGTCAATATTACGGATGTGTGGTGGGAGAGAGTTCCAGAGGCTGGGGCAGAGCGACTGAAGGCTCTGGACCCCATGGTGGACAGGTGGGAGGGTGGTGCAGTGAGTTGAATGGAAGAAGAAGACTTTGTAACCTCATGTCTGCCAGATGTTGACGATCAAAAATCAATAGCACTGAGATCAACCAATAAAAGTACCTGAGAAGTCACTAAACTAAGTCAAAGCAACTTTGGAGGAAGATATGCACAAAAAGCTCAACTTTAGTCTTCCTGAAGTAGGAAAATGTAAAATGTAGTCTGGACAGGAAACTGAGTATTAGAGGTCAACGTTTGAAAACTATTAATGCAGCCTTTCCCAAATGTAGGTGAATACCTCATCAAATTCAGATTGAGTCGCCTAGATTTGTATTTGTTGATCAATGAAAGAAACATATTGAACCCTGTCTGCCTGACCGATGCCAAAACAAGACACTCGCAGAGTGCCTGTGTGTCTGTTGTCCATTGTGCAGAAATGTCCATATACAATAAAAGTCTGATGCCTAGTCCACAGGTAGGCGGGTATTTTTGAAAAACAGAGGTTTTGAAGATTTTCCTTCGTTTGATGTCATTGTGCAATGCTGTCACTTTTGTTTGCATGAGATTAGTGCAATAGCAGGGCGGCAGTAGCTCAGTCCGTAGGGACTTGGGTTGGGAACCGAAGGGTCGCCGGTTCAAGTCCCGATGCGGACCAAAATATGGAAGTTGGTCTGGCACCTCTCGCCGGCTACCAGACCAACTCTCGAGCACTGCCGAGGTGCCCTTGAGCAAGGCACCAAACCCCCACCTCAGGGGCGCCTCCTGTGGGTTGCACTCTGACATCTCTCCATTAATTTTTTAATTTCCCCTCGGGGATTAATAAAGTATAACAAAAAAAAATAAAAAAATGTACCTAACTAGTGCTCCCACTATGTTAACGGGCAGAGGCGCCTGAATGGATTCGACGAAGATGGATGGACGAAGATGTTTTTGAGAATTTACCGTGTGTGGACTGGATTATTTTTTGAAACGCAGGAGGAAAAACTCAGTTTTAAAAAATACCCGCCTTCATGTGGACGAGGCCTAAATGTGCTCTAAGATGAATGTTTACTTGCTACACAGTAAAATAAACCATTACATGACTGAAAACAAATTAAGTTGAGCTAAAAGATGTGTGCTTTGGATGTCTGGGCTCGCCAGAGTTTTGTGAAGTCAAAGTGGGGTCATCCAAAAAGGTTAGGAACCAGTGAATGAATGGATCCTGGATACAATCGGTCATTTCTCAGCCTTTGTCTTTATCCTTAGACTAAGAAAATGCTTCTCACACATTTCTCTATCAGTTCACTTTCTGTTATTCATGTTTCTTTCAGCTTGTGTTTGCATTTAGTTTCTAATTGTATTCGCTCTTTCACACAAGATAATCTGCCTGATTAAGGAAGAGGATGTAGGCCGTCTCGTTCATGCTCATTGGTTGAGGACGTTTGCACAAACAACACACGAGGTTACCTGAAAGTTTCCCCTGATCATGAAGGAGCTGTTGTGGGAATTGTATAAATAATTCTGATGTCATTCAACAACACCAAAGGGAAACTAATTCTGGATGTAAACGATGAGTTTGTTGAATTAAAACCCTCATTCATAATTACTAATAGATTCTGCTCTACACAAACTCCCTTTGTCTTCTTCACATAATGTTTGGCTTTTAATCACATTTCCCTTTGTTGGACATTTCTATTTGCAAAGCATGATGTTACTCTTGGTTGGCTTGCCACAGTGGGTTTGGAGTGGAAAGCAGAAGCAAGGAAGCGGTATAAAGAAAGGGTCGAGTTGACTTAAAAGACTTAAAGGAATATCTGGTGAAGGTTTTGGACAGTGGGTGCAATTCCTAAATGAAAAAAGAATAATTAAAGCAAAAGAGCTTTCTTTATAATGTTTTATTGAGCAGACTCTGTATGGGAAATGAATGAAATCTTAGACAGGATTGAAGTGTTTTCTCTGTAGTGTTCTTGTTCTCTTGGTACCGAGTGTTGTAGTCAAGACCACACTAACGGAGACCAAGACATACCTTAGACCGGACTCCAAGACCGAGAAAAGACCAAGACATTTAGGGATCGAGACCGAGTCAAGACCAAGACCATAAATATCACTGAAAAATCATCATCATGTGTGCAGGAGGCGTGTCACTTACTTAGACCGGAACACCGGGAAGGTTACAGCAGTAGCTGGGGGATAAAAATCAAACGAATCAAAGTTATTTGTTGTTTAGTAAGGGCGTTTTCCTTCTAATCACAGTAATGACGTTGAAAAATAGCCAACCAGTGGTGGTCTTGACTGGTCTTGATTTGAAATCAGGAGTCCGCCCAGTATGAGACAGAGACAAGACCGAGTAAAAAAGCTTTTGATTCCGAGAGGAGGCCGAGCCCTTCAAAAAGTGGTCTTGAGACCGGGCTTAAAACCAAGACCGATTTCGAGTACTACAACACTATCGGTACCTATGGCCTGTAGTTTGTACATTTAGTTTAAAGTGAGCCAGTACAATATAAACATCAAGGCTGGAAAGAAGCGTTTGTTACTCCCTCCTGAATGTATCCGACTTGTTGTTGTCAGACTACTAGGGATGTAAAGAATAATCGTAAAATTGTGATAAATCGATTCAAAGGTGTCAAGATTCACATCAGTACTCTGAAAAATGAATCTCAATAATATGGTGAGCGTCAGCAGCTGTAGAGCAGAGGTGGTTGGCAGCTGTAGAGCAAGATTTTTAAATTGAGGACGCACCATCGTCTTTTAAATCGGAGGTGTGGAAGCATTTTGGCTTCCCCAAGTGAGAAAATGAAAGAGGTGAGAAGATAACAGACAAGACAAAAACTGTGTGCAAATATTGCAAGAAGACAGGGAACTACACAAATAGCACAACCAACATGATGCAGCATTTAATCTACAGCACAATGAGAAGCTCCAATCACCTCCCCTTGTTGAGAGAAATAAACATTAAAAGGTCAAACCACACTGACAAGCGGGTTAGCAGCTCCTAAAGGAATCTGTTTCACTCATCATTTGTCTACAGTCTCATTTTGTAAAATAAATCGTGAGAGAATCGTATCGTGAATCGTTACATCCCTACAAACTACCTTATTTAACATTTGTGTTTAGAAGCCATGACTCCATTTCATTAGTAATAGTAGCTGCAGAACAAGTAAATGGTGAATGGACTTGAGCTTGTATAGTTCTTTTCTAGTCTTCTGACTACTCAAAGCGCTTTTACACTGGATGTCACACCTACACATTCACACACTGATGGCAGTGGTTGCTATGCAGGGAGACCATCAGAAGTAACTAATCTCATTCATACCAACGAAGCAGCGGGAGCAATTCAGGGTTAAGTGTCTTGCCCAAGGACACATCAGACATGTGGCTGCAGGAGCTGGGGATCGAACCCCCAACCTTCCGGTTGAGAGACGACCGACTCTACCAACTGAGCCACAGCCGTGTTGGCTAATTATTGACAATTAATTAATGACATGTTTGTAATCTTTGCTGCATAGAACAGTTTGATAGCTTTGCAGAATCCGGACAGGCAAACTTCTAATGGCACATTACATTTGTCACTGTTAGTAAGCATTGTTTTGGCCGTTACTTTCTGTGAGGTGATTGTTGACTAAAATGACTCAAAATAAGCCTCAAAGTCAGTAAAGTAGCTGACATGTTCTCCGTGTTGTTCTCTGATGTGCGGACGTGAACTCAACCGCGTGTCCTTTTATTTATTTTGCTTTTTCGAGTCCGCCTGTCTTGTAAACTAAGCACGCTTCATGATCACGTAAAGACGTATTACGACGTTATGTACAAGAGGTTACCGTGCTCAGGTCTGGTTAGTCCTGGAGCAGTGTGAGTGCAGGCCAGCGGGAGAAATGGGGAGGGGGGACAATCGTGCTTAAGCACGGTACGGGACAACTTTGCTAGTGTGAGTGCGCCTGTACTTGGCCTGATTTAAAAACTTGATGGGATCTCAACATCTTTGCACTCATTTTCTTCAAACCCTTCTTGTGTGGTGGTCGTATTATGATCAGGAATTAGACATGTATACACTTATATAATACTTGTGAAACAATTAGAGTTACTTTTTTTCTTTTGACTTGTACACTGAGTATATTTCAGAGCCTAAACTTCGTCAGTCTTATATTTAAAACAAGTATCCGTACTTGTAGTTGAGGTAAAAGGTTTGTACTTTTGTCACTTGTGAATATTGGTGCACGTCTAATTGTTTTCCTCTGGGTGTCCCTAATGTTGGTCCAGGTACCATGTCAGAGCTGGTTAATCATCTCTTTCCACCTTCTCAGTTTAAAGGTACCCTCACTTGTCATCTTCTGTCCTCTCTTTACGACCCTTTACAATCAGCAGATTGACTCAAGCCGTTGTGGCAGCTTGACCCGTTTCTTTTTTGTCTTTGGTCTTTTGTGTTCTTCTCGATTGCTTGGCAGTGCTGTTACTCCTTCAGTTGAAGCTTTTGGCAGCATATATAACTGTGTTCACTTTTCAGTTGCCTAGGTTTGGCATGGCCCCTCCAAGGTGCATGAACTGTGAATTGACTGGTGTATGATCAGTTGTATCTTTTCCATCTGTCCTGGATTGGCTTTTGTTGCATTGACTCCTGCTTCAAAGACCCTAACACAACGACATTGCCTATTTTTGATGCAGCAGGGAATTCATTCAAGTAGGTCAAATGTATTGAGCAGTTTTTTGGTTTCTATCTTCACTCGAGCCCGACTGATTAATCAGCCAGCCAATAATATCTGCTGATATTAGCATATCCAGTGACAATCGCCATTGGCTTATTTTATCACAGATATGCGCCGATATTACTGGATTTATTCACCAGTTAAATAGCATTTCATGTGTATCATTGTATTACACTAGCAGTCCCCTTCTGGCTGCAAAGAGCTGAGTGTGCTGTATGGATTACATCAAGCATCATCACTCTCCACAGTGTAGAGCGGTGATGCACGTACATGAGCAGCTACTCTCCAGTTGAGTAACCATCGTGTCTTCATTATATATCTTTTCCACAAGTGTTTGATAACTGCACCTGAGGGATCAACGCAATAAATGTGTATATCTATATATTTCTTTACAGATCGAACATAGATATAAGAAAGATATCGGCCGATATATCGGTATCTGATTTTTTTACTCCCCAATATCGGTCAGGCCCTAATCTTCACCAGCAATCAAACATCCCAAGAAGTATTTCTGACTATTGAGTATTGTACCATAGAGATGTCTTTGCCCATCTGTGTGGTATTTCCATGCCTAGGATAGAGCACATGTTGCATAGTTGTGAGGAAGGAAAAGTACACGTGGGTGGTTCACTTAAATGAGGAAGCACATATCAATAATTTCACACAAAATATTGATTTGGAAATGATTTTATAGATTTAAAAATGTCTTCTTTCTGTTGGAATCTACAGTCGAGTTTGGTCATAGCAACTGTTAACCCTGTATCCTTCTTAAAATGAGCTAACCTACCGGTAGCTGTTATTACTCACATTTAACTGAACATTTCCACTGATGGTAAAAAGTTCCACATCAGCGCAGCAGCTGATTGAGTTTTTCTCCCTCATCCGTCAGTCTGTTGACATTTTCTTTTCTCCAAAACCCCGAAGTATCCGATACCACGTTGCATTGAGTTTACTACATTTATACTACTTGAGAGTTGATTTCATTTCTGGGGAATCTGTATTAAATCACCTTTATAAACAAAATGATTTAGCCAAGCAGCCTTATCTTTTAACCGTAGAGAAGAAGCTGTGTCGTGGTTCTTTTTTCCCTTTCACAATAAATGGACATGGTTGCTGAATCAAGAGCTTGAGAACACCAGACACCCCACTTTTATCCACAAAAGATGCAAAAATAAACTCAGAAGTTAGTCTCAACAAAAAATAATATTTGAGCGAAAAGTGTAACAGGGAAGCTTAATGATTAAATTACCACCGAAAATAGTTATGTAAGTCCTTTGTGGCAGCAAGAAGCATGTCATGCTTGACTATTGAATACTGATTTTTTTTTATGAAACACGTCTGTGTCCTGACATCCCCTCCCTCCGTGCACAGTCCTTCCACTCATTGGCCCTCACTGATCAAACGTACGTACGACAGAACAATGGGTGTACGGTCATTTCCACGCAAAGTTCGGAATTTATTAATCTGGACGTGAGCGGAGGGGGCGCTCAAATCCGCCAGGTCTCAGCTCGTGTACGCACGGTTTCAACTTGCGATGTAGCGAATCTGTCTGTGTCGGAGAATCATGAGATCATACTGCAGTGTCTGTTAAGACAGATAGAGGTTCACAGATTTATTGTTGGATAAGATATGGCATCTAAAATGTATTTTACATCACGCTCCACCTCAAACCATCTCTGTAGGCTACATTGCTTTTTAAATGATGTTGAGCAGCGCGAGCTGTCAGGAGATTTATTAAGTTGTGTTATATTTGATGAATGAATGTTTTTTTAATCAATTTACTTTAAAGATTAGAGAGGCTGCTTTTAGTAATTGCATGTTAAACGTTCCCATGGTAACAGGAATATCACTGCAGAAAATACTGAGAGAAATTCAAACAGAAAAACTAAAAACAGTTTCTTTAAAAGTTCAGAAAAATCTCCAGAGTGAAGTAAATATAACGTTTAGTCTCTGAAATAGGAAATATTTAAGAATACAGAACATTACATCATAACTAATCGGTATGTCCGGAGATTTAAATAATCAATAACACGCTGATGTGCCACATGCGTAATTGCACACAGCAGACGCACTTAGGACAGACTACATGTGACATGATAACGAATAAAGAAATCTGGGGGCTGTTAGACGGAGTCAGGACCTTCTTATATGTAAGTGTCACATTCTTATGTTTGGAAAGTAGGCTATTCACATGAGAAATACACATTACACAGCGTTTGGTCCAACACTTTATTCATTTGATGCTGGATGTTTCAGGTTTTAATTCCTCTCTTTTAAAGTCTCATTAAAGGCAAGCAGGAAGCCCGTTTGTGCAGCCGACGTTATCCGACACAGATGCAGGTTCGCCTGTGCCACTTGTGTCTGATATTGAGGCTGAACCGATGAAAGAAGCCACTCGTTACTCAGTCTGGGATCATTTCAGGGGTCCGGCTGGCCTCCTCCAGTCCAAGTGCTGCT
Source organism: Tautogolabrus adspersus (assembly GCA_020745685.1). Taxonomy (NCBI): domain Eukaryota; kingdom Metazoa; phylum Chordata; class Actinopteri; order Labriformes; family Labridae; genus Tautogolabrus; species Tautogolabrus adspersus. The sequence continues at coordinate 31,563,976 of CM036536.1, forward strand.
TCTTTTAAGAGCCGTTACACACTATAATATAGCGATCATATGGTCTGGCCACGTATTTTTAAACTGAAAGTAAAAATATGTGATTATATTATAGCCTAGATCATGTACGTTACATATCACGGATGTTTACATTAATTATTAAAAACTCTGTTGGAGTTTGGTTATCCACACCAACGCTGTTGAGATTGTCTTGCAGACGTATTTCTTCTGACGCCCTTTAATTCTACATTTCAGGCTGCCAAACAACACAAAGTTATTGCTCTTTACTTCTCTTTGTTATGGTGTCAATCAGGTCATATCTCGTTTCTCTTTTTTTTACCGTATTACGTATCTCCATGCCGTAAACTCTGGGGGCGAGGACGGCTGAACCGTGAATATATAGGGGCGTGGTATTTAAATGACGATCGTTTCCAGCCACCACACTTATCAACACCCGGTCATGTGTACGCTTTGATCAGCCAGATACGCACGTTTCATAGGTCCTACGTGGACCCTGTTGTACGATGATTTCTACACCCAAATCTGCGCTGGTTTCTACACCAGATTGATAAGTGAGGGCCATTGTGTGCTCAAATAAACCTTGCCAAATCTAAGGCATCCTGCAAAGAATTACAATCCAACAAGTGGTTTTAGAAAGTTCCTATTTATTGAATGGATGCAATTAAAGAACAATCAATGTAAAGCTCTTCGAGTTTCCATTTAAATCTTTGCGGTCCTGACAGCAGAGGGATAAGAGCCATCAATCCAATGACAATAAAAACTAAATATGACACTTTAGAGGTTTTTAAACAGGTTGACCTATTATCCCCAACGCTGATTTAAAATGTCTTCTTCATTCATGTTTTTTTTTGGCAAGGATAGCTTGTAACCCAGAAAGTACTAAAACATTTATAACCAAATGAAACCAAATGGATGTATTGCATTAGATTTTTCGAGGTTTATTGCTAATCATCTGAATGTATCCCTTCACTCTTTCAGGTATTGCCTGCATAGCACTCTCCTTTGTGGACGCCCATGGTCAATCCCTTCAGGTTCCAGCACAGGAATTTGCCACTCTGCAGAGATCAGAGAACTGCACGATCTCCCTCCATCCGGAGCATTTTGATGAGCTGACCACTGTTGGTAAAGTGTTCTCCATCGACGACCGTCAAGGCACAGGTAATCGCACTCACTCAGCAGTTAGCTGATTCCAGTTCTTTGACAGGAGAAGGCTTCATGTTAGGTTTAAGAGGGGAAGCTAGGGTTAGAGCTCTGTTCAGAGACACATTGACTGTATTTTATTTTTAATAATAGAGGACCCATTTATAAACGTTGATACGTGAGGGCGTTGGGGCAGCTGTGGCTCAGTTGGTAGAGTCGGTCGTCTCTTAACTGTAAGTAGGGGGTTCGATCCCCAGCTCCTGCAGCCACATGTCCGATGTGTCCTTGGGCAAGACACTTAGCCCCAAATTGCTCCCGCTGCTTCGTCAGCAGCGTATGATTGTCAATGGGTGGGATTAGATATTTCTGATCGTCACTGTACATAACAGCCTCTACCATCAGTGTGTGAATGTGTAGGTGTGACCTGCGGTGTAAAAGCGCTTTGAGTAGTCAGAAGACGAGAAAAGCGCTATACGTTCAAGTCCATTTAACATTTACCATGTACCTTACAATATACACAAACACATATTTTAGCAGCATGGTCTCAGCTGCACATGCGCCTAAATAACATCAGAAGCATGAAGCAATAAGGAACACAGCATCAGTAGTTTTTTATTAATGTCCTTTATTACGGTGCATATTTCACTGAGTGTGATTTCTGTTTGAAAAAGGAAGACGTGCTGTCACTCACACAGACCACACAGGATTTACCGTGTGTACACACTCTGCACATCTTTATCATGTATCTGAGCAAAGTGTGGAATTTAATCCAGGACAGCTCTCACACAATGATTACATATCCTTGGTTTGTTGCTGAGGTAAAACCAACACATTTTTACTTTGCTTAATGCTTTCCCTAATCAATCGTCGGTCAAAGGATGTCCTAGTGTGGTAGAGACAGCTGATTGACATGAGCACTCTGATATGATGTGAAGAAATGTGCGTTGTTCCTGTAAACATTTAAACACTGCGGTTACACTTGTGTTTCAGCACTGTTGGAGAACTGCTTGAATGCAGCAGCATTGCTGTGTCCCTCTCAGATTTTTCTTTTTTTTACAAACCTCCTGCTGTAGCAAACTAACAACACAGTACAGTATGTCATTTCTCACCACCTTACTCACAGACATCTCGATATCTGTGGGAAAGAGGATTAACTTCTTCTTCCTCACTGTTACCACAATTTACCTTTCCTTTAACTTTTGTTCTATCAGCTCGTTCAGATGCAGTCATGGCTGAGGATGATGTATGGCTGAAAGTGTTTAGAGGGCAGATTATGAGGCTGATCCACGTGTGCACATTCCCAGTTGGATTGTGCTTTTAAAAAGGGAACATTGCTTGCAGGTTTGCATGTGCAGAGTTCTATAAATATGAATAATGATTTGTTCTGGGCTTTGAGCTCACATACACTTGGTTTCTATGCACTAGTTTACATATCAGACCAGGGACCTTATCTACTTAACATTCACTACTTCAGCTCACACACACCAAAGGCTTTCCCTTGGGGAGCAATTTGCTGCTCAGTATCTTGCCCTAAACTTAATTCATATGGCTGAAGGTTTTTATTATTGTATTTCTTATACTTAGTTCTTAGTTCTTGGAGATGGGATAAAGCAGTTAAACTGATATGATGAAGCTAAAAAAACAAATCTCCTCTTGTAATCTACTCTGATGACGTACTTTTATTAGATTAGGAAACTTTATTGATCGCCCGCGTGGAAACTCATTTGCCACCTGGTCAGTTCATAGTATACACACAACAAACAATATGGACAGTACAATCACAGTACACAACAAGTAAATAAATAACAAACACCCCTGAAACCATTTGAATAATCATGTACAGCCACGAGTCAGAAACACAACTGAAAATGTTCATTAAAATATCGGACTGCTGCAGGAACAAAGGACCTCCTGAGTCGTTCAGTGGAACATTGAGGCAACACTAATTCAAGCAGAAAACTGTATATCTTCTGTCTTCCTTCATCTTATTTAAGGTCACTGTTGTATCTGCTTTTGTTCTTACAGACACACAGCTGTACGTACGGTTTGACATCTGGGAACAAGGAAATGTCAGCCCCTTACAGCTAAGTGATAAACTACAGGGGGCACTCCGTCACGCTCTCTGTGACGCTGTCATGGAACTCAGAGTCCTGCCAAATCCTCTTTGTCTAGGAGTTTCCTGCCCAGCAACTAAAGCTCAGAAGGAAGAGGCTAAAGGTGAGGTCATATATATCGCCCAAGTGTTTATGATATTGAGTCTGCCCATCATGGGGTCACAGTTAAATCTGCAGTTGTGAAATGTTCAAATTCAATCAATTCATCCCGCTCTCACCGTAAACAATAGGGCATGGAGCGAGAAACCTGACGTGTAACTTCATAATTTTGTCGGGACCTGTATCTGGTTTGTGACTATCTCTTGTCTGTCTTTAGGACTCTTAATTTCTTTGCCTGAAGTGAAAGAAGTGAAGGACAGCCCGAGGCAACGCAGCGGTTCACGGGTCTTTAAAACAAACCCCTCTCCCATCACCTTACCCCAAGTTGTAGGAAGCACCCCGATGACAGGGACCAGCACCCCTGAGTCCACCACACCAACCAGCAAGAGCACTCGTCGGAGCTTCTGGGATATACTGGTAAGTTCTTCCAGAAGTTGAAGTCTAATCACTGCCTACTTTAGCAGTTAGTACAATACTCATTGAGCTATATTTCAAATTGCCTTAAAACGTTATTGATTAAACTATCAGTTCTTTTAATTTAATGATTACAATAATATTTAAAGGAAAAATGTGCAACATGTGACACATAAATATATCAGAAATCCAGTCTATTCTCTGTAAATGTGTCTCTGAGTCATGACTGTCTACAATGAGTGAGAAGCTTGAGTCCCGCTGGCTGTGTTGTTGTCAGAGCCGTGTTTACATGGACGGGACGTCCGGCTCCTCCCCTTGTGTATAAAAGCAGTTTAAGTCAAGGACTAGAGAAAAGAAGAGTAACATACTCTGCTTATTTGGATGTCATGTAAGTGTTTTTAGGTCACGGTCATTCCCTGTAAATTTACATGAATTGAAGCTACGAGCTAACCAAAGTGCGCTAACATTATCCTGCTAACACAACAATGCAGGACACAAGCCATTTCAGCTCTGTTAAACCCTTGTTTTTTGCTATACAGAAAGAGATATTATTATTATTAAAAGCAAGGTTACCACTTGATTTTGTCAAATGAAGCCTTGTTGGTTGATGCCAGTTCACACACGTTTGTATTGTTTTGACCTTAAAGTGTTCCTTTTCTATCCTTCAGAGTAAGCCTGACTCATCAGAGCTTGGAAGCCCCAAGACAACTGATGACATCGTGCAAGAGAAAGGAGAAGAGGGCCGGGCAGCAAGGCGAAGACACAAGACGGAGAATGTTAAGCAGCAGTGGAGCCAGGAGAAGGCAATGGCTGTGGAGCTGGAGCAGGCTCAAAGGTACGCTCTGACTTTAGAACAAATCTGCATCAAAAAGAACAACAGAGCTGAAGTCACATAAAAGGCTAATCTTTAATTACAGTTAAGGGTCATGTTAAAAAGACATAAGTGATGTTTAAATAGTTTTTTAAAAATAAGACAGGGTTTTTTTTGAAATTTTTTATACTTTATTAATCCCTGAGAGATTTACACTGTTAATTAGAGACATGCTTCTCACACACATAGGCCCGAATCACACACATGCACAAACAGAACCTGTGGACATGCTTTAGTGGAGAGATGTCAGAGTGAGGCTGCTACACATTGCTATGCAGGGAGCGCACCAGAGCGGTTGGGGGTTCAGTGCCGGGAAGTGCCCTGGCACCTCTCCAGCTACCAGACCAACTTCCATATTTTGGTCCCCATCGGGACTTGAACCGGCGACCCTCCGGTTCCCAACCCAGCAGTTTTTTTTTATGTATTTTGTCTTTGTCTGTCCTTTAAATGCCTTGCTGCAAAACCTATCGCTTTTCGGGGACAAATAGAGTTGAGTTGATTTAAGGATATCAGGTGGTAATATTGTTTTCACAGCTTAGTTTTCTTTACTCACATGGACAAACAATTAACAAATACAGGTTCTGAAGTTTGGTGGGTCTATAGCTGATAAGCTTATTTTGGGTCTGGAACTCGATATTAGCTGTTAATTTTGTCATGGCTGATTCTAGTTTGGCGTCTTATTCAGCAGGAACACAAGAATTCAAGAAACAGGGCTTGAGTAAGTTGTGGTGAAAAGTCTGAGGCTCCTTTGTGTTGTGTCATAGTACACAGAATGCAGGGAGTGCTGCCAGGACACCTCTTTATTTCCAATTTTAAGTTTCCTAACATAAACTGCTAAAATGTTAAAGAATGGGAGTGCATTTTACACAACGTATTGTTTTCACTACTACTACAGCTCATTAATTAGCAGTGATAGTGGTAGAGAATAAGGCCAGGGCGTTGATGTTACAGACAGTGATAATAAGCTTTTAGTGCAATAAGACCTCTACAAATGTCCTCATGCAGAATGTGTGTTTTGTGTCTGTAAAGGAGGCACGTCTCTCAGTTGGAGGAGGGAGATATAGGCACTCTACACCCCATGTACCAGCTCACCTGCCAGCAATGGATCACTTTCATGGTTAAACTTGGTGAGTATGAATTAATGCTCTCTAAGATGGCATCTTCACATGAAAGGTTCGATACTGTGTCTCATGAAGTACTTTTCTTCTGCATCTCTGTCTCTCCCTCTGACCTGGCTGATTGTAAACAGGCTGCCCCTCTATTCAGCAGTGCACGGCTGAAATTGCTTCACACTTCCTTCTGCCATCTGTCTTGGCAGAAATAGTCAATTTGGTCAGTTCTCTGGCCAGTGATACAGCAGTGAAGATATTTGAGAAGAAAAGGTAAGTTGTTCCTAACACTGCCACATATTGCATTTTGCATTGCTGTTGGGAGGTGTCCAGGTTTTAATGGTCTTTCTGTATTTACACTTGAGCTGCTGTCACTGCGTACACACTGATCGTAGTACAGTCCCTTAAGCCTGACTCAGACTGCAGGATAATCGGGCCGATTTGAGGTCCCATTCTTCCTTCCCGACAATCGCAGGGTCGTTCCCGACTCGAGGCTGCTTGGAACAGATTATCTGCCCAGATTATCTTGTAGTGTGAGTGGTACAAAGTTCCAATCTTAAAGTCCCCGATCTGCTCGGCCATTGTCGGGGACATACCGATTTATTTCAAACATGTTTGATACTTAGAATTTAAAATCTTGACAATTACGTCATGAAAGGGTCTGGCAGAAGTCGTGTGTGACTACAATCACCTAGAGGCACATCCTAGACATTTCGAGACATACTACTGCTGATGTGCCGTGATTTTCTTATCTTGTGGTGTGAACATGTTTGATATTATGGAGAAGAATATCTGTTAGGCTTCTCCTAAAGAGAGTGATGCTGCCCAAATTCAAAATGGGGAAGATTTTTAAAACTCCTGCAGTGTGAGCCAGGCTTTAGCTTCTGATCTATGTCTGATAAAGAGAGTTGATACTGATGAACAGAAACTAATATTTCAAGCAAAAAGTTGAGAGACACAGATATTATAGCTTTTGTTTTATTTATGTATTTAACATAAATTCCACAGACAGGATCATAACATCAGCTCACTTATTGACTGGGTCTTTTGACTTACTGGATTCAATTTTTCTTTTGACCATCGACTCTTTTGAAAAATACTTTTTCAGGATCAAAACTCGTATGCACCACTGTGGGACCATAGTTGTTTTTTAGTTGGTCTTGGATTCTAGCTTTAAGAAGTGCTCATGGTTCAGGACCCGAGGCTGAACATCCTTATGGCTCTCTCCCACTAATAGTTTCAGGTTGAACCCACAGTATCAGTTCACGGTACTCCACAGATAAACCACAGAGTAAGCATACAGCAGTGCAATGTAGGGGGATTGGGATATTCATGATACTGAGGAAATAAAACTAAATCGTTATAAACACTATCTATGTCTGTCTATCTATGACAGGATCTATTACAGCCTGATATTCCTACACATGAACTCTACATCTCACATCTCTTGAGAGTTTTAACTATTGTTTGTATACCACAATCATTATTTTTTCTTTATTCAGCTGCCCTCAATCTGAGGAAATATTTGCACCATTCCCCCTTGTCCTGAACCTCAGCCAGCCTCCAGGTGCTACCAGGACCTTCATTCTCATCGGCCGCAGCTTCCACCAGTGGCACTGCAGCACAGAGCAAGGTAACAGCTGAAGATCCACAGAGGTCACTGATTCCCTCAACACAACTTACTTCACTTCACACTACGCACAATGCAAAACAAGAACCCACTATAAATCTCTAATGCAACATATTCATCTGTTACCAGTCAGGTTTATGAATGTTGTTTTTGGGCTGCGAGCATTAATGCTGAATCGCGATTAATTAAGTTCCCAAGTAAATGCATTGATATTTTATTTAATCACATTAATGGCATGCCATTTTGTCCCTTTAGGCACACTGTACTGGTTAGCCTTTGTAATTGCTTCCTGTAGTCACAGTTATGGTAAAGAACGACCCTGCTGCATCTTTGAATGTTTCATTTCACTTAAAAAAAACTCTTAGACAGCTCAGCTCCAAAGTCCAAATTAGTATTCACCTTATGACATAAATTATTTGGATTTATACGGTTCTCTTTATCTGTTCTCACTCAGTTTTTATCTTTACTAAGTTCCTTTTCCACAGTTAAATTAATGCCATAACCTTCTTTAAAAGAACTGCAGGTTTATATTCAAACAGGAAGTAAAGTAACGTCAGTGTTAAAGGTCACATATTACACAAAATCCACTTCACCATGTTTTTCTAACACTAAAATGCGTCCCTAGCCCGTCTACAAACCCCCCGATGATGAGAAAAGTCCGTCCTCTCTGTCTTCTGCCTGCTCCACTTTTCAGAAAATGTGTGCTCAAACAGGCCGTTTGGAGATTTTCCCTTCATGACATCACAAAGGGCAGTAACCCCTCCCCCAGGTGGGTGACACTCCCACAGCTAGGTGTTTGTTCTGCCCTCTGAGTCTGCCTTCTCACCGTAAACAATAGGACATGGAGCAAGAAAGCTCGAGCCACCCAAGCCCTTCCAGAGAGGGGCGTGGTCAGACACAGCTCATTTACATTTAAAGCTACAGACACAGAAACAGCCTTTATAACAAGAAACTTCACACACATGTTTTGGGAGCTCTGAGACTTATTTAAACTGGTTGAAAAGGCGGATAATATGTGACCTTTAAACTATGCGTCTCTTGACATACTTTCTGTTCTGTTCATCACTAACTCAGCTTTCTAGTCATTTTTATAATATTTGGCAACATATCAAATGTATTTCACTTTGGTTACTTTTATTTGTATTAGGCTAGTTAGCTGGCTGCCGAGCTCTGCGATTGGATAATCTGAGAGAGTAGCACCCCAGGGCGGTTCAGTATGACCAGTGTGCGATCTAGTAAACATCTGGGCATTTCTTGCATACACAAAATTGCTTACTACGATTTTGGATCCTACTACATACTCAATGTGACGTCATATTTAATATGAATAGTATGAACATATGCGGTTTTGGACACTAGCTCATAAAATTCAAGTGAGAAATGACATCAAAGCAGAAAAGAAACTTCACAGACATGTTTGTGGAGTTTTGAGACTTATTTAAACTGGTTGAAGAGGAGGAGAATATGTGACCTTTAAAACAATTCAAAATCACACGACAATAGTTTTGTTACTGTATATTAAGAAACATGGAGAGGGCTTCTTTTCAGAAAAGGAAAAGACCACAAGCCACCAACTGCTGAAACGTATTCCAACCTTTTTTTAAATTAAAAGAAGTATTGCAAGTGTTTTCAATATTTTTAAACAAATTCAGACTATACGATTAATGAATTTCCCTGCAGGCAAAGAATACTTTCACATATAAGTTGTATTTTTGTACAGAGCCAAAAAAAGAGTAGTTGATGTTTCACATCATCCCTACAGTTTGATACTTATGATAATATCATTATGTTACCCTCTATAACATGTTTTTATCGATGGAGTGATGTATAAAGGATCTTCCAACAGAGTTAACACAGCTATAAATGAGATAAATTGTTGTTGGTTTGTTTTTTTGCTGATTAATTATTCCCAACATAACTGAGGAGTCATTTTCAAAGGTTTGCCTCCAGACGGACTTAATGTCGATCCAAATTTTGCCCCAGCCATGACTGTGATAAGGGACCTCTTTTTTTTTTAATTACAAAAACACAAGACAAGATTAAGGGCGCACTCACACTAGCAAAGTTGTCCCGTACCGTGCTTGAGCAAACTAAAGAAATGAGTGTGAAAGAGTTAACATTGAAATGTGAAAAGTAATGTGCAAGATTCAATCAACCATAGGCATCAAAAACAGGAAATATGTTTAAAGCCATGAGTGAACTCATCCAAGCAGCATGTTCTCTAACACATTTGAAGCTTACTGTATGTGAAGTGTGGAGGAAACGGTCCCAGCATGAATGTTCTGTGTCAGAGCTTGAAAACATGCCGTCCTCTCTGCTACACTTTGATTCTGTGTTTCTCTGTTCATGCTTTCAGCTGCCTAACAGAAGTGTGTCTGCTTCCATCTGTTTGTGTCCGCTCTGTCTCACTGTCCATGCCACCTTTCTGTTTGTACCATTTCTGTTTGCCTACAGAAGACAGTTCAGATGAGGAACACTCCCCAGTGCTTAATAGGTTCACACGTAAGTTTACCATTCAGCTCAACAGCACTGATGCTGATGGATTAAATACATTTCTTTGTTTAACTTGAGATAGAAATGAAGTAACCGGCACATCTGTCTGCCAAAAGAGAACAAGTGATTCAAATGATCAAACTTTAAAAAAGACATTTTTTTAATGTTACAATTAAATGACGTTGTTTTTAGAACTTGTGTTTACATTCTTTAAAGATGTAAGGTTTCTTTAATGTTCAGTACCAGTCACATGTTTGGACACACCTGATTGAAATGCATCTTTTCTATCTTAAAGACATTTTCATCTAAAGGCTTGTGCTTAAATGTTGACATGTGTTTCTAATATAAATATAAATAGTTAAGTTGATGCCTACCTATGTCTGCATTTCTTTCCAAAACAAACATAAAAATGAAATGTTTTATTTGTATTGTTTCAATATCGACTATTATTCTTAAAGGGATACTTCACCCATTTGCATTAAGCTTTGTATCAGTAGTAAACTTGTGTTTTTATTGAATGGTCTTGCATCCAGCCCTCATTTCCCCCTGAGACGGGAAAAATCTGTATTTTCTTTTCAGAGATGCAGCCGCAAGTGACGCAAAAATCGTCATATTGCGTCACTCGCGGCTGTTGTGGTTAGCAGGGGTGAAACTACATTGCTAGTTCCTCATGTTTTTGACCACTGAAGCTACAGACCTATCACAGATCAGTGGGCGGGGCTTCACTGCCAGAATCGAAACTTAACATCCGCCATCTTGCTTGAAAGCTATGCTACCAGGCTCTATGGAGAAATCTAATAACAATTGACAATGGCGAAAAAAGTATGTTTCAACTTCAAACTGATATGACTGAAGGGGATTTTGAAGGTCTTGTGCTCGAATCGGATGTTTGTGGTTCTTTCTACGAGCCGCAATATAGCTGCGAGCTGGCTGCTGGTGCCGACAGGCAGGCTAGCTAGCCTAGCTGGCTAGGTCCGCGGCTGTGAGAGGAAGAAGGAGCCGGGGCAGACTTGTGTTGTCGGTGCTGTGACTGTTTGCCTATGGACACAGACATATAGTCTGTTTTCTTCCAGGAATTTCCATAATGCCAATTCCTTCTGGAAGAAATCTCTGAATCAGTTGTGGAAACGGCCGTATATGTTGTTGTTAATGTCCGCTAGTAATGCTGCATTCAGGTGCTGCTCGGGTGGTCCAAGTTTCCGAGTTGGGAAGTCGTTCTTCCGACTTCCCAACTCGGAGAAATCTTATTGTCAAGTTATATTTAAGCAAAAAGTTGATGTGCAATACGTGCATGAATAAAAAGTATGTTAACAAAACACAAAACCGACTTGAGCAGGTGTTTCATGTGCATTTTACAAGTCGGATTCTCATTTTTCCGATACCACATGAATGCACCTCTCCTTCAGCGGGAGTGTCCTGCGGTGCTGTGCATTCTGGGAGTTGTTGTCTTTGCCAAGAAAAGGCAAAAAGACACTTTTTACCTTTTCTCGGTCAAGAAGGCACCAATTTCAAAATTTATTTCACATTTCTACTACATATATGACCCAATGTCACTACAGATTCATGTTTCAACGGGTGAAGTATCCCTTTAAATGTGGAAAATAGTCTAAATAAAACCTTCTTTTAGTAGTTGTGCCCTAGATATAACTTACAGTAGCTATATGATAATAGTATAGTCTACTGTATTATTGATAATACTGTTACTGTTGTGTGTCCAAACCTTTGACTGGTAGTGTATAAGAAAACAAATAAACGCAGTCTGAAAGGGGATAAAAAGGTGAGTATCCTAAAGAAGGGCTGAATGATCTCAGGTTGACCTTCTCTTCTCATACTGCTGTCTGCACTCAACCAATAACCATTTGAGAGACAGAATCTAGAGCACGTGTTTATCAAACCAAATGACAGCAGAGCAGAGAGTCATGTGAGGTGAAAAAACTCAGTAGACGTTTTTGTGTCAGGTTTCAGGAATCTCTCACTTCAAACTTTAGTCAAACCACATCTGTACTGTAAGCTGATCAGATTTACATCAGAACCTCCACATCTGTATTACCTCACATGTCAGAGTGAATTCGTGGCTCACTTGGTAGAGTCGGTTGTTACTCAACTGGAAGGTTGGGGGTTCGATCCCCAGCTCCTTCAGCCACATGTCCGATGTGTCCGTGGGCAAGACACTGAACCCCAAGTTGCTCCTGCTGCTTCGTCGGCGGCGTATTAATGTGTATGAATGGGATTAGTTACTTCTGATGGTCACTTTACATAACAGTCTCTGCTATTTAATTTAATGAGCTGAATAGCTCGTTAATTTCAGATGATTCAGACCTTAAATCTTCTGGAAGTTTAAACACTGTTAAGACTTTTCTCTGGTGGTGTTATTATCTTGTATATTAACTTGCTGAGTTAAAATGACCACATTACGTTAAGATAGAAAGTGGGAGATTAAAAAACATCCTCAACAAGACGTTATTAAGGAATGTTGAAAACAAACGCTCCCCATAATCTTGTCTATAACTGATCATGTTAAGAACATGATATCTTCTCCAAACGGTAATTAAGACATTATTTAAACTAACCTTGGTAACTCTCTCAGACCATCATGTAAAGACCCGATACACATCCTCCCAGCAAATGAGCTAAAAGCTATCTATAAGATGTGGAATGCACATCTCAAAGAAATAGTATTTTGCTCTCCATTGACTGTAATCCTTAATTAAGAATTAAGGCAAAAGCAGTTAGGATAGTTTGTAGTGAGACTTGCAAAGGCATGCCTAACATGTCTGGCAGTGACTTCTATCTCTTTTCCATGTCACTGAGTTTCTCTCTCTTCTGCACAGCTCATAAGGGCTTCCAGCGCTTCGAGGCTCTGGAGCAGAGTGATGGGTTCAGTCCTAGCCAGGCCGGGGCAGGACTGGCTCCCCGCCAGAGGTTCCTCTTCATCAGCATCCTGGACAAAAAGGTGACTTGGAATAGGGAAGTTTCTGTGTTGTGAAAATCTGCCACCAGAGAACATGACAGTTTGTACACATACAACAGGTCTGGTGGTTTTAGCCGTAGTACATCTCTAAACAATGGATAACAGTTCTATTAAATGCAAAATAGAGAAACTTCGTGAGTCCCGCTTACCTCAAGTCGTGTTTCATCACATAGACCTCCAGCTGAACTAAATTAAATTAGTCAAACTGGCTACATTATAGTTTTTGGGGGTATAAGATGTGAATTGATCATAAAATAAGGACATGTCCCTTTCACTTTGTGTTTTGACTGAGCCTTTGAAGTCGGGAAGGGGTCAGTTGTGAGAAAATGGAAATACAGAATATATCAATATAAATATGTGATGGCTGCACTAGTGTTTAAAGGTACAGTATGTAGAACTGCATGCTAATGTTTACATTAAAATATCTAACTTAAATTAAAAATTGACTAAACCCATGTTATATATATTTTTTAGTTGAGTACTTACATCACCTCAAATATTTCCAAAAGTTATCAAAGCCAGAGAAATCCGTAATTTCATCGTTGTAACGGGACGTGTCTTGTAGGCGGCCGCCATGATGAGCCGCCATGATAGACACGAAATGTTGATCGTTGTCAAGGTAACACCTGATGTTACGTCAAAGACCGCTGCATAAGCTAGCGCTAGCTGCTACTGAAAGTTGCCGTTCTATTGCTGTATGATAAAAACGTCATGTAAATTATATTTGGATACATCGTCAGTACACATATTGTCTTTCTCAGGTCGGTTTCGCCCGTTCGTATTGATTCGTTCGTTTTTACTCCCATAATACACTGCGAGCCTCGACGTCATCTTTTGTTATTGTTTTGATTGAGAGCCCCCTAGCGGCGGATTTTACATACTGTACGTTTAACGATAATGCTGTCGTAATGTCTAATGGCTATTTCTAAATGGTAAATATAATACTCAGTCTTAAAGGTACAGTATCACACCTTTCAATGTGGCATTGTTGTAGTGAAGAAAGGTATTACATGCTAAATATATGTGTGCATCATTTAAGGGTTACAAAACATTTCTTTTGAACTGACTTGTTATTGTAAGCAACCTTTGTGTGTTTTTGACATGTCCTACTTTGTATTGTATCCTTCTTTACCTAAGGTGACTCTATACAGCTATAACTGGTCCGTGGACCTCGGTGCCTCTCTGAACCGTGAGCTCATCCGCCTCGTAAAGTGGCAAAATGCAAGGGCTCATGTTGTCCACTGCCTGCTCAACCAGAAGATGGGCCTTTTCCATCATCACTGCTTCTCTGATGCACCCTTTCACGAACTGGACTCCAAACAGGTAAAGACACTTGGTTGTATGTAAAACATTGCTTACAAGTTACCAGCAGAACAGGAAGGAAAAACTGAGGCTCTTAAGATAAAGTCAGTGTTTCCTCTTTCAAAACTGCTCCTTTAACGACATTAAAAATATCTTAAGACATGCTGATACATTTGTGGCTGAAAAGCTGCTGTAGTCACTTCTGGTTTGAGCTGTCAGCCAGTTTGCCCACATATAGGGGAGGGGGGGGGGAGATGAGAAGCTGCTGATGAGAATGGGCTGGTAGTTCAGGTGGAATCAACCTGTCATGGCAGCATCTGGGTTTACGCTGCTGCAGAAACTTGCAGGTCCGGAGGCAGACTTCACACAGCTGCTGTATCCTGAGGAGACTTCTTAGTGTGCAGGATGTCATTACCTGTTACACGAGCAGCCTGTTTGAGCTTCATGGTCTTCACAGGATGTCTCTCTAGAAACCTAATGCTTCAATTTGTTCACCAGCCATTTCCTAACTGTGCTGGTCTGCTGTTTGGTGTTGACCTGATACACAGTGCTTTTTACTTTTGTTTGTTTGTTTTGCTGGAAACAGATGACTGCTGCTACTGTGAATGTGTAAATGTAACTAGAGTGCTAAGACTGAAAAGTAATGTGCTGGGCTGAAAGATGCATCAATGCTCTGCTGAGCTGAGGGGTGCTTCAGAATGAAATCATACCTCTGTGAGTATGTTGCTATGAGTGACCTTTGACACTCGGACTTATCCAGACCAGTGGAGTTAACACAATGACATCATGTTTGGTACTATGTTGTTGTCATTTTAGTTGTTACATGTGAATGTGAATGTAATGAATCTAATTCACCCTGTGGCAATATGTTTTTTAAGCTTCGTTTGGCCGACTCGCAAGCTTCTTTTTTTTTTAAGATGCGCAACTTTCTGTCGTCTAAACTCCGCTGCTGCTAGATGACCATGTCGTGCCCGAACATACTTCACCGGCGGAGCTCACGGTACTCCCGTTCATCTCATCCTCACTCTGACTTCAGCTGCAGACTGTGCAACTCAACCAAGACCCTGGCTAGCCAGCATGACGGCTAACCTGATGCTAACAATCATGCAGCCCAAACTGGAATATCCTCCCTTGTGTTTACAGTTTGATTTAAGAAAGTAAAACTCTTCTGTTGGACACTTTGGTGTTTGAAGAGGCAGTATTTGAAATAATCACGAAGTGATCAGCTGCATAACCACTTGGGAACGACAACGTTAGTTGCAATATATGCAGCACATGGCTAATTTACATAACGTTATTTTTCCGTGAAAACATTGTGGAAAGATTCGAAGTGTGGCTACAAGCCAGCCTTTCTGTTAAACATACTGTCTGATCATATTGACTGTTTGGTAGCCATAGGTTAACTTGTTGACAGAAACGTGTGCTAGCTTGAAGGTAACTTTTACAGCTTTCTGCTTCATTATTATCTCAGGCAACATTAAAGTGACAGCTGCTCAACAAATGTAATAAGGTAGCCCAGAGGGAATATAACCTTCATGAAAATCAGCAGCAGCAAAACATCAGGTTCATATATTGATAATGTTACATATTTGATGATAGAAGATGCTAACATATTGTCATACTTGATGACTGTATTATTTTGCTCTCTCAGGCTCTTACCCTGAGAGCTACTTGCATAGTGACTGCCCATCACATCACCCCTGAGTGAAACATGGTCAGCCCTGTTCTGCAAATTCAACCCATTTATAAAAGGGACTCAAGGTTGGGAGCATGGGTTTTTCATGTTTCACTGAAGCTTTATCAAAAAGTTACAACAGAACAGAGATAACGGCTTCTTTAGTAGGTCTGAATGCTAAAATCGTCTGTAAATTCACATTTTAAAGCTGATATTTAAAAAAACATTTCGGGGGGGGTTTGGATCCATGTCACCTTTTTCCCCCCTGATAAGTTTGCACCCCTGATTATAAAGGAAGTCAGGCTGAGTTGTAAATATCATCCCATGTTAATATTATTCTTGTTCCCTGCAGCCTCACCAGAGGTTTCTTAGCTCTTAGCTTGCTGTATTAGAGCTACAGATTATTTTGCCTCTGATGACCTCAGTCGTACAAACCAAATCTTTTTTGTTCAGCCATTTCTACTGTAAAGCGTCCTTGGGTTTCGTGAAAGGCGCTATATAAATCTAAGTTATTATTATTATTATTATTATTATGACTTTCATTGTTTATTCTTCTCGATTATTAACAGATCTCACTTTTTTTTGCTTTCTCATGTTAAATAGTAATTGGTTAATGGACTTGAGCTTGTATAAACAAAGTGCTTTTACACTGCAGGTCACACCTACACATTCACACAGTGATGGTAGAGGCTGCTGTGTAGTGAGACCGTCTAGGAGTAACTAATCCCATTCATACACATTCATACGCCACCGACAAAGCAGCGGGAGCAACTTGGTGTCTTGCCCAAGGACACATCAGACATGTTGCTGCAGGAGCTGGGGATCGAACCCCCAACTTTCAGGTCGAGAGACCGCAGACTGTACCCACTGAGCCACAGCCGCCCCGTTACCCTGATCATTTCTATGAAAGATAATTCTGACATGACGACGCCTTGTTATTGAGATTTAGAAATGGACCCGTGACTGCAGTATTTTTTGGGAATTATCGGTAGACAAACACAAATGTTACTGCTTACCTCCCTCACCAATCAGTGTTAAAGATGTTTATACATTTCAACGTCAATTACGAGGACACAGTGCATTAAGTTTCCCTAAACCCTGCAAGTAATCGGCTCTATCTGTTTCTAAAAATAATCTTCAAAAAAGAAATGACAGACATATAGCTGCCTTTCTAAGGACCTTATCCCATTAAATGTTAAACAATCGATCCCTCACCGTGAATCGGAAAGCAGGGACTGAGCAACGGAGATTGCCCCCCCCCCCGGCAGATCAGTTTTTCCATTGTTGCATTTACTCAGACCAATTTATGCAGTTTTATTTTTACATTTTAAAATACAAACCAATGTAATGCACAGTGTTGTTCCTGTACTGCTGTGTTGACAATGCTGCAGTGGAGACTTATAAGAGCAGGGCTTTTGAGCAAAGAAAGACACCAAATGGCCTTTTAGCCTCCTCCCTAGGGCCAATTTACAAAACAAGCTCAAAGAATAAGAGATCCAAACTTTTTCCTTTCCCTTCAATGACCCCGCTCATCATCGCTACATAACTAATGAGTCCAGACAGAAGGCAGAGTCAGAGCAGCAGAAAATTTGCCTGAACAGAGCTTCATCTGTCATGGTCCTGATGAGAAGCAGAGGGAATACCAGTGCACATTTGACCCCCCCCAGCCTGTGGGCAAGGTGCAGCCATCTCTGCCACACTGGGGCATCTGGGCCTTGAGCTGCTCCACTGAACAAAATCACTCAAAGTTCCTCTCAACATCCACCATGGCACACAAACAGTGTTCCAGAAGTATCCAACTGTAATAACAATAATAATACCCAGCAATGTATGAATATATAATATATAATGTTTATTTATTCATTAGTCCACAACACAGGGCTGTTCAACAAAGTGCGAGTTGTAGTCCCTTTATATAGATACATAAGTAAGAACAGAGGACGCATTAATAAGTCGTATCACCTGATGAAATGTAACTGTACTCTAGTGACATGGATACTACTGTATCGCTCTTAAGGAGGCAGCAGGGTGTGCAGGCTGTTGCTGGAGTGGGTTTTGTCTTGTACCATCCTTTGGGCTCTTATCAAGCACCTCACGTTAAAATCACTTTCGATTGGTCGACAGGTTCCAATGATAATGCTCTCAGGTTAAAATCACCTGCTGTAGAGCCCTTTTGTCTTTGACCACAAACATAAGACTTGTAACGTTTGAGATCAGGATGCATCCATCTAACAAGTGCATCTTGAGCTCTCTGCAAAGACGTGATTGTAACAGTTTGTGATTTGTGATGCTGAGTTAGGCTGAATCTTGTATCATCTGTTTATTTTCATGCGACTGGACATTAGCCAGGAGAGCGGTTTGTGGAGTAGCCTTAGGTCCAAGCTGGGTTTGCTTAGCTCTTATCTCGGCCTTCTCGCCTCTCTTCCTGGGGCCGTCACACAGCTTGCTGTGGTGTTATGTCTGGCTGGGTAGTTAGAAGAGGTTATGGGCAATGATTGTCTCAAAGTCCACTACACTGAATCCACTCCTTGCTATACTGTATATCTTTGAGAATATATAAAGAAATAAGAAAATGCATTAAGCCGTAGGTTAAATGCATTACACACTGGAGCTCATCCCTGAGGGTTCAGTTGACCAGGTTTATTGAGAATTAAATACACAAACAATCTTTCAAACGTCTTAGATCATCCTTTTAGTCTAACACGGAGAATTATTATTTTAATGGACCAATTCCCTCTGCTACTGATGATTAAGCCCATACATATGTGTACTCTCTTTTCTGTCTTTTGTTTAGGGCTATAATCTGACCTTTCAATTGATGTCTTTTCTTTTTTAACTGAATGTTTCTTTACTGTCCATTTGTCTTTACAAGGATCCCAATCCGTTCCTAAGCCCTTCCATGGAGCCTGATGCTTTGCTGCGCAGCACAGTTCCTCCTTTGCCCAGTAAAGAGCAGGGCAGGCTGGGCAGCTCTGGTCGAAGTCTCGCTCCACTTCACTTCCCCTCTGAGTTGCTCCCCTTTGACGAGGCTCTTAGGGACTTATGCACCATCAGACCCTTGATGGACGGGGATGTGGTGGCGCGACATGGATCTCAGCTCCTGGAGATCAAGGCTGCTGAGCGTAGAGGTTAATACTGCTGCTTCTTATGAAATGAATCATTTTTATGATAAGAATGTTGAAAATCTATTTGTGTCCAAATGGCCCAGTTCCATACTGGATGGAAGGTGCAATGGCCTTGTCTTTATCTTGACAGAAATGGAGAAACAGATGAAAATCGAGAACCTGTTTGTGACTTGGCAGCAGAGGTCAGCGCAGTCAAACATGCCAATTTCAGTAAGTACCCCAAGAAATTCTACTTAAGCCAAATTCTGACAAAACTAAAAAATATCTGTAGTTTCAATTAAACTATTGTAAAGTTTAGGGCCAATCTATTAGTAGTTGTCAGTTTGTGCCAATAGTTGATTAGTGGTCTGTTGGTATTTTAATATGATATCTAAATATATGTGTTTGGCAAATCAGGAAAGAGTTTCAGGTCCTGGAAAGAATGTTAAAGGTAACATTGTTAAAACTCTGATACATTCAAGAGAACTTCAAAACTTGTATAATGAGCCTTCAAAGTCTGAGTTTTAGAAGCCATGTTTTAAAGGTCAAATATTTTCTTCCTTTTCAACCAGTTTAAATAAGTCTCAGGGGTTCCCAAAGCATCACTTGCCACAGATCCACTCTGATCCTGTATTTGATCATGTCTATAAATCCCTCTATTTCAGCCCTGCTCAGAACAGGCTGTTTCTGTGTCTGTAGCTTTAAATGTAAATGAGCTGTGTTTGACCACGCCCCCCTCTGGAAGGACTTGGGTGGCTCGGGCTTTCTTGCTCCATGCCCTATTGTTTACCAAATACACCAAGTTTATAGTCAATCTGCCAAACTTTGATATCAGTGCTACCCATTAGTATTAGCAGGGTCACCATGTCATATAGTGAGATTAATACCCATGGATGTATTTACAGGGGGCAGATTTAGAGACCCTGAAACAGTCATCCAGGTTGGTCCACTATTGTGCAACCCCTCTCCTCTTTGACCCCGTCTTCCGCAAGCAGATCCAAGAGGAACAAATCGTTCTGCCTCCAGTAAAGGTAAGCTTTCAGTTTGCTGATTTTTTTTCGAAAACATCTACCCGTAATTCTGGACTCCTTTGAGCTAGCGGAACCTGTAAAGGATTCCCTCTTAGGCTGATGGCTTCTTCTGACAGCAGTGTCTATGTGCAAGTACTCGGGTAATCACCAGGGGCACCAGTAGATTAGATTAGATTAGATGTTTATTGCACAGGTACAGGACAGTACAGGGACATGGGAATTTTTGTGCATTTCTCCCTGAGTCAGCTTTACAAAAAAGTTAAAGGTATATATATAAAAAATAGACTAGCAATATAAAAATGAGAGTAGAAAAAAAGAAATAAGTTGTATTAACAACTAAGAAGAAAAATAAACTTCACAGACACGATACACTCTTTTGAAGCAAAGATTACAAAAATTACAAAAGGAAACACTGTGAATAAAAATATAAATATGTTTTCTTGTCCTGCAAATTCTGTACATTTCTTACATCTGTTATTGCACCCAGTACCCAGAGATAAAGGGCGCGATCACACACCCCCCCCCCCCCCCCCCCGGGGCCTAAGCACGGTTACCTCTTGTACATAGCGTCGTAATATTATGAAACGTGCTTAGTTTACAAGACAGGCGTCTGCACATCAGAGAACAACACAGAGAGCATGACAGCTACTTTACTGACTTTGAGGCTTATTATGAGTCATTTTAATCAGAAACAGCCATAAATAAATTTAAAAAAATAAAAGAGACGGTCAAGTCCGCTTCGGCACATCTGAGAACAACACTGAGAACATGACAGCTACTTTGTGTCTTATTTTGAGTCATGTTAGTCAGATACAGCCATAAAACTCTGGATTTCTCCATAATGAAGGCTGTCAGCGTTGTGTACCCGCGCGCTTGCTCTCGTGCATGAACTGTACCGTGCCGAAGCACACCTCTACGAAGCGTGCCACAGCCAAGGAAGTGTACCGTGCTCAAGCACGGTACGGAGCGATCACACTGGTCAAACGAACTGGAATTTAGGGGTGAAGCGTGCTGAGGCACGTTACGGATTGTCAGTGTGATCGCGCCCTAAGACTTTGAACATGGCCTGTCGGTATTCCTAGGTCAGTCTAAGATGGCCCCATATCATAAGGCAACCAATGTAGGACCTTTCAAAACACAAAATATCAGATTTACACACTTTGAGGAACTTATTTGTTAAAGTGATTTACCCTGTGCTACAAATTTTTTATGATGGTTATATGTGTGCCAGAAACGGCATTGTTCCAGTGACTCAACAGCGTCAGGACGGGACCGAAGCTACAGCACTGACTCAGGTGACATGCTTCCCAGCCGACTGAAGGAAGAACCCTGGCTTCTTGAAATTTCTGGCACCTTCCTCCAGCAGTATGTCCAATACCTGCAGAGCATGGGCTTCATTTTGGTTCAGGTCCGACCTCAGTCACCAGCTCGCAGGTCTGTATTTGTAAGATTGTTAATTTTGCCTTCAGGTGTCAAATATCTACTTGTAACCATTGCTTATTTGTTATGAGGACTTTTTAGGCTTCCTTCTGGTTTTGTTTTTAAAGGTCATATATTATGCAAAATGTACTTTACCATGTTGCCCAAAAAACACTGGGAAAACTCTTTTCTAGCAACACATCTTAGTGTGATCAGGCCCTTAGATCTCTTAATCAATTAGTCATCATTTGTGTTTTGACCATCCTCTGACTTCTGGCCTTCAGGCACAGCTGCCCCATGGCTGATGCAATAGGAACAGATGCAGGGCAGATACCTGTCTGTGTGCCTGTCACTTTCATACGCTGTGACTCTATCTGAATGATGTATTATGAGTTTGTTATATGCTGTTGGTGTTCCTTCAGCCCTTGAGCATGCATGGTTTATGCAAACATTAACTGCCCCCCTTCCCTCCGCCATCTCTTACAGCATTGCCCGTGCCCGGGCTGCGATGCTGAACTCGATGTCATCAGAGGGGAGGATGTCTTTTTCTTATGTAAAGCAGAAGAGCGAGGACAGCCCTAAGGTGTGTGTTTACCTTAGATACACACACACGCATGCACACGCACCCATGCGCACACACACACACACACACACACACACACACACACACTAACATACAATTGTCCAAATATTTTGTTTTTGAAAGTGAAATAATATTAACAGTAGTAAAACTTCAGTTAACCACTTTGACTACATTCACAGGCTACCAAGCATTATAATTATAAATCATAACTGACCTGTTTTAAAGGCAAAGTAGGCACAGCTCTGAATGAACAAGGACACAAAGCTGTGTATAAATCAATGTCAAAAGGCTAAGAAAAAGGCTTGACATAGCTTTGTTGTTAATCTATTTGTTTTTATTGTTTGAATTTTTCCTCCTTGGAATATCCGGATATATCTGAAAAAGTAAAAAATCTCTTTGTTGATTTTCCATTGTTGAATGCTTTGACAGCAGGCTAAGACCTAAATATCTCTGTGTATTTACCTCTACCTGCTGATAAGGTTAAAATAAAATAAAAAAATGTGTGTGTGAGGGGGGTGGGTTGGATACTAGGCTGGACATTTACTAACATTTATTCATACGTTTTCCAGTTCTACATTATAAACATTTTGCATTACGGCATCAAAGCTGACATTTCAAATTGCACTACAGCAGGCAAGTGAGTGAATTCTGAGTTGGGTACAGAAATGATTTGGCATACCATGATATAGTATCCAACACTTACCATTTAGATTCATGTGAAGTACAGTTCAGGATGTTTTTATTGACGATGATGACGGATTCAGAACATTCAACATCAGAGGCAGTCATTGCGGTTGTTTTAAAAATGCCTCAACAGTGTGGTCGCTACTACTGTCCACTTATTACCGTCCTCCCTCGCCTTGTAGGCACAAGACTATGCCAGACCCTTTCATGGCGTAATCATCAAGATTTTAAATCTAAATATCAAGCGTGTTTGAAAAATCCAATCTGGTTTATTTAAGAAAGGTGGGAACACCAGCCGGGTGTGTATGAATTAGAATTTATTTTTCTTTGAGGCAAAAGAAAAAAAAATTCTCAAACTTCACAACAGGGACGCACCTCAAATCCAAGTTCTGAATTCTTACATGTTAAGGAACCTGAAAAGTTTGCTCTTTGAATTGGTACTTGGTGACACCTGAGATTGCAAACCCAGAAAAGGTGTGGAACACAGTTACTGAAATAAAATGTATCTATGCTCAAAGGTATTAAGGGAATAAAAGAATACAAGGACAAAAGTAAAGGTGCAGAAGTCAAAGAAAACACAGATTTGTAACCTGTCAGCACAGATTATTAACTGCACACAGATTTTGTAACCTGTGGTTAAGGATTCACACACACATCGGTATTTTCTCTCACCTGAGCCCAGGGGAACTCCATTGGAAGCTATGCTGATTAATTTTTATTTTTATTTTTTTTTTTCCGTAAAAACGCCAACGAGGGAAATCATGAACGACGAGAAGAAAATAATCTGAATATTTAACAAAACCACTTCATAACTTACAAAAAATAAGTGGCTCAAGAAACTACATCCTTTATTTATTTTGTGTTAATTGCCTTTGCAGACTACACTTTCTGCAACCACCGCATACCACCTCCAGAGGGCGTTACCAGGGGGCATTGTGTTGATGGAACTGGCCTTTCAGGTAAGAGGAGATTCTTTTACTAACAACAAAACGCTGTCATTCCAACATTAAAACCTAACCTAAGAAATAAGGGTGCTGCCAGAACAGTTTAAAACCATCAATAAGATGAACGTTAATCGACCTACGTTGAGACTGACTAGCTGAGCCAGCCCAGATCGGAGACTTTAGCAGAAAGATTACAGATGGACATGGCCTGCATTAAAAAAAACAAATCTCAAAGTGCTACAGAATTAAGAAAACATGACTATGAATGGATGCTAACATGCTCACAACTGGTTGAGATGGAACTGATTCTACCCGACCTAAAAAGCCTCTGCATATTTCTAATTAGCTCCACGAGCAGAAATGTGGTAAATATTGGAGATGCTTTTGAAAAATGGTGAGAGGTAAAAGCACAGAAAGGTGTAAAGACTGATACCAAGCTGGCTAAACACTGAAGCTTCAATCCGCAACACTGCAACCTGCGTGCGCATAGGCTTTGGGAGGAGTGGGTTGGGGGAGACGGCTCTTTACAAGTTTTGATTTTGGACTGCAGTTCCCATTTTAAAGACGGAATGTGTTTCTTTTTGATCCAGTAGATGTTGCCTTTGAGCACCAGCTTTCAACCTAAACAAACTGCTGTTTTGCTCGAGCTGCAATCACCTGTGGCCTGCATTGTTGTGTTACCAGGCTAATGTTAGCACTCTTTAGTTAGTGCGTAGCTTCACATTGCACATAAATAGACATGGAATCACCGTGATCTCAAAACGCCTACATGATATCTAAATGAGCAGTGAGTATGTTCTTCTTCTCTCTAGTCCTTGACTAAAACAGCTTTTATGGGGCGGCTGTGGCTCAGTTGGTAGAGTCGTCGACTCTCAACCAGAAGGTCGAGGGTTCGATCCCCAGCTGAGCAACATGTCCGATGAAGACACTTAACCCTGCATTGCTCCCGCTGCTTCGGTGGCGGTGTATGAATGGATTAGTGTACGTCGCTTTGGATAAAAGCGTCTGCTAAGTGAATTGTAGCTATTGTTATACACAATGCCTTCCCGTCCATGTACACATGATGTAAACACGGCCCGACAACAGTACAGGTGGCAGGACTCCAGCTTCTCACTCATTGTAGACAGTCAGGACTCAGAGAGACATTTACACAGGATGTACTGGATTTCTGCTTTATTTAAGTGTAAAATCTTGCACATTGTTCATTTAAACCCTATGTGTCAGAGTTATATATTGCTCCTTTAAGTGAATACCAATATACATATACACAAGTAATTGGAAATAGATTGCATTTTAAACACACAGTAGTGTTGGGCCTGATGTGAACAGTTTTCAGAGCATTTGGGCTTAGAAATCCAATTCTAAGTCATGTGTGATTGTATTGCCATGTGGTTAAAAACAGTATATTTGACCCCGTTCACGCTGCCTGCTGTTGCTGCCTAAGTATCTCAAGGCAAATATTCCCAATGAGTTTCCTTTTGTATGACTTTTTCTTCCTTTCTGCTGTAGCTACTGAGTCTTCAGGCAAAAATAAATCCTTTAGTCACAATTTATATGTTGAGCTTGTGAGAATGAACTTGGTAGGATGAATTAGTCCAAAGTTTTTCTCCTCTCCTTATATTTTTACATACCTAGTGTGTGTGTGTGTGTGTGTGTGTGTAGGTGTGTGTATGTGTTTGTATGTGTACCTACCTATGTCATATATATCAATAAACATGTATTTTCCATGAATTTCATCTTGTTCCAGGGGTGTTACTTCTGTGTGAAGCAGTATGCGCTGGAGTGTTCACGCATTCCCATGGGCCAGACAGTCAATTCTCAGGTAAATACAATGCTCTGTGTATGTATGACATATGGCCTTTTCTTCTTCTGGGTATTGTGGAGACTTAAAGCATGAGAGAGAGGACAACAAATGTAGAAAGAAAACCCAATACAAACATATTCAAATGCAACATTTTCACCTTTCTGAAGGACCATGTACTGACTTTCTTTTGAACCAGTGCTTTTACAGTTTGGTCGAGGAATGTTCCCAGGTCTTAGGGAAGGTTGGGAGTTCAAAGGGTCTTCTTGGAAAAAGTTCCTCGAGGACCATAGGATTGAACGTTTTGATGTACCTGTGCTCGTACTGTATTTAGGAATATCCAGGTCTTCTTATTCTGATACTGATTAAGATTCCCAGAAATGATTGTTTGATGAGTGCATCCTCTGATAACACTTTGCTCTTACATACTTCACCTGGTCATTAAAATAACCTCAAAAATGATTATGTTTTAGATTAAATGATGTGGTGTCTTTCATCTACTGTATATCAGCCTTTCTACCTGTCTCTTTGTACACAGTCTGTCTGTGTATTGAGTGCAAGTGGCCAGAGGCTTCCACAAGCTAGAGCTAGACAGTTAGTAAAGAATAGTAACTAGTGAAAGCTGGATACATTAAGGGATGGCATTGATCTACTTCAGTCCTTTCCCCGCTTTCCCATTCACTTGCTTTTCAGTAGTAGCAAGGCCGTGCAACTGCAAGTGTTTAGGAAATGGGTTCACTTTTTTTTGTTTTAAACTTTCAAAGAAAGGCTAGTTTAATCTCGCTGCTGTCTGCCTCAAGAAAGGAAGCCATGAAATTCTGTAGGAATAATACAATTGTCTACAGTAATCAGACATGACCCACCTAATAATGCGATAAAACTCAGTTACAGCTGAACAATCTGTATGTGTGTGTGTGTGTGTGCATTGACTGCATTCGTGCGTGCGTTCGTGTGTGTGTGTGTGTGTGCGTGTGCGTGTGTGCATGTGTGTTTGTACAATAATTCTTCTTAGTAAGTCCCTGCAGAACATTTTTGCAAGAGTGAGTATTTGAGTCAGAATTAACCAGTTTGATCCGTAGGTCTCCAGGGTTCAACATATTGAATCTCCTAAAATGAGACCAGCTTTGAATAAAAAGTGTATATTTAGAGGAGCTAATTGCATGGCTTTCAGGGTCTAGATGTTTTTCCCTAGAGCATTTTTTTTGTTTAACTCTTGTCATACCCTACGATCAGCCCAGGAAACATATAAACCATATATACAGACACCATAAATGTAAATCAGCTTCACTTCGAAGCACACTTAAAAAATGTTGCACAGTCATGTTTCCTCCTAATTTTATCATCTCCAGAATAAAACCAATACTCACACTGGCACCTTGAAAAAGTCACCCACAAACATGTTTGTGACATGTCAAGTTGTTGTGTTGTTGTTGTCGTGTTGTGTTTTGTGACTCGTCATGTTGTGTTTTGTGAACTTTATTAGACATTGTTGAAGTTCTTAATTCCTCCACCTGCATAGCTGACTGCTTCCTATGTGGTATTTATTTAGACGATTGGTCCAGATATTTTTGTCATTGTAAATCATCGCTTCCACTATCCACTGGCGTGTCCCTTTCCAATTTTTAAACATGCCATTTCAGGAATGATCAGAAAGTTCCTTCCAGAGGGTCTCAAACAGCAATCAGGTGCATGAAAAGTTAAAAGACCAGAAATAGCAGATGGTGCCTGACTTTATAAGGTTTACCAACAAGCAACAACATCTTAAAATAAATTGAAAAACAAACAGCTCGCCAGTGGTCAGCAATGATGCACTGATGTGCTTTTTTCTTCTGGAATGGGTTAAAAGCTAAGCAGGATTTTGAATAAACTGTAACCTACAGTATGACTGCTTCCCTTGCTTATCGTCCTTGCTGGCAAACTACAATGCAGTGTTGAGCTCTTAGTGGGGGCCAGGGGTGGTCGAGTGTTTGCTATCGAGGCCCCCCTGCAAGCTCATTCTGGGAGCTAGGATCTTCAACTGAAAAGTTACACAAATCAAGTGCTAATTACACAAACTACAGAAATACTGGATTTGACAACAAATACAGAAAATAAAAAGTAAACAGCACCACAGAGTGGATAGGTAGTTAAGCTAGAGTCTTGCTTGTTAGCATTAGCTTGCTAACAGTGGGTGCTAGTTAACTGGGTAGTCAAACAAATAATAGGCTTGGTCTAAAGCTTTACATTGAACCTGGGCTTTCTCGTGAGCTGTGCATAAGTAACTTGTTCCATGGCTATTTCAGTCACTGATGAGACATCATGTCTCCAGCAGACAGGTGACTGTATTGATCCCTCTCTCTCTTCCCAAACTAGCCGGTCTGTGACCGTAAATGGCATCAATCAGGTCAAACCATTTCCAATTATTCCTGTGGACGCCAATTTGTCTGTTATTGTCTCAGTTCTATTGGTAGTGGCTCTGGATCTTTTTAAATTTGGTCCGGCACTGCTCTGATATCCGCACATCACCTCTGCAGCCATCCTTTGAGAAACAAGCTTGAACACTTTCTCGTTCCTAACGATGCCATCCAGTTCCCTCTGCCCCTCCTTTCACCAATGATCTCTATGAAGGTCTGTGTCAGAGGTCCTCCATGGGGCAGTGCTACTTGCTGACATTATTCGCAAAAAAACAAAAACAGCCTTGGAATTACTTTTGACCAATCAACAGACTGCAGTTTGTCTAGCTCCACGCTCTTGGGTTGGATCATTACGCTTGGCCCCCCAACGGAAGGGTAGCAAAAAAATATGATGATACTGATCTGTTATTTTGGCACCATTCCCAACTTTTGACAGTGGAAATACCAAAAAAATATAATTTTATTATTAATATTATTATTATCATATCAGCACTCAATCGCTGTCTGTCTTTCATCTGAGCAATGGCTGGGCTTCACAAAGGATGAAACACCATACACCATAGATAACATAAAACACGGGGAACGTGGGCGTTATCTATGGGCACAAATCAAACAGTAGCTGGTAGCTTTTTAGCTCCAAACAGTGTTCCAGGGACCCATTTTTTTCCTT
Organism: Tautogolabrus adspersus; assembly: GCA_020745685.1. Lineage (NCBI taxonomy): Eukaryota > Metazoa > Chordata > Actinopteri > Labriformes > Labridae > Tautogolabrus > Tautogolabrus adspersus. Next base: position 31,592,423 of record CM036536.1, read on the forward strand.
AGAATAAAGTTTGTGTATTTAGTTCAGAAAATATAGCATAGAATTGTTTCACTTCTCCAACTTTCAAATTTCACTACCAAATCTACAAATTGCACCTTTAAACGTACAGTATGTAAAATTCGCCGCTAGGGGGCTCTAATGCCCAGGCTATTGTGTGTTCTAATTCATAGTGGCCTTAGCAACCTCTTTAACTGTTAGTTTTTTAACTAATCAATTGAATTTTTCTAGTTTATGTTCACAAGGTAAAAACCAGTCTTAACCAAACAGCAAGAGGTCTTCCAAAAATAATTCCCAGCAAGATATTTTGCAAGCAAGTTTTGAGAAAGTTCAAAATCTTGTTTTTTATAAACGTATACCAGTTTAGGCATTTTGTAGCTTGGCAGCATTGTTAAAACATTATGTGGTTGTTCAAAATCAAAGCATTAATGATAATTGTAGCACACACAGGAACTGGTGTATTTGGAGTAACAGTAGCTGTATCTTTAAAGGAAGAATGTGCAACTTTTTGATCCAGTAGATGTCGCCCTTGAGCAACAGCATGAAACCGAAACAAACTGCTGTTTGGCCACACCTCCACTATTCTCAAGCCTCCGCTCTCCTCCAGTGGCACACCTCCAACCCCTCTCCAATTGTCCTTTGCTTGAGCTGTAATGCGTGTATCCTGCATTGTTGTGTAAGCAGGCTAATGTTAGCGCACTTTGGTTAGCTTGTAGCTTCATATTGCACATAAATTGACACGGAATGACCGTGATCTAAACGCACTTAAAAGTTAATAAGCAGTAAGTATGTTCTTCTTTTCTCTGGAACTAAACAGCTTTATACGCAAGGCTGTCCAGTCCATGTAAACATGCAAAACACAGCTCCGACAACAGCTGGTGGGACTCGAGCTTCTCACTGATTGTAGACAGTCATGACTCAGAGAGAGATTTACACAGGATGCTTGATTCCTGCTGTATTTATGTGTTAAATGTGTTCTGCCTTTAACACAAGAAAAACAAAAGACTGGTGATGTGGTGTCCTGTCACACCACAATATAATAATATATAATACAGGCATATGTAAATAAATATATATATAGGCAGTGGGAATAATGGGGATATACACCCCAATTGATTACCGTAAATGGGAGGCCTCAGTGTGAACAGTGGTTTTAGTAGTTAACATGTGAAATAGCTAAAAACATGATTGAGCCCATTCCACACCTACTGAAATGAGCCTCTGGTGTGTGTATGTACGTTGTGCCTCATACATGTGTGTGTTTGTGAATTAAAAGACTTTGAGGAATGATGTTCTCATTTATTCTTGTAGTACCTTTTTGAGTCTCTCTTTCCATCCATCTGTCTGTGTGTCTGCCTCGTCCCACCACATGTCATCTCTCCATCAGGGCAGCCTCCTCACCAAACCTCGTTGCAAGCCGTTCCCCGATGCCACCCCAGTATCTGACTGTGCGGTATGTCCCAGATATTCTCAAGGGAGGGGTGTATCACTACAATCAGGCTTCAGCCCTCCCTGCCACTCTGCTTGCTGCCATCAGTCCTGGTCTCTTCCTTTTTAAATCTTTATGTGTGGGTTATGGTCTCTTCAGTAATGAATGGGGTTTTTATTGAAGTGTGCTTTCAAGCTGTTAGTTATACAGTCCAACATACAGCTTGACAGTAAAGAAAGCACCTTAGTAAGGTGCATGTAGGATCTCAAAGACAGGTCTTTGGATTTCTTCTTTTGTTTATGGATCAGGCCTGAGTCAAGCTCCCATGTGATTTCTTTTCCATCCTTTACTTTCAACAGGCTGTTTGTCTCCATGCTTGCTGGTTTGGGTGCTGTGGGTGTCTCAGCTTGTGATTTTTTTTAAAGTATCCGCGCAACCACTGTTGTCCCCTTTGCTATTTCTTTGATCATCTCAATGTAATTCCTCTTTCAACTTTGGTACCTTGGGGATTACTGGAGCCGTTTTCTTTTTCTGCCAGGATTCTATCATCATGAAGTTTGTCTTTGAGTTTCAATGGTTGATAATTCAATAGTGCCCGAAAACTGCTTCTCTGCTCGCCTTAGATGACCACTTGACTGTAAACTCACATTTCTTTAGACTGAACTGGTTAAAAACTCTTAATTATCAATATTACTTCATTTAAGGGCTACTTATCTGAGCTAAAGAGCGATTATGTGGAGTTCCTCAGAATTCAATTAAAGGGGCCTTTTTTCTGTTCAGGCTCTGCTTAAATTAGGCCATAACTATTCAGTCAAAGACGATTATTGCAGTGTGAGTGGATCCTCTATCTCTTATTCAATGCATACATAAGTCTGAGTCAAAAAAAATTGGAATTCATATTTTTATCCAGGCAGTTAAAGTGTAAAATGTAATAATTGACATGAGTCATTTGTCAGAAAAACTTATAAAGGTTTGTCTAGAAAACTTTAGTCGTGTCTTTACAGTTTAGTTTCCTGCTGCCAGAGTTCAAGAAAGACATTTCTCTGGGGCTCAGATCCCTGGTGGTGTGGGTTTTGTTGTTTGGTGTACCGTACACAGGTTTGTATTTGTTGAATTATTTCAGTTTTCCATGACAGAAAATGCAGGAGAACAACTTTAACATAATTTAAACAGAAATGTTTGTTTCTTTCACTTGTATTGTCTTTTGTCAACTGTCTTTAATTACTTCCTCTTCTTTTGTGACCCTAAATGATTACAGCTTCTCCGATCAATGTAGCCTCTGTCATTGAATTCACTTCCTCTCAGTGAGATGGACAGTAGACACGATGCTGCCCTGAAACTGAACACAATTGTTTGTTCTCATTCTCACCATTTATTTCTCCCTCTGTGGAAGAAGAATTTTCCTTTACTCTCTGAATATGATGATGGTGAGGATGTTTCTGAGCAAATATTAAGACAGGAAAAGGTGATGATTGATTTCAGCAGTGAGGCATTTGTGGAAGCTAAAATGCTAGATTAAATATTCTTTGTAGTTTGTCTTGCCCCTTTGATTCCATCAAGCCTCTATGCAAATACTCAGATAATATAATATAAGTGAATGCAGCTGTGGCACATACTGAAGCCTTTCACTGCTGCCATGTCCATTTATAATGAAAGTTTTTGTCAGCTCCCATTTGATGTTTGATTGTATGAAATAAGATACTGTTATTAATCTGATTGATATCAAAATCACTTAAAAAAGGCAGCAGGGCCTTAAGGCATTCAGAACAAAGCAGTCAAAATTGGAAGCAGCTGATTGGCCAATTCAAATGCAGAGCAGGTTCACTAGTGGAAGACAACATGGATAAAGACAAGAGAATAAAATCCTCAAGAGAATCCTGCTGTGGAGGAAATATGTGTTTTGCTGTGACTGTCCACTCATCAATCTGTACCTTTAGTGACTGTCCTATTGTCTGTTTTAGCTCTCCATGCTCTTCACCGAGGAGTGTGATAGGGTGCGCGACCTGATGCATGTTCACTCCTTCAGCTACGACTTCCACCTCAGAGTGGTTCACCAGTACTTGGTCGGCTGCCACATGACGCTTCGACAGGGCTACCAGCTCACCGACTTCTTGGATGACTTCATCTCCCATCACCCTGATATTCCCAAGTTTGGCCGCAATCATGTCTTTCAAGGTGACTGAGGCTTACAGTAATATTTAAAGTTATCTTGTTACTCCAGATGTTCTTCAGTCTTTATTTATTTGTATAGTGCCAATTCTTAACAAATGTTATCTCAAGACACTTTACAAAAAGAGCAGGTCTAGACCGTACTCCTTATTATATATTTTATATTATACCTTTACACATGATGTAGTGTTATTAACCCAGAAACAGTCACCATTATGACAGAATCCTCCTCCTCATCCTCCTCCTGCACGAGCTACCCATCCGACCCCCCAGCACTCTAACTAAGCATTTTCTCCTGCTAAGAGTTGCATGTAGCGCTTTCACACTTGCAGAAATCTCCTGAAAAACTCCTGATATTTACAGGAGGAGCTGTGTGTGAACGTTAACCCTAACCCTAAACAGCCACATTTGTGGCTCAGACTTCACCTCCAGTTTCTCCTGTCAGACCCCTAGTATTTTTTCGGCAGCAAGTCCGAGTGAGCTGATGTGAGAACGCCGCAAGATATTCCTCGGATAATTCCCCTCGAGCCAACAAGAGGGGGAGTGACGTTTCTATACTGTGACTGCTGCACGGTGCATAGACTGTATGCATGTGACCACTACGATCTCAGTGCATATAATTAAACGGCAGCGTTATGTTTTCTGTTCGCTAGTATGTTGTTCTCCGCTCAATTGTAGATGTTGTCATTCTGTTGGACTACACGTAGCATTGATATAAAGGCAAATATTGTCATTATAGCGTCATATAGTGGACTCTGTTGCTTCGTCCGCTACCTCCGCGTTGTTTTTCTACGTCACGTCTTACTTCAGGAGACCCCCCTCCCATCTGAAAGGGATAGTCTCCAGCTGTGAGGTGCATATGTGAACAGCCAGGTCAGGAGAATCTCCGTAGAAGTCCTCCTGAATTTATTTTAGATATTATCCGGAATGCATATGTGAAAACGGCTATGTATGAAAGACAAAATATCTGAAGATATCTGTGCCTTAATGTCATTACATAATCTAGAATATGTCAGGTGTGCATGTGTGAAAAGGACTTAAGACATCACTTGACTACGCTCAGCTGGGATCATAGTTGTGGTCATGGGTTCAACAGACCTTTTAACCTATAGAGGTCAGCACAACAGTACTTATCAAACTTACATTTTTGTCAAGAAATGATTTGATATGTGTCAGAACATTTTGTAATTCCACATTCAATACAGTGTTAACTGCACAGAATGCTAAACGAGTCTAAGAGGGTAAATATTTGAAAACATTCCTCTGCAACAGAAATTAGATGAGACGAAATTAGGTGATATACTTAAATTTGGTCTCTCTCTGGATCATGTTTTTGTGGCTCAACCCCAACTCCTTTTTTTTCCTTACCAAGAAGTCATTAAGAAGATACAGTTCATGTTTTCACATAAAAGGTTTCAAACCACTGTTCCCAGTCAGGAGGATCTAGGATCTCTTGAGTTTACCTTTCTGAGAGTCTCTGATCATTTTGTACATCAGGGAGCTTCTCGATCTCCACTGGGATGATTACAGCTCACCAGCTCTACAACTACATCACTGACCACACCAGCACCTACGGCATGAAGCCACTCCGCATGTCCAAGGGTCCAGCTACCAGTGATAGTAAGAAAGGAACACCTGACCTACATGAGTATGCACTTGTGGCTCTTTGGAACAGGTAAATGTATATCAGGTCCCTACAATATATACAGTATGTTCTCCATTATGTGGGCTGCTTTATTTTAATATTCACCTTTTATTATCTTCATTTGTCTAAGTTCTGGCTCTTACAAGGATCTGGAGGGCCTCCACCACCATGATGACTTTGACGTGTCCATGGTTGTGTGCCATAATGCCGCCCCATTTGAGGAACAGTCAGATGGGGAGAGGCATTTGCTGAGGTAAAAATGATGTGATATTAAAGTCTAATGTCACAGTTTTCACTCTTTCATTGGTGAACAATGTGTTTGAATGTAAAACACTGAGGGCGTGTTTTTCACTTTTCTAATTAAATGCTTTAACTACCGGTACTTGTTGATGATCAGTTGATCAGTATTTTGCGGGCAACATTTGAGGTTTCCGTTTCTAAACTTTCTGCATTAGCGGCTAATTTCTGTTAATAATATTAGGAAATTAATATCTTAAAAGAGCAATATGTAACTCTGACACCTAGTGTTTAAAATAGGTACTGCAGTCCAAATTCAAAACATTGGAGTGATCTGTCTCCCCCCGCCCCCTCCTCTCTAGATTCGATTTGCATGCAGGTCACCATGTGGTGGACACTGAAGCTTCAGTGTTTATCCAGCTCTGCATCGGTCTGTAAACCTTTCTGTGTTCTAACCTCTCTCCATTTTTCAAAAGCATCTCCAATATTGATCCTAGTTTGAGCACGTTTCTGCTCGTGGAGCTTATTAGAAACATGCAGAGGCCTTTTAGGTCGGGTACAATCACTTCTATCTGAACCAGTTAGCTTCATCGCTGCAACACCTGTTGGTTTGACCTGATAACTGCTCTCATATCTGGCAAACCGAGGGGCGTCCAAAACGGCCGTGTGGGGGTGCCTTAGGGGTGCCTACTTCTCTTGTCGAAACAACTACAGACCATTCAGGACCAGAATCTAAAGTTAGAAGGAGGACCTACTGGCTGCTGCATTGTTGTCAGAGAAGCCAGCACTTCAACATAGCATGTTTCCTTAATGTCTGATCATAATAGTAAGATCATTCTATTATTTAATTCAGTGGATATCTTACTGATTGGACCTTTTAGGTTTTAGACACTTAAAAGCCAAAACCATTTGATTTGTCTCCATCTAATCTCATATCATATGTACTTTAAGCTTATCCTAAACAATGATTGCTAATGATTATGGATAATGAGTTTCAAACCAATCTGACATTACTTATTTACCTGTATGTGCAGGTTGCGGTTCTATGTAATCATGACCAGTCAGAGAGAGCTCTTCCCACGCCTCACTGCTGACATGCGCCGTTTCAAGAAGCTTCCTCAGATCCATCGTGAGCCTGGCGAACTGGGTGGCCGGCTTCTCCCAGATCGAGCTGAGGCCTGTGGATCCCATGGTGCTGAACAGGACCTTTGGGAGGAAACATCATCTGAAGCTGCAGCTGCCTTGGCCCCCTGTTATAGCAATGAGTTTTTCCCTCTGGCAGGTTGTGGGGCAGAGGCTCAGAGGCTGCTCTATCCCTCCCCTCTGTTCCCTTTGCTCAATAATGAGGTAGCATCAGCCCGCAGACAGATCCAGACCAGTGTGGAGCAGGCCATGGGTCATTGCCGTAGGGATAACCTGTGGAGGAGGCTGTTCCATGGAGAGCATCTGGCACTGGACAAACTGAAGCTGACCAAACTGTCATTCAGTGAGCTGGAGGAGCTGCTGGAGGCTGTGCAGAGCCGCTCGGTAGGGGAGATTGACCCACAACTGGTAAGATTGCCACTAAAGCCTTTCATTTTCTTACCGTAATCTTGACCCAAATATGGGTAACTCATTTTGGCTTACTACAACCAGGATCTTGTACTACACAGTTATTCATATCAAGTCAAAATAAAGAACTGGCTCTGCTTCCAAATGTATCAGAGGGATTAAGGTTCAATTGAAGTTTCTAAAACGACAGTTGAATTTAAAGGCAGGGTTGGTAATTTTGGAAAACTAACATGATTTTGAAAGTAGCATTCCCGCAGTGTGTCCGTCTTCACCCACCCCCTCCCCTCTGTGCTCCCTCAAAAGCCACGCCCCTCACTTACATGCACGAGCGCATTTGCTCCAGAAGCAGACCTCAGCTCATCGCTTGCTTTGTGTAGAAAGGACGTCGTCTCAAGTCTAATTCAGCGGTAAGTAAACTCAAAGTATGTGGGGTCGCAGGATGAAAACTTTGGGAACCCCCTGGGCTAGTGCACGCAAGGGGTAGAGAACGAGCAGGGAGACAGGGAGGCATGATTGGTTCATCACATTGGTACCTCATGGCAGACATTGGTCGAAGTTTTTACGTGCTTACAACTGCTACATATGATGGATTTTCTTCGTTCCTTTTTCAGAGAACATGAGTTATTGATTTCTGTCAGGACCTAAAGACAATTGCAACAAAAATCTTAAAAAGTGTAATTGGAGAAAATGACCAACCAACCCTGCCTTTAAGTCATGAAATCACCTCTGCAATCACTGCTCAGCTGGGGCATATTAGGTACTGAGCGATTGAACAGCTTTTAGGTCAAACCTTGCGATGTACATGGATGTAATATCCCTGCTTAACTGCTTTTCCAGACTATTTTTTCTAGACTGTCTACTGTATAAAATGTATCTGTATATTCTCTCCCTTCATTAATGAAGTGATCTTGAACTGTGTGCCTTCTGAAAGCAGTTTGCTGGCTCCTAGTGTACCATCAGTGTTTTACATGGTTGAGAGACAGATGTGATGTCAGTGTGCACAGTGGGTCGACTAAAACTTGTTACCAGACGTTACCCTCCCATTGTAGTAATAGACATATCAACATGATGATCTGAGATCTCATAGGCACTACTTTCTCTCAGCATAGTGAGTGAAACCTTTCAAATGAAGTCCTGTCGAAAGAGTTTAGGCCCTTATCCTGGAGGAATGTGAGGGGATGTGTTGTTGTTGCTTTGATTGAACTAACCCTTTCAAACCATGCAACACTACAACCATACTGACGTCTCATACATGATGACATTTGATGAGAATATTGTAATGAGTTTTTTAATCTCCTTTTACACAATCAGTACTAGAGTATGGAATGCCATTTTATTCAATATTAAATAAATGAATAAGTAAATAAATGAATATGCCTATGAAAATAATAATAAATACTTTTATTTATTTCCAGGGACTTTTATTTCGTAATGCCACATTTATTTATTTCACTCTGTTTTTATTTCCATTTCTTATATGCAAATGAGGGGGCGTGGTTATGTCACAGATTCAGACAAATCACCAGAGCCGTATTTCAGACCAAAGCAACAGCACAAGGACAGCACTGAATCGCAAGAATAGGAAGAAGAAGAAGACCGCGAACATTTCAAAGGACAGTTGTAGGCTACATTCAAGGTTTATTGTTCTGGTGAGATGTCTGAGAAAAGCATCTCAGAATTATTGAGAGCAGCTGCCAACCGCATCGATGGCATTGAAATGGGTTGTCTTCCATATTAGCCGCTCTCTATTCTTTCTTTTTTTCTTTCTCTCTTGTCTTGCGATTCAGTGCTGTCCTTGTGCTGTTGCTTTAGTCTGAAATACGGATCTGGTGATTGGTCTGAATCTGTGATATAACCACGCCCCCTCATTTGCATATAAGAAATGGAAATAAAAACAGAGGGAAATCAATAAATGTGGCATTATGAAATAAAAGACCTAGAAACAAATAAAAATATTTATTATTTTCATAGGCAAATTAATTAATTTATGTTTATTTATTTCATAGGCAAATTAATTAATTTATGTATTTATTTATTTAATATTGAATAAAATGGCATTGCATGGCCATAGTAAAGAGTCTTGTCCAATTTATGCAGATTTTTCATCATGATCTTGGCTGGTCTTGTCCAACCATGATAATCACACAGGAAGTTCAGGCTTTTAAAAATATAGAGCTCAGCTTGAATGATAATAAGTCAATAAACTGTATTTGTAGAGAAGGATGTACTGTCCAGAGATGCCTTGTAGTATGAGAGACAGGCAGCTTTGCTTTAATGGCGGTGTTATGTGTTCCTGCAGGACTGTTTCCTGACCATGAGTCCAGCTTGGTACCAGAGTCTGATCAAAGTTCTTCTCAACCGCTTCCCTCAGAGCTGCAGGCACTTTGACGACAACGGCATTCAATATCTGGTGAGAAGATGTTTTATATATATCTGTCTTCTTTCATGTGAGAGCAATTTAAGTAGAGTGAGAAAAAAAGTGAACTTTGCTGGATCAACCAAAGGGGATTTGTAATTTTTTTGTTTGTGGTGTACAAAGTGTCACAAGTCACTAAAGCAAGCCTCAGCATGTTTCTGACTTCTGCATGTGAAATACAGGAAACTGTGGGCCCCATATTAAGTGTAAAGAAAAGACTCCAGGGGGACTCTTTTAATCGTGACTTCAGTAATGCTACATCTGGGTTTTTTTGTTTTTTTTTATTATTGTTTAGTTGGATCCATCTCTACAGTATATGCCCATTTTGAATTTGATGCTTGCAACAGTTTAAAAAAAAAATTGTATGAGAGGGTCATGTTTACCATTCTGTTGCATAACCTCCTCTTTACACAACACTCTGTTAGCGTTTGTGAACTAAGGAGACCAGCTTCTGTTCTTGTAAATGGTAAATGGACTTGAGCTTGTATTGTTCTTTTCTTGTTTTCTGCCTACTTGTAATGATTGGTTCAATCATTCCAGAGATTCCTTCCTATGAAAAACAGCCACATTTTGAAACGTAAGGTTGTGTGAATTAGTGCTTCAAAAGGTAGATGGTAAATGGGCTTTGACATGCATAGCACTCTTCAAGTCCTCTGTCCACTCAAAGCCCTTTACACTACATGCCACACCTACACATTCACACACTGATGTGAGAGGCTGCTATGTAAAGTGACCTTCAGTATTAACTAATGCATTCATACACATTTACACACCGTTGATGAAGCAGCAGGAGCAATTCGGGGTTAGGCAACTTGCCCAATGACACTTGGCTGCAGGAGCTGGGGATCAAACACCCGACCTTCTGGTTGAAAGAAGCCCGACTCTACCACTGATCCACACAGCCCGAGATTATGTCATGTAGGACTTCAGATGTTCAACAGTTTGGGGTGTCTTCTGTCATATTTAACATTTTAATGCTCCAAACATTTTGTATGGATGAGAAGAACTGCAGGGTGAGCCAGTTTATCACCTGGACTCTTATACTAAGGAGCCACGCTGTTGAAGTGCATCCAGAATGTGGTTTGATGAAATAAGCATCAGGCCTTTTCTAAAACAAAGAAATTGTTTGGTTGGCGGCTTATGTTGCTTCTTAATTGAGTATAACTGGTGCTGTAAAACCTGCCAACGTAATAACCCACAAACCTCATACAGATTTGCAGCTTTTACTGTAATCCTCATTACAGGACGTGCTTTGCTTATGCAGAAGAAAAAATCTAATTAAACAAGATATTAACATGCCTCAAAACAATTCTGTGAACTGACAAGGAATGATGAAGCTGTGTTTGTTTGAGAGAGGGAGGGAGGGAGGGATAGAACGAGAGAGAGAGAGAGAGAGTTGAAGAGAAGGTGGACTTGTTAATGCACAAAGTGTTTCTGTAAGTAACGTTCAGGGTGGATGGGCTGCTCTTTTCTTGTCAAATGATGTCTCTAACCTGTTGCCAGTTAACTTCATTTTCTGTTAAATATCTCATCAGGTGTTTTTTTTAGTATTTCACAACTTTTCCCGTTTTTTGTTGCCACTGTCCTAACTTTTTTGAAATGTGGTCTAGGCTTCAAATTTAAAATTGGCTTCAAAAAAATGTAATTTCCCAGTTTCAACATTTGATACGTTTTTCGTCTTTGTGCTTTTTTGAATCCAATATGGAGTTTCAGTGTTTTGAAAATCACATTCTGTTTCTTTTTACATTTTGCACAGTGTCAACTTTTTTAGAAACAGAGTTTAATTCAAAATTGCTCAAAGTGTAAACTGTGGAAATAATGTTCAGGCGTGTGTTACTGAAACTACTGTCAGTATTTAACCTTTTGACCTTTTCCATTCAACACAGGCTGTTCTGAACCAGAAGTTCACAGACTGCTTTGTTTTGGTCTTTCTGGACAGCCAAGCTGGAAAAACAGTAAGTTATTACGCTGACTGTCTTTTTTTAAAGGAACAATGTGCAACTTTTTGATCCAGTAGATGGCGCCCTTGAGCACCAACATTAAACCAAAACAAACTGCTGATTGGCCGCACCTCCGCCACACTCAATCCTCCGCTCTCCTACAGCGACACACCTCCAACCCCTCTCCACTCGAGTTCCCACAAAGGAGTTATCAAATTTGAACGCACATTAATTAAGCACTAAGCGCATGTGGCGGATAAAATTGTCCCTCTCGAGCTGCATTATTGTGTTAGCAGGCTAATGGTAGCTTGTAGCTTCACATTGCATGTAAATTTACACAGAATGTCCATGATCTTAAAACACTTACTTGACGTTCAAACAAGCAGTGATTATGTTATTCTTCTTTTCTCTAGTCCCTCACTCAAACAGATTTATATGCCAGCCGTCCGTCCCGTCCATGTAAATACGGCTCAGACATCATCACAGCTAGCGGGACTCGAGCTTCTCACTCATTTTAGGCAGTCATAACTCAGAGATGTTTACAGAGCATATACTGGATATCTGCTGTACTTATGTGTAAATTGTCGCACTTTAACAGTATAATATATTTTCTCTTCCTTTAACAGAGTCTCAAGGTTGTTTTTCGTGAGCCGCTGCCATCGCAGCAGCAACCCAGCAGCAGCCCTCCTCCTCAGCTGGTGTCCATGTACCATCACCTGGAGTCTGTTATTAACACAGCCTGCTATAACCTCTGGACAGGACTGTTATAGAGCGGATCACAGCTGGACTTCATAGCCATGAAGTCAACTGTAGCATGGAAACAGTTAGAGGTAGAGGTAAACACAGGACAACAAGACGCTTGAAGGAGTTTATGAGGTAATACTTTGACCAGTGTGCTGTCTGACAGAGCAGCACCTAAAAAAGCTTCATCTCAAACAGTGATGTTACTGTATTTATGCAATGCCCTGTGAGTGCATAGGGTGTGTATAATAGACATTCTCAGAAGATGAATACCCAACTATAAGGTCTGCTCTCAGTATTTAGTTCTCCGTTGTTCCCAACCTGCTGCTTCTCTTTTGGAGTTATTGCATCCATAAGCCCACACAGGATCTATCCACATGGAAACACGATTCAAAACTAAAAGGCCCAAGTAGTGAGGACAAAATGTGTCACGATTCATTGTGTTGTTTGGGATATGTTAAAATATTCCAGTATCACCAGTGACAATCCCACACTGATCCTGCAGATTCAGTAACCCGACTATGCAGCTGCAGCATGAACAGTACAAAGTGAAAATACTTCTCACAATGTAGCTGCTTTTCTGTGTACACCGAGTAAAAGATGGGTACATCACAAGTATGACCACAGTTTAATGTTTCTGTCAATCCAAGTCGTTTTTCTCTGTGGCAAAATATGGGGGGGAAAGCTCGTATCGGAGTTTATTGAACCAGGCTTGTTTTAAGAATGGATTTATCTCACCATGCTTTATAATCAGCCCTGCTGCATTTTAATGTTGACTCTGTAGAGAAGTGGACCAGCCAACATTTAGAGGTCTCACTAACTTTGGCACAGAACCCCTGGTCTGTTAGCTATATTGACAAGTCCACTCAAAAAAGATGCTCTTAGAAGCTAGAACTGGAAGATGCAAAGTGTAATGTGTTTCTTCTGTAGCTAGAGACAGCAGAGTTTCAGTCTAATGAATGGCCATAACATGTGTGACTTTCCCAGTAATATCGAAAGAATCTTGCCAACATTTAATGGGGAACCTTTTGTGCTACCCAGAACATCACTGAACGTCTATTAACCTGCACACACCAGGTTCAGAATAAGTGAAGGAAAACCAAACTTGGTTAAAAGGTTATTTTATTTGTACAAGCCCACTTCAAATTTAAAGTGGTCAGCATTGCTATTTGCTACCAATAAATCTCATCTAAAGTCAAAGGCGCACTATTTCTTTACCATTTACTGTAAGGGGCATGTTATGTACATCAAAAGGTGCACCTTCATTTACAAAACGTTTACACTCACATTGGCCTGCAGCAGTGCTCCTTATACCCAGCTACCTCCTCACACCTCTGTTGTACCTGAAGGAGCTTTTTTGGATTCCTGCTAACTTTGGCATCGTTCATTTTAAGGCCTGTTTTAGCATCCGAACAGTGAATTAAGTTCCTCATGGTAATGTGTGGTTTTATGGGTTGAGTGGACATACCAATATTTCGTTTCCCACATTAAGGGTTCAATCGAAGTATTACAACAGTTTTCTTCTGCGCTTCTGGCTATTACATCCATGTCTTCATTAATATGTCTAAGTTATCTTGAATTGTGTGCCTTCTCAAAGCATAGTGCTGGCTCCTAATAAACCATCAGTGTTTTATATGAGAAAGTGCTGAGACGTCAGTGTGCACAGTGGTTAGACTTTAATGCTAGATTTCAGTGTCAAAACGCGTTACTCACTTAAACCCAACTGCCGTATCAGACGCCCTGAAGTGCCTTTCCCTGTTTATTTTTGTTTTCTATTTAATAATTCCCAAACGTCTGAAGGGATTCTGTTGTTGTTTGATTAGCTCTGCATAGATGATATGTTGAAACACTCATCTCTGATGTGTTGCAGTGAAAGTGCCTGACTCCATTTAGGGAATATAAAAGTAATTGCCTTTCATAAGAACAAAAAGGGTTTGATGGTTTTACATAATATAATGCAAAATGTAATCAGAGCTGTGTGTTTCCAGAATATACTTACAATGATGAGCTCTGCTGGTGTTGTGTTGTGAAACAATGTGGCTGATAATCAGAGCTCATCCTATACGAGTGTGTGCTGCCAGCCTGATACAAACATGAAGGCTTCATGACCAATACAACCTCCCTTAATGTCTTTACTAGACATTTGTAGATTTCTCATTTTCAATGGAAGGAAACCAAATGTGTTTGAGTTTCTTAGGAAGGAAAACAATGAAATGTTGAGCAAACTGCTCAGAGAATTCAGTCTGAATGTGACACACTGGAGATTCATCATGCAAACTGTGAACTGCAATAAAGAAGCCCTCAGCATTTTCACTCTGTAATAGTCATTGCACTGTTGTTGGTAAATGTATAATATGTATATACAGAACAATTTATACAGTATGTCAAACGCTCAATAAAGCCCTGGGATGAATGAAAAGATTTTTAATCGTTTTTGTATTCGGGCATTTTCTATGGATTTAAGTCAAAACAGTGCACCTCCTTCCTGTCATTCTTCCAAACAAAAATCGATGCCCTCTACAACAACCTGGCCCCTCCTTCATCTGTTCCCTCTTCTTTCACCTGCCCCCCCCATTAACCTGTCAGCCCCTGTATCAGTTCTCCCCTGCAGACTCTTAGACTTCATGATGGAAATGAAAACTTCCACCTGCCTTCTGGACCCCATCCCCTCCAGTCTTGTCAAGGCCTGCCTTCCCACCCTATCCCCACTCACGATCTCAACAGTTAACTTCTCCCTTTCCACTGGCGCCGTTCCACTATCCCTCAAACTTTCTGCTGTCACCCCCATTTTGAAAAAACCTGGACTCAATCCCGACATCCCAAACAACTACAGACCCATCTCCAACCTCCCCTTCCTTTCAAAACTACTGGAACGTTGCTTCTCAACTCAAAATCCACCCCTCTGCCAATTAACTTTATGAATCATTCCAGTCTGGTTTCCATTCCCACCACAGCACTGAAACAGCTCTCCTAAAAATCACTAACGACCTTCTCCTCTTCTTTGATGTTGGAAACCTCAATATCCTCAGCCTACTGAACCTAAGCGCAGCATTTGACACCATCAACCATTCCTTCCTTATCTCCTGCCTTGAAACCACTTTCAACATCAGCAGCACTGCACTCTTCTGGCTCAATTCATACCTCTCTGACAGATACCAGTTCATCAGCATAAACCACTGCAAATCCCCCCCCGCTCCTCTCTCCCAAGGTGTTCCCCAAGGCTCAGTACTAGGAACCCTCCTCTTCATCATGTACATGCTCCCCCTTGGTCACATCACCCGCCATCATGGACTCCAGTTTCACTGCTTTGCAGACGACATCCAGCTCCACATCGCAACCAAAGCCATCACTCCTGCCACTCACTCAATCCTCACTTACTGCATCACAGAAATAAAATCCTGGCTTCAAACCAACTTTCTCAAACTCAACTGCGACAAATCAGAAGTCATCATCATCGGCCCCAAATCCATCATCAAATCCACCAACAACTTCTCCCTCGCCATCAATGGCTCCACAGTGCTCCCTTCCCCCCACAACCGTAACCCAACAAACCCTCTCCTTTGACGAACACATCACCAAAACAGCATTTTTCCATCTCAGAAACATCGCCTGCCTTCGCCATCCGTCTCATTTTCAGTTGCCGAGACCCTCACCCACGCATTCATCACCTCCAGACTAGACTATTGCAACAGTCTCATCTATGGTTCACCATCCAAAACACTGAAGAAACTTCAATATATCCAGAACTCTACTGCTTGTCTTCTTACACACTCCCGCACCGGGACCACATCACCCCCGTCCTTAATAACCTCCACTGGCTCCCCATGCCCCAGCGTATCAACTTCCAACTCCTCATCCTCACCTACAAAGCCCTCCATAACCTGGCTCCCCCCTACCTGTCTGAGCTCCTCCACCGGCACCCTCCCACCCACACTCTCAGGTCTGCTGATGCAAACAGGGCCTTCTCCCACCCTCTGGAACTCACTCCAAAAAATCATTCGAGACTCCCCCTCACTCACTTCCTTCTAGAAATCCTTAAAAAACTCACCTCTTCAACATCGCCTACAACCACTAACTCTCATCCTCCTCCCTTTACATTACTTCTTCTTTGTATTGTTCTTATCGTTTTTGTTATGTACTTGAATGCTGTCATTCCTTGTTAAAGCGCCTTTGAGTATCTAGAAAAGTGCTATAAGACACATTTATTATTATTATTATTATTATTATGAAGTCTTCACAACAAATGACTTAAAGGAGCAATCTGTAAGATATTTACTGAATACTTACTATATGATCAGACATTAAGGAAACATGCTATGTTGAAGTGCTGGCTTCTCTGACAACAATGCAGCAGCCAGTATGTCCTCCTTCTAACTTTAGATTCTGGTCCTGAATGGTCTGGATTTGTTTGGACCAGAGAAGGTAGGCGGTTTATAGGCACCCCCACATGGCCGTTTTGGTCATCCCTCGAACCAATATTGATCCTAAAACTAGGATCAATATTTTGAAAAATGGAGGTTAGAATGCAGAAAGGTTTACAGACCGATGCCAGGCCAATTTTCAAAAATCAATTTTGTTTTCAAAAAAAAAAAAAAAAATTTTTTTAGGGGGGCTAATCAGTCACTCCTTACTCTTTAAATCAGTAGAATGCCAAATAGAGCAACAATAAATTCAGCCAGTCTCACAGATGACTTGAGTAGGTCCTGAAGTATGTACTAATTCAAAAATAGACTTTGAATCCATGAATCCATTATTCCAGAATCGTTTTGAATCGAAAATCGATTCTGAATCGAATCGTTACCCCAAGAATCGAAATCGAATCGAATCGTGAGACACCCAAAGATTCCCAGCCCTAGTGTCAAGCAAAGCACAAGGCAGCACACATGACAACATTCTGTAGCGGGACTTCTGTGTGCTCATCACTGGCTGTGTGAGCAGTAATCTTTGATCCAGCCCAGACCCTCCTTTGTTGATCCTACAGCAAACAGAGATGGTTATGTAACATAAAAACTTTACATGTGGTTCTGTTATTTGTAAAAAAATTAATTTAAAAAAAGCCACTTACCTATTGGCTTGTATTCACAGCCAATGTATCCCTGGTAGTTGTGTTTTTTTAATGTGTTGAACAGGTAACTGTAGTTGAGCTCTCCAGCACTGTCGGGCTCGTTCCTACCTGGAACCTGGGCAATCTGCACATGACCTGAGAAAGAATTGACAAAACTCCTTCTTAGAGTGATGGTTTGCTTCTCATCTTTATTACATCTGGAGGCATCTTTTTGCCCTGCTTCACATTACTTTACAAAAAAAAACATTTCAACGCTTCCTTTTCCATGAATTTTCCTGCGTTTTACCCAAATTACCAGTAGCTTTATTCTACAGAGTTTTCAGTGTTATTTTATATGTTTCTCACCAATCATTGGGAAATACTTTTGAATGTTTTGCGTGAGGTTTCCATCCATGATTTGCCAGTGAAAGATGTCCTGAAACAGTTCAGAGATGCATTCAGTTTACAGATTCACTTTTTTTTCTCCATCATATTTGCATGTACAAATGAAGACTTCCAGGACTCGTACCATTTGCAGCTTAATATTTGGCTTCCCAACCTTCTCCAGTATTGCAGCAGCTACAGATAAAAAAACAACGATCAGCTGAGAAATAACTCGTGGAACGTAGCCAGATGTTGTTTACACTACACAGGTTTGTTTTCCTCAATAAGAAGTATAAGAAGAAACCATCTAAAACATTGTAACAGTGAAGAACATTTCAAACGACGAAGCAGTTCTCTAGGTATACAGGCCTTCACAAACCTAGATGTTTGCTTTAAAAACATAAATTACAACAGTTCCCAACAACAGTTAAGTTGTATTTGTCAGTAGCATACACATATCAATGTATTGTTCCATCACAATCATCAAGAAAACCTCACGGTGGTAAATGTGGGACACTATCTTACCCTGTTGAGGAGAGTCCAGAAAATACCTGGGATCAGTAATTCTTGTGTTGATTGGTTCAATCATACCAGAGATTCCTTCCTAAGAAAAAAAAAAAAAAAAAAAGCCATAAAAGTAGCCTATTCCATGTATGCGTTCAAGTGGGATCACACTTTGATATTGATTATTCTGACTGGCTACGCTGGCTAAGCTAAAATTGTTAGCTGGGATTACCCCTTCTAGCTGCCAAACATGGCAGCGCCCTGCTACTATTTCAAGTGCAACTGTATAGCCTTCAATGTTGTTGTTTCTGTCTTAGTATAATTGCATCACCTATGATAAACAAATGTTGTTTTTTAAGTTTGGACATAAGAAGGCAGAGTTTGTTTAGAGATTAGTCTCAGCTTTCTGCAAGAAGTGCTGGATATGGCCACGCCATCTCCACAGTTCAGGTTTACTTGATTGCTTTTGCATGACGCCAAGTAAGTTTTGATGGTGGCTGTGGGACAACAACTCCTTGTCAGTCGATTTATGAAGGGTGATACCTACCTTTGAGAGGACATCAGCAGCATAGGTCAGGTTCTGTACAAAAACAGCTTCCATGTCCTTGGCAACCACTGATCTGTTCGAGCCTAAAGGAATCCTCCCAGCCATCAAGTGGATCCTGTTTCATTCATCACAAGTACCTGTTAGTGTTATCATTACCATAGGGGTTAAACTGGGCTATCCTGGGCTCAATCCCACACATGAAGTCACGAGAGCTATAGAGAGGGATCTGAATGAGCTGCTCTTGTTGGTCACTTAAGACAGGAAGCTGCATTACAAGCAGTGAGATTGGTACCACATCTGTCTGTTCTGGGCTTTGTAGTAACTGAAAAAGTGCGACTCTGTCTCTCCTCCCTTCTCATGATCTCTACTCGATACAACTGAAAAACTTGAGCATGAGAAAATCAGAATCTCTTGTGTTGGCCATGTGGGCACATACAAGGAATTTGATTCAGGTTTTACATTTAGACTCAAGGTACAGATGAGCAAATTCACATTGTACACAAGGGCAAGTTAGACAAATGGCACAAAAACACTAAAACTTACTATACCCAGCCCTATGGATAAATATGAAACGTTTAAATAAATAAAACACAATAACTGTTGCGGCTATCTCGGCCTTTGCTGGTCGTCACAAAAAAAGAGTGCCGCGAGGGACTAAACACGGGAGAAAAGCTGTGACGCGCTATCCTTATGAATGACTTTCAAATCAATGTGCCTTTTAGTCATTTATTCTTCCAAAAACAAACAAACAAGACGACTGCAATTACGTAAAATAAACTTGCGATCGCAGTGCAGTGTATGGCGGTCAACAGAAATTTCCGCTCCCACGCTCACCCCCTCTCTCCATCTAAGACGACAAAACCAGGTGAACAGGTGAGTGCAGCCCATATAATCCCTGCAATCACCACGATCATTTCCGGTGAACACACCCACCACCAGAAACCATATGATCGTAAACAACAAACAAATCAATAAACAAACCATGAAACCAAATACACAATAAACTTACATTTATGGCTCCTACAATAACTATGGATCAGGTTACCATGTACAAGAGGTGGACAATGACATAGAGGGTGAGCAGCACAATGGATTTTTTTGTACCTCGCATACACTGATCATCTGAACATGAACTGTTCCTGACACTCAGCATGTGTGTTTCAGGAGCGTCCTGCGACTGACCGTATTTTTTGTCCGACACTGTACAAGATGTTTTTAAATACATCAAATTCAGTTTTGATGCTGACCATTGCCATGTCCCAGACTTGTTAATATTAAAAATCCCTTCTAGCATTGAGTTTAAGTGATGTCATTTCATTATTTGTGAACTGTTGCCGCTTTCAGCAGCATGTCCAGCTTCCTTATGTAGCAGTGTTTTTCGTAACATCTGGTGTTTCCAGGGCAACAATAAACATGTGGTGTCTGTCATGGCGGCCGCCGCGTCAAGACACAGCCTGTATAACTATAAAATGAAGGATTTCTCTGGCTTTGATAACTGTTGGAAATATTTGAGGTAATGTATATGCTCCACAACAAAATATATAACATAGGTTTAGTTCATTTTGTTTTAATTTAAATATTTAGAGTAAAAATTCTACATATTGTACATGTAGGTCTATGTCTTAGGATTCATAGTTAGAGTTAACATTTAAAAAATTGAAGAATTTTTGGTACCTGAACTGAAGCTGGCAAAAAATAGTTGATTCAGTGAAAGAAGAAAATAATATGAATATAGGATAATGTTGTGGACTTTCTGAGTTCTAACAGTTCCCAATGAACTTCTTGTTACTGAAGCAAAAAGGTTCCTGCCTTTTTTTCCTATTCGGAAGCTGAACAAACATATTAGCATTGCCTAAAATGTGTGTAAACAATGTGCACTTCACTTGAACTTTCAAGTTGGATTGAAAACGACATAAAAAGCTATCCACTAATCTTAACCTAGTGAGGCCTCACCTTTTGCATTCCAAAGCTTTTGCATACTTTAAAGCCAGATCCAGACCCTCTCTGAATTCTTTCTCTCTTCCTGGTACTGCTCCAAGACCAAGATCACCAGACTTAACATCTCCTGCCAAACACACAAACAAACAAAATACAGAAACATCAGAAGCAGCTTAACTTTGTACTCTTCAGAAATGTGTGGTTGATGTTAAGAGCTGCTGACTGGATGCCAGTGTGAAGCGCAGGGGGATGTAAGCAGATGTTTGTTTACCTGGCGGGGTGTTGATAAGAATCACCTCAACACCTGTAGCCTCTCTGGCATTCTGCAGCTCCTTTAGGTCACACTCGTACAGCCAGGCTGCCTCCACGGCTTGAAAGCCAGCCGAGGCGGCTGCATATATCCGCTGACTAAAGTCTGGAAGCTCCGTGAAGAGCCAGGAAATATTCGCACAGAACTTAAGCGAAGACATCTTTTAGCTACAAGCCAACGACCCTGCGTTCAGCTTGTTTGCACTTTGGTCCTCACAGCAAAGCGGAACACGCGTCAAGCCAGCTACATTCAGACAGCGTCAGACCGGAACAAGAAAGGGTCAACTTTCAAAACAAACTCTAGATATGACGTCATTCATACAACTGCAGCTGTCAGTGTAATGCCACATATAAATCATGAAATTAATAGTTCATGTTCAAATCAATAAGGAAAAGGCATGCATATATTCGTCATGAACTGGAGGCGAAATAGCAGCTTTAGCCTCTGATGTTTAGTTTGTTAAACAACAGTTGTAAAAATGTTTTAATGTCTATGTGTTGCTTTGCGACTCGTTTTACTTTGAAAATATCCTGAGATGTAGTATGTTTAACAGTGAGACTTGACAACAAGCTGAGTGTTGTTATTGTCACATGATCGGTAGCGTGCTTTTCGGCCAGTGAAATGCGCAAGCAAATGTGGTGTGAAGTCCTTTAGATCAGCGGGTTTCAACTTTTAGGTCGGGATCACATGTGATACTGTAATATTTACAGTCTGAGGTCGGGGGTCACGGAGCCGTTTTCAGTGGGTCGCGATTGTGAATCAATCAATCTTTATTTGTATAGCGCCAATTAATAACAAGTGATCTCAAGACGCTTTAGAAAAAGCGGGAAAAAGACCTTACTCTTTGTTATTTAATGTTACAAAAGAGCAGGTAAAAGGGCCATGTTGATGTGCTGAATGTGTTCCTGGATGGGAAAAAAAGTCTATGAAGCTCTTTTTAGGCTTGTTTGTTTTGTTCATGTCCTTGCTTCTGTCACATGTTTTGTACCGTCTAAGGTCCACATTTTTTTCATTGCATAAGTCTGACTGGTTGAAAATATTTGGGTTGTGATTTGTTATGGAAGAGTCGGTGTTGGGCCCTGAGGCTGGACAGAGCAACTCATAGGGTAGGCTACTTCTCAATTCTCTTTAATCACATCCTAACACTCGTCTTATTGCAATGAGGAGGAAAAAGAACCGCAGCCAAAGATAAAATAAGGAAGTGAGATTGAAAAGCAGCACTGGTTTCTCTCTTTTGTCTATTACCTGCAGCACATGAAGAAAAACCTGAAGGCCTATTCTGTTTACAATTCACTTAGCAGACGCTTTTATCCAAAGCGACGTACATCAGAGAGTAAATCAGAGAGTGTTTCTTTTTATTTTCTCTTTTTTATTTATATGTTGCCTTAGTGTTCTGCTAAGAGGAACTGCGACCCTTTCCACTGGCAGACTGTATTTATATTCACATCACATTGTTTGTTTCTGAATTAGGCTACTTTATAGAATGATTATTAAATCAAGATTCAATAACCCAGAATATGATTGGTCTATTTAAACAATGAGGTAAAATTAATATCTCACATGCAAGAGAATAACTTGCAACTTATGTAAAGACTCTTTCGTGCTGACATCCTATCTCCTGTCCTCTCCACTGTAACTTTGCTAAATGATGCTCATGATGGATTGATGTTGGGTCTTTGTAGATAATATAACAAAGAGTAAGGTCTTTCACTTTTAATAAAGTTGACTCAGGAGAGCGTGTGTCATATTTTATTCTCTCCTTTGGTAGAGAATTGTCCAGTGTAACCTATGCTAAAGGTGATAATAAAGGAAGCAGAGCAGCTCATCTTGTTGGTGTATGATCGCCAAACTCTGCTGGATCTTAGACTTTCTTCTGAAGATCTAGTAAAACTTGATCATGGTGGACGTGGAACCTTGCCCCCGCTCCTGGAGAAGGTCCCAGCTCACCTTTGCCGCGCCCTGGCTCCTCCTCCACGGCGAAAGCGCCTCCGTCACCGGGGAAAACGCAGCGGTCGGCTGGTGAGGCTGAAGGCACACCTGGTGCGCTTTTCTAAGCCTTCTTGGACCGAATTTGGAGAGGTGCCTAGTCTCTCTATTTCCCGGTGCTCACTGGTACCTTTCGACACCTGGCTGATACCTGTCGTCGGCTCGGAAGAGTTGTCTCAGCCCCGCGGCCCCTGCTCTCCTCGTCCCCGCTGGCGCGGGGTGAACCACCACAACCTGCGTCCTCTGTGTCGGGCTCCCCGGACAGCTGACGTATCGGCTCTGCCGGTTCCTGCCAGGATTGGCCTGGTAAATGCTAGATCGCTGGCAAACAAGACTTTTGTGTTAAAGGATTTCTTCACATCCCGAGGATTGGATTTCCTCTGTGTGACTGAGACGTGGCTGAGTGTTGGTGAGTCCAGCTCTTTCACTGAACTTGTACCCCATGATTGTTGCTATTTTAACTCCCCGCGGACGTCGGGCCGTGGAGGAGGAATAGCGACGGTGTATAATAGTGATTATAAATGTAAGCAGCTATTGCTGTCATCCTCTTTCTCCAGCTTTGAATTGAGCTTATTTGAGCTGGGTCGCTCTCACACAGTGCTGTGTGCTGTGGTCTATCGGCCTCCCAAGTACAATAAGGACTTTTTAAATGACTTTTCGGACTTCCTGGCTGAGATCATGCCTAAATATGACCGTGTTCTTATTGTTGGGGATTTTAATGTTCATGTGTGTTGTCCTGATAAGCCAATGGCAAAGGACTTCTTGAACCTCATTGATTCTTTTAATCTTGTGCAGTCTGTGTCTGGTCCCACACAGGAACACGGACACACACTTGATCTTGTCTTATCTTTTGGTTTGCCTGTTTTTAACCTTGAGATTTGTGATGCAGTGTTTTCTGACCATATGCCTGTATTATTTGAGGCTGCTGTTGCCTGCAATCCAGTTAAAACTCCCGCTGCTCCTCGGCGCTGTCGTATTATTAACCCCTCCACTGCTGTTCATTTTTCTGCCGCTTTCGATCAGAACTGTGTCGTGCCTGAGTCTGCGTGTAATACGGAGGAGCTTAGCTCATGGTTTCACTCCACCTGCCAAACTGTTTTAGACACTGTGGCCCCTTTAAAAACCAGGCAGCCCAAAACTAAATCTGAGCCCTGGCTAAACGACACGACTCACGCTGTCAGACGCGAGTGCCGCAGAGCTGAGCGCAAGTGGAAAAAGGACAAACTGCATGTGTCATTTCAAATGTTAAGAGACTGTTTGCGTCATTATCAGACAACTGTGAAAGATGCTAAAAGAAAACATTTCTCATTCTGTCAAACTGTCACAAGCCTCGTGTTTTGTTTAACACTATTGACATGGTTCTTAATGCCCCGCAGACTGCATGCATGGAGGCCTCTCCTGCTGTTTGTGAAAACTTTCTTCACTTTTTTATTGATAAGGTCACTTGTACTAGGGCTCTTATCTCACTCCCTGCTTATGACCCCTCAATCTCTGTCCCCTGCTCTGCTGTCTTTGACCAGTTTGAGCCTGTGACTCTGTCCTTTTTACAGGAGATTATTGGTGATTTGAAGCCCTCAGGTTCCCCTAATGATGCTGTCCCTCCTCGACTATTTAAAGAGGTTTTCCCCACTGTAGGACCATCTGTTACTGCAGTCATTGATAGCAGTCTGTCCTCAGGTGTGGTCCCTGAACTGTTTAAACATGCAGTAGTGCAACCTCTGCTTAAAAAACCTGGTCTAGATCCTGCAGTTCTTGCTAATTTCAGGCCGATCTCCAAACTGCCTTTTCTTTCAAAAGCCCTGGAAAAAGTAGTCCACTTTCAATTAATGGCCTTTCTGGAAGAGCACAATATTTTAGAGGTTTTCCAATCCGGTTTTAAAACCCTGCACAGCACCGAATCAGCTCTTATAAGAGTTTTTAATGATATCTTTTTAGCTACTGACTCTGGTGACTGTGTTGTCCTTGTTCTTTTAGATTTAACTGCTGCATTTGACACTGTGGATCATGAGATCTTGATCTCTCGTTTGGAGCAGTGGGTGGGCATCAGGGGCATAGCACTCGATTGGTTCAGGTCGTACTTGGCTGAACGAACTTTCTGTGTCAGCCTTGGTGACTCCTTGTCCTCCTCTGCTCCTCTCTCATGTGGAGTCCCACAGGGCTCAGTTCTAGGCCCTCTCCTCTTCTCTCTCTATTTGCTCCCCCTCGGTTCAATTCTCAGGAAGCATGGCATCTCATTCCACCTTTATGCAGATGACAGTCAGATTTATGTGCCTCTTAAAAAGAACAGTGAATACTCTGTTCGACTGTTGTTTGAGTGTCTTGAGGACATAAAAGCCTGGATGGCCCTGAACTTTTTAAATTTTAATGATAAAAAGACAGAGGTGATGGTTTTTGGTGGTACCACTGGGACCCCCCCTGTAGATCTGGGTTCCTTGGCCCAGTATTCAAAACAGTCCATCACGAACCTAGGGGTTAAAGTGGACCCTGATCTTAAACTCGACAGTCAGATTAAGGCTGTTGTTAAATCGAGCTTTTTTCATTCGAGGCAGCTGGCCAAAATAAAGCCAATTCTTTCGAGGCAGCACTTCGAGACGGTAATCCACGCCTTTGTAACCACTTGGCTGGATTACTGTAATGCATTATATGTTGGGGTTAGTGGGTCCTCCATTGCCCGTCTCCAGATGGTACAGAATGCGGCTGCACGACTTTTAACTGGCACTCGGAAATATGACCACATTTCCCCAATTTTAGCCTCACTCCACTGGTTGCCCATTCATTTTAGGATCCATTTTAAAATTCTTTTATTTGCTTTTAAATCTCTCAATGGTCTTGCCCCGCCCTACCTCTCTGAGCTTCTACACCCTTACACGCCCGCCCGCACTCTCAGGTCAGCTGATCAGCTGCTCCTGAGGGTGCCTAAAACCAGGCGGAAGCTCAGAGGGGACCGTGTGTTTGCTGTTGCGGCTCCAAAACTTTGGAACGATCTGCCTCAGCACCTTAAACAGGCTTCTTCTCTGTCTGTTTTAAAATCTGGTCTTAAGACACATCTCTTTTCCTTGGCCTTCGACACATAGTGAGACGTCGATTTTATTTCTTTTATTTCTTTTATTTCTTTTACTGCGTGCCTTTTAATTTGACCCATGTTTTATGTCTTTTAACTTATTTTCTGTATTTTATATAGTTTTTTATCTCATGTGAGTTGTTATGTATTTTATTTATTCTTCTGTACAGCACTTTGGTCAACTGTGGTTGTTTTAAAGTGCTTAACAAATAAAGTTGGATTGGATTGGAGCTCAATGGGTGCATTTGGATTTTCTTTTTTGCTTAGTTAAGGTTCCTAACTGAGTGAAATGACCCGGAAGCGTTTAAGTGGCGGCCATGATAAGAGCCGTTCCAATTCTCCAAAAGCTAAGGAAAGGTGCGTCAATGCTTCCTTTATAAACTCCTTTAGCATAGGAAACACTGGACCATCCTTTACCAAAGGAGATGAGATAATGCCGACCCACAATTCCTTGCAGCCGCAACATGTGACTCGCGCATTCGACTGTTCACGAAAACATTTTTAGCCAGATGATGTTTTATTCAACATATTTGATTCACGTAGGAATGTCGTGCAGTTGTACATTTGTATGCCTAAAACATTATGTATATCTTGCATAAATGTGACAATTAATTTCATACAATCGTACTCATTTTGGATTAATGTTGATTTATGAGTGGACAGG
This sequence comes from Tautogolabrus adspersus, assembly GCA_020745685.1. Lineage (NCBI taxonomy): Eukaryota > Metazoa > Chordata > Actinopteri > Labriformes > Labridae > Tautogolabrus > Tautogolabrus adspersus. The sequence continues at coordinate 31,618,986 of CM036536.1, forward strand.
AAGGAGAGCGTGAGCAACCATTCTCAATGTGACAACCATTTGTTTTCACTTTTGTTACTGGTAGCCTGGTAGCTTATATTCCTTTATTTTAATTCCAACCTTGTGGTAGTTAGGATTATTTCAACAGTAAGAAGGTACAGGAGAAAGTTTTTTAGATGAGCTTTTAGTAGTCCATTTTTGGAAAATTTTAGTTTCACCACAGCAGACCCACATCACTAACCTCCGCCGTTGCATAATTACGTAGCCTAGTGGAAATGCGGTGGGATTGTCAGAGCAACGCGGCGGGATTGTCAGAGCAACGCGGCCGCCTTTCCCTCAGTCCTTTATGAATTCTCCTAACACCTTTCTTTAACTTCATGACGTTTTCCCCGGGGTTAAGGTAAAGAGGATAGTGAAAGGGGATAGGAGGGACAATCCGAATCCACCCATTGTCATTCAGGGCATTCTTCTCATGGCTGACAAATACTTCCGGGTCGTTTTACTCAGTTAGAACCATACTTGCCAGATATGCACTAAACTGGAGGAATCTTATTATTTGACATCTTTGATGACTGAGTGTCATAACTCGGCTCGTGGGTCATGGCAAAAGACGGGAGGAGTCAAAAGTTTACCAAAGAAAATGAATAATTTAACTTTATAACTTTCAATCGACACACACTCATTAACTGTTTCTTCCTGGTTTCATTTGATATTGACATATTTCAAATTAAAGACTTAATGGCAATAAAAAATAAGATACTGTGCAAGCTATGAAATGCTAAATTTCTTTTAAAATTAAACAAAGAAGTCGTATTGTCATTATTGTCATATATGTTAGTTACAATGTAAAAAAGATAGGGCACCAGATTATTTTGGCTTGAACTTTTCATGGTGGTGGTGAGGGAGATGATCACAATAGTCAGTGTGGAAGAACTGAACGTTTCATTTCTGTTACCCTTAAGGCTGCTTGAGGGCCATGTTGCCAGAATAATCTCAACCCAGTCAACTGTGTCAGGCATGTCAACTATCAGCACTGAACAACACTGCTTATGAATTCTGACTCTGCAGAGCTGCTCAGTTCAAACAAATTAACAGTAAATAAAAGTACACAAATTACTGGAAGAGTATGTTCATTAAGCCTTAAGCTTTTTAGTCCCACAACACAGATGCTTATGGGAAAATTGAGGACATTCCTATTTTAACAGACAGCATCTTGTTAACTTTGCATGTGAAATGAGATTGGCCATTATGGCTTGACAGTCTGTTGGCTCTGTGCAGCACTGCCAGGGGAAAGCAGAGGAAGGCCTCATGGTCGATGAAGCAAAATGAACCCAGCTGCAGTTATGTCCTGCTGTGCACATCTGTAAATTACATGTGTCACTAAGTCCTCAAACAGAACAAGGTGTTGCAGTTTAGTGGTTTTATGGTTTATGCTGCAGCTTTCAGCAGGTGGTCCAGCTCCCACCATTAGCTTACAACAAATGACAAGTACATTTTTATTCATCAAAATACAAGATAACCCTTGTCAAGATGAGATCACAGTATGGCGTATATGACTTATCTTCATCCTAACATGCACTTTATCATTTTGATTGGGTTATAAATTTCAATCATTTACAGCACTAAATCACAACAAAAGAAATGTAATGACAATATACTTGTCACGTTTTATCTTGGTTACATTATTATTTTTCAAGTATTGACAGCTCTTTGTGTTTCCTGTTCGTTTTTGCCCCCGGTGTTTCATGTCTAGTTTTACTTCCTGCCCTCGTGTGTTTTCCCTCCACTTTGGTTGCCCTCCTCAGTTTCACCTGTGTCTTGTCTGTCACACCTGGTTTTGATTACCCCTGTGTAGTCTGTGTTCCTCCCCTTCTGTGTCAGATCGTCATATGTCAAACGTTCCCGTGTTCTCCTTATGTTGAGTATACTTCTGAACATCCATTGTGCTTTTTCCTAGTTTTTCAGTTGGAGTTTTTGTTGGACATTTATGGATTTTTGGACTCCTGAACAAGTGAGCTTTGTTTTGCATTTTGTTTCATTAATATTTTTTTTTAGTTCTGCAATTGGGTCCTTTGTTTAAATATTCAGACCACTGACAATAATAAGGAGCAGGGCTAGATCATACTGAGCCCCTGAAGTCCCAAAAAGTCAAAAACATCCGCACAAGTCCATTTAGTGCTTTATATACTCTTGTTAAACATGCAGGAAACCAGTGTGGGCATCTGAAGACTTGTGAAATGTGTTCTATTCTCTTAGTGTCGGTGAGAACTCCCGTGAATGGTTTTTAGTCAGACCTTTTTTAAGACACTGTTATAATACTCTAGCATGCTAACAATTAAAGCATGAACAGGGAGTAGTCTTGAGCAGATCTGCACTCTTGGTAAACAGCCATCTGCTTCGTCCAGTTGGCTTGAACGAGAGACAAACTCATACAGAGCAACAACATTTATAACAATTACGGCGTTGTTATTGTACAGTTTATTAGTTTCTTGTGTGAAATGACATAAGTTAACTTGTATATATTTAAATTAAGTGCATACATTTTTAAATATATTTACAACTTAAAAAAAAACACTTTACATATTTTAGTATTTTATACTTTTAGTTCAAATCATCAGAACAAAGTTTTATTTTTCAAGGTTCTCTCAATGAAAGAAGTGAATTTTAGCCTTATTGTTTGTTATTGTATTGAAGCATTTGGGTAACATGATGCCCCCTTCAGGGACCCCCAGTCTTCTGCTGGGCTGAGTTTCATGATGAAAGGGGCAACCTCTCTAGACCAGGAGCCGGCAAGCATCATCTGCTGTTCACTTGTTTCACTAACCCCAAGGCCCAATGCAATATGTCCATGTTTCATCATCACTGCAGTGTTTGTCTGCAAGCATATCAGCTTTGTAGTTTGACATTATTTTTACTTATGTAATGTTGTCAATGTGCAGGGTTGTGTGCCATTATGTATGACAACTTAGTGAGGGACGCTACAATCAAAACATCATTTCATTTTACTTATTATGAAATGCATTTTATTTTATTGCTATATTTTCCATTTATTGATGGGGGTTTTTAAAGGTCATTTTTTCTTAAACACAAGACGGGATAAAAACTGAGTAGTTTGGAAACTGATTTAGTGCCAGCACTGAAGCTAGGTTGTTCCTCCGTACAGAGAGGGCTGGTTATTTAGCTCATTTGAACTAACTTAAAACCCATGGCGGGATAAGTCTACGCTATTTTCAACGTTTTCAGCGCATTACTTTGCCGTCTGCAAGCTTATTCTTTTAAGCAATATTTCCAAATGCAACAAATATGTGCTTCTCCACCTGCAGGGGAGCAGAAGGAGCCATTAAAGGGTGTAAATTAATAACAACTTGTTTATGCACCACCAAGGTGCAAACTTGTGATAATTTACTGACTAAATAACTGAGGCCCACCGACTTAGAAACCATGGTCCAAGAGTTTTCAGATCTCACACTTCTATCAGTAGGTTGTCATCACTATCACAAAAGATTAAATGTCCTAAGTATGTTGTTCTCAGCTCTGTGTCGATAGTGCGATTCCATTGAACTTACATGTAGCATTGATATAAAGGCAAATATTCTCATTATCGTCGTATAGCGAACTCTGTTGCTTTGTCAGCTACTTCAGTGTCTCTGTTTTTACGTCACGTCTTACCTTGGGAGTCCCCCCTCCTGTCTGACAGGGACAGTCTCCCGCTGTGAGGGGCATATGTGAACAGCCAGGTCAGAAGAATCTCCGGAGCAGTCCTCCTGACATTATCTAGATATTTTTAGGAGTGTTTATGTGAAAATGGCTACAGATTACATTTCCAATCCTTTAATCACATAGAGTTAACAGAGTACTTTTCTGAGGAAAGCTACTGTGTTTTTTTGACGTATTCTATTCACCCCAACAATGCATGTTCCAATGGGACATGAATACCATTTAGTTTTAAAGTGTAAACTTAAGGGATGACAAGTGCTCCATGGGCAGCTTGTGATGCCAGCAGCACAGCCAGTCAGGGCAAATGAAAGCAGCAGTACTCTGTGCAGGGTAAACGAGAGGGGGTAAACAGGATCATTCATGTAGAAGCAGAAGTTCACTCTAATTGCTTACTCCTCTTTTTTTCTTCTTCAGTAACACTCTGTGTTCACTAAACTTAATGGTGATCAAGGTTTTTGTAATGTAATCAGAAACTGTTCTTTCTCAAAAGCTGGTTTCTGAATCCACTGACAAAACTGTCTTTTGGATGATAGATTGGCATATGTGATTACATGTTCAATAATGGGCCCTTTAAAGGCTACGTTTAACATTATAACAACATTGCTGTCATTGATAAATCAATTATTGCCTTCTTTTTCAGGTATACCCACTCAACTATGCCACAGAACACTCTCATATATATGCTGGACCTGTAGAATAGTAACATCATACAGAATTGAGAACCTAAATGCATCCTAAGAATGGTAACAAAGCACATGCCTTAAGAAGTCACCAAACCCTTTTTTAAACACCCTTATAGGTTTGATGCCTTAAAGCCTTCAGATGGACTCCCCCTCTCACTAGCCACATGCTTACAGTATGTCTAATCTATCGTTATTTTTGCCATCGTAAATTAATGAAATAAGGAAATGCTTAATCAGTCTTGTAGTCCTGTTTTTGCCACAAGCTTTCTTCAATAGGCCTGTAGGCCTATTTGGCTGCGAATAAATAAGGTTCACATCAACAGAGCTTGACTTAATAGTTGAGATGGATAACATGGATGGAACCAGGGCACCCACTGGATCTCAGACCTCAGTGGAAGCCAGACTAAGAGCCTCTGGTGTCTGTGTTTTAAGAAGACAGCCACCAGACTGCCCGAGTTCTGTCATTTTTAATACAGGTTTTGAGCCACATCTTCCTGATGGCAGAGGGTTTAGGGTGGATCATAAGCCACCTGAGGCTGCCGACTGAAGATGGTCAAGTGGAGGCCCTCAACATAAAGTCTGAAACATTCAAGAGCCCAAAACAAACACTAGTCCTGTTTCAAAGTGCAATATTTACATCCCTGCGATATCTCACCTTCACTGTGAATGTCACGTAGGCGTAATGCAGGGATCAAGTGATCCCCCTTCTGAACTGCCTTCGAAGGTAGTAACAAAGGCATTACAGGGGAGAGTAAAAATCAGCGGAGCCAGGTGGGGAGTACAGCACTCTGTGTGTGCATGTCTGAGTGTTTGTATATGTGGAGTTGCCGCCGTTTCTCTACAAGTCGTGCTTCTGCAATGCCGTAACACACTGTGAACTCACACACTGGGGTACCAATATCACGCCGTCGTGGAATCACTGAATGTACAAAGATATAATGACAGCAGATCTCTGTTATACAGCGCTGTATCGGAAATACAATCTCAAAAGGGATACTCTTTCCCTGAAATAGTCAGAGTAGGACTTTTCTGCTTTGTGCAGGTAGCAGCTTGCATAGGCCAAAACCTCAGGGCCTTCCTTGTTTCTCTGCTTCAGTATTGCTCTTAGGCCAGGGTCACAGGCATTAATGAAACCGGGGCATGTAAAATCAAGAAATCAAAAGACAGGTGCTGGCTTGAAGTCCATGGATTTTTGATATATGTCATTCCTGTGAAAAGCTGGATCCTTCTTTATGAGTGCATGAAGAGGCTCAGCATGCAAAGTCTTTAACAAAACAATAGGATCCAGTCGGGATCCAGTGGATGGGGTTTAAAGTCCATCACAACTTTGATTTCGTCCATATCAGGTTTTATGCCTGAGGGTGTGATGCTGTCGCCCAGGAAACTAAAGAGAGCTCATTTAAACAAAACTGTTGTTTCTTAAGCTGTACCAGGTAGAAGCTCTATATTGACTGTTCAATCAAAGGCCCAAATCAAAAGACTCATACATAGAGCCATGCAAATCATAGGAGTTCATCAACACCCCAGCCTCCTGGATACTTTTCAACCAACCACAATTATAGGGCTTTCACGTGTAAAAAATAAAAGAAAAAGATATTTACCGGAGGAGCTGTATGTGTGAACGCAATCAGCTGAATTTTTGGCTCTGACTTTACCTGGAGTTTCTGCCGCTAGCCTCCTCGTATTTTTACCGCAGCAAGTGGTGGGAGGGGGAGTGACGTTTATGTTCTGTGACTGCTGCATGGTGCATCGGGTTAGGGTAACTCATCTTATAGGGCTTTTACACTTTTACAAGTCGGAGTGAGCTGATGTGAGGACTCAGCAGGATATAATCCGAAAAGAATGACTGCTGCACGGTGCATTGAGTGTACGCAACACAACCGCTACGATCTCCTTTCATGTAATTAAACGGCTGCATTACGTTTTCTTTTCGCCAGTATGTTATTATCCGCTCTTTTGTTGATAGTGTGATTCTGTTGAACTACATATAGCATTGATTAAAAGGCAAATATGTTCATTAAAACTTGGTGTAGCGGACTCAGTTGCTTCGTCCGCTGCTAATCCATTGATTTTGACATCAATTAATGCGTTAACTCTGACAGTCCTAGAAATACCATAATTTGTCCACATGTTACTGCCCAACACTGCTTGGCAAAGTATCTTATAGGCTTATTGAATATGTTATACATTGAAAGCAAGGAAAAACCCAAGTTTTTCATGGTTCAACTAATCAGACGTGGTTCAACTAATCAGAACTAATGTCCTTTTAGCCTGATTCAATTAACGTGATGATTGAAGGCTGGCTAAGTCCTCCAACGCTGAATCGCGCTAAATCAGTATCGTTAATTGGAACCAGACATGAGTGATCAGGATACTTGCGCGTGCCCGTTCTGCGAAAAAAGGGAGCAGCGTGGATCACAGAAATCGTGATTCTCTCTGTGATAATTAACGGTGAATTCAAAGGAAAGAGCGACATTTTTTACACAACTTGAACAGCAAACCATCATGGAAGAATATGAAAACTTCAAGACCATAATAACAGCCAAATCAAACACCTCGGCATCAGCAAAGGCCAGACAAGCAGCTTGGCAAGCGATTGCAGACAAGTTAAATGAGTAAGTAAGGAATATGTATAGGCTAATAATTCATTGCTGTATTTATTTAATTGTGAGTGTTTACCTAACCTCGTAATGAAAAAAGTTATTAACTAGATTAATGAGTTTCTATCATGAATGAACCATATTATTTCATAAAGTTACTAGGCCTACTAATTGTTTTATATAGACTATCTGATATAGTTATTGTGTTTTGTTTTTTTATTGCTTTCAATAAAGATAAAGCCCATATGTCAAGAGAACAAGTAGCCTAAAAGTGAAACAAAAGAGCATCATTCAATGTGGTAAGTTAATATAATTTGTGCCATGTTGTTGAATTGACGAAGTTCCCAGTGTCTCTATATTTCTAATATTTAGCTAACAGGACCAAAGGCTCCAGACTTCACCCCTGCTGAGGAGCTGGCCCTCCAGGCCCATTATTGAGGGCATATCTGGAGGCAGCTCCTCATCTGAACATGCTGGCAGGGAGGAGAGGAGCTCTTAGGTCAAAGGTAGGTGAACCTCATTACATGTTTGTTTTTTTCATAATTGGTGATTTAGTTAACCATTGTGACATTTTGCAGCAGTTGGACATTTGATCACTCTGTTGCAGCCCCCACCACTTGTGTTGGTTGGAGAGAAGCTGCATATCGCTGCATCAGTGTACTGATTCTGTGTCTCTTCATTGTGTGTGTTAACAGAGGATAAATGTTCCTCTTAATTCACTGACAGGAGGCAGATGATGAGGACACGGTGTCAGCGTGCTCTAGCCTGGATGCAGAGAAGGTAAACGAAGGAAACTGTAACCCTCATATCTCGATCCTTGTGAGTGGTATTTGGACTAAATCAATCCATTCTTTTATGGGAGTACTGAACCACAACCAGCAGAGCCAGGCAGCTGAAGATGAGGAAGCTGCATGAAGAGATCAAATAGCTCGACTGACAGCTGGATGTAAGTATGTAGGCCTAAAGCAAAGTCTCACTAATGCCTCAAGCTTTGTCATGAATTGTAACTAAACTGAAAATCTGACACTCCCCCTGCCCCTCCACTTTCAGCTTGACCAATAACTAAAAAATAAAATAAAAAAACTCAACTTTCTCTGTCTGTTGCTTCCCTCATTATTATCATGTGTAGGTGGCAAAATATGTTTTAATTTTTAAAACCTTTTTTGGTTCTATGTCTATCATCATTTCGTAAATTCAGAGCATATATATATATGTATATATATATATATATATCTATATCTATACCCTTTCATGAAGGTGATTTTAGACATGGCTCACAAAGTTGACTACACCACTCATGATAGGGGTTTTAATGTTGACAAAAGGGAAAATCATAATGGTTTTGAGAAGACAAAAGGAAAAAATTGTAAATTAGAATTTATTTTATTTTTTGGGGGGTGGGTGTGTCTAGTTTAGATCCAGCTACCTGAAATAAACCTGCCCTGGAACAGGTTTAAGTTTATTGATCTGTTGCTATAGTGATTTAGCTTAACCTGCTTCCAGGCAAAGAAAAAAGCCTGACTGAGGTCAGGTTGTCCTGAAATTATCCAGCTAAATGAGTTAGCCACGTACGAGGATGTTTTTGGCATGTGAAAGCCAAAAAAAGCTGATCGGTATCTTATTCAGTTGGCTTATCTCCTTCTGTGAGAATCAAGTGTGATATAATGAGAAATGTGGTATTTTGTCAACACCATCAGACGTCAACACCATCAAAATTTTTGTCTAATGTTGTTGATTAATGCCATTTTAGTGTCCAATTTAAGCATTTTAATATAGTGTATAGCAATAATATCACTTCCTATACGCATTTTTATTGCTATTCAGTTTAATGTGTCAAATTCAAACTAGTTGTGATGTACAGTAGCCTACTTGAATGTGTTTAACTGAATTTAATTGAAGTTGCCTCTCAACCTGATATAAAGTGTTGCATGCTTATCCATAATAAAGAACTGATTGCAGAATGGTATGCATTTCAGGCTAGAATGGCTAGACATAAGTTGTCAGTGGAGGAGCAAAGAAGAAGGAACAGAGAGTATCAAAAGAGAAGGAGAGAAAAACTTAATAGTCAGCCTGAGCTGAAGGAGGAGTTGTAAGAGAAAGTATTGGAAACAGGCGCAGAAAGAATGAAGAGAACAAAAGAAAAGAGCAGAGGGACGCCAGCAAGATTTAGATACTCCGCCACAGAGTCCTTTAGACATCAGCGTTGAGGAGCAAAGAGGCAACAGGCATCTGCTGGTTTGAGGGAGAGAGCTTCATTTATTACCGTATTAGAGTTTTGTGTGAGTTCAGAAGACATTTTGAATGAGATTTTTCCAGTTTTTGATCATTTTATCGTTCCTGCATTTTTAATTAGTCAACTCCATCAATGCCTTGTCAACTCCGCTGATGGCTTGTCAGCTCTGTCATGTAGTCTTTTTGTAGGATTTATGTTTTATTCCATGAAGGATATTTGTTTAGAGACTAACATTTTTCTAATGTTCATGTGTATTTCTTAAAAATGTCACTATTAAGTCTGAAGGTTAAAGACAATGTGATTCATCTATATGATTTCAATTATATTCTTTAAACATTGACTTCTCTGGCTTTAAAAATGTATTTTATTGATTTCAAGACCTGTGTGCATAATTAGGGGAACTGGGAAAACTGATGAGTGAACATATTTTTGATAAGATCATTTCAGTTGTTTTTTTCTGATGGTGTTGATAAAAATCAAGTGCTGATCCTGCAAATATACAGTTTAAATAAAACATGAACCAAAACATGTTTGGATAAACAAAAATGTAATCATATATTTAGTCAAATATCAAAATACTTTTTCTGAAGATCAAAACCTGTTTTGTCCCTTATCTCAAGAATCAGGCATCTAACAGCCAGCAACTTTCAAAGTTTGATGTATCTTACTTGCATTTTCTCAAATAACGAAAAGTAGCTCATTTTTAGATCAACAAAGATCAATTAGTTGCTCAGCAATTTGCTATAGAAGCATAGGCGTGACAGTCTATTACTTCAGTGTTTCCGGAAACAGTCGAAGTTGACCGACACCTCCCGATGATGTGTGTGGACGAGATGTTGAGGATGCTGGGCATTTACAGAAAAGCCACCGCGGACCGAGGACAGGGAGCTGACGGATTACACGGGTTTATCGGGAACACTAATCGAGACTGAAAGTGGAAAACATCTTTAGCTTCAGCAAATAAGCGAGGAATTTTCCACATACTACTCACTGTGCTTTATGGACCGTTTTCCCATTCACCTCGGAGAATAAGAGCAAGTGGTGCGGACTGGAGGATTTAAAGACTCTCTTTTAAACTGTGTCAAATCTGGGACCACCCTGCCCTTCTCCTCTTCAGCACATTTCCCGAAATACCAAGAAAACAAAACAGATATCCCTGCGAAATGGTGAGTGATCAAATGTTTTAACCCATCTGTTGTAGGAGAATGTGTGAAGAAGCTTTACTAATATCTCCCGTAAAAAGAGGAATCCAGCAGGCTGGACCTGCAACACGGATTGTTTTTATTTACAAGTCCTTCAACACTTACTTAGCTGCTGAAGTTGCACCCTACACTGACGGATGACAACTATAAAAGATACCATTTTAACAAAAGTCTCAAAGAGAACTAAATGCACTGCTTAAATTCAGCATGTTGCCATGTAAAGCCTGAAAGTGGACTGTGCATAAATAAACAAATCAGGTTCAACATAATAGGCTCTTATAGATCAGAATTATAAAGAAAGTGTGGATATTGCTCTTTAACCGATTAGCGTCACTATCCATTTAATGACTTTGTCATCAGTCAGAACAAGCTTTGGTCCCTGATAAACAAATTATTATAAGTAGCCTGTCCCTGCCTAAAAGAAATAAAGATGATAAACAAATTATTATAAGTAGCCTGTCCCTGCCTAAAAGAAATAAAGACACACCTGCGCAAGGCAAGGCACTGATTTAAAGTCCGCTATATAAACGTTATTAATGGATCAATGCAGAACATCAGATTATCAGAATCATTTATTGCCTTTGTTAAGAGTTGACATATTAGCATAGGGCATGCTCTACATAATAAGTGACATCATGCAATATTCATCTTTACATATTTATTTCTATTATCACAGCCAAATAGCCTACAAGGGAACATTATGCGTTTTACAGTGCGCTTACTAATTAAGGCATCATCATAATCATAAATACTGTATTAATCCCTGTGGGAAATTCAGTCGTTACAGTTTCTCTGAAACACAATATAGCAGCAAGAAATATAGAACAAAATAAATATATAGAATATGAAATCAAATACAAAATATCAATAATAGAATAAGCAATAAGCACCAAGTAAAGGTATCTGTAGAATAGTAAGGTATGCACAAGCACAGGGAATTGAATATATAAACAATATATACAAATATAAATAAATATATGTATTTATATTTCTTGTGTGTTGCTTCCCAGCAGCTTATGTGTTTTCACACTCATTATTAACCCGTGTTGTGGAATGACTTCGCACTCACAATTCATTCTTTTGGCAGTTTTCTAAATCAAAGATTAACAACCTGTTTATGCTCCTTATGCAAAAGTCTTACAGCACTTTTCTTAAGGATGTGCACATACTTATATTTGCTGGCCCACCAATAATGTTCACAGTAAAACAACATATTTTCAAACCAATAATAATATGATAATAATGCTAGTCATTCATATTCATTCATGAGTCTTGAAACAAAGAATTGATTCATATTTGCAATTCTTGAACTCTCACTTAACAGTTTTTCTCCTCTGACCTCGTCGTCCCACTCAACAAATGGTACTTTTTTTCCTCAATTTCCTTACCCAGAACGACATGTATTTGATTTAAAAAAAAAAAAGATTACAGGTTTCTTACTAAATTGGACTGGAGCGCATGCATCATTGTCATGGTCAAGGGTTTATCTAAGGCTCTTGCTGCGGGTACAACAGATGTGGGCTTTCTTCCTTCCATCTGTCCTCACACTCAGTGGTCCTCCTCATGTTGAAAAATGTTGTGTAATTTTAGGGATGAGCAAGTATCAAATCACATTTATTTTGCCAGTCTGCATATAAACCAGTTTTATATTGCTTTTCTGCGCTCTTCACATTAAGACTAGAAGACTAAGAAACCTGGCAAGCTGGAAGCAGCCCTATGTTCTGATTGTTCTATGTTATGGTTCCAATATCAGCCAGTATAAATGTCTGAAGTATTATTTAGGGGTTGAGCAATTTGGGGGGAATTTTGAGTCAAATACCCATAGTTTAGAATCAAGCCGCAACCTTTGTGTTGAAAAATGAAGCCAATGCGGCAGTGCAAAATGCTGCAGTTCTTCGGGTGTCCACTTCAGGCTGGCTCCAAAAGACCCAGAAGTCACATACACAAAAAACAGACAAAAAACAACAACAAAATAGACAAAAACAGATACTGTTCGGATGTCCTCATTGGCACACACTGTATGGAGGGTGAAATTCATTATAATGCATCCGTTTTGATTTTATGAACGATACAACTTGTGCACAGTTGGGCGCCAGGCTGACCTGATTGACAGGCAGGCGCGGTGTAACAGTTTGTCAAGAGGCTCAGCCTCAGCTCCAGCTCTCAGCTTGTCGTTAGGTTGTCTAAAAGTTAGGCTGAGACAGGATTTACAGCATGGCCAGAGCTCCGTGCAGTAACAGATGGGTGACGTCACTAAAGCCTCGTCTATTAATATCTACAGTTTATCTTTAGAATATAAAAAGTCTTCCAATTGTGTCGGTAGTAATTTTTTGTTGTGGTGAAAGCACTTCTAGCATAAACATGAATGCCACCATTTTCAGGCGTCTGAGGTACAGTGACCTGTGGTTTCACTAATGTCACTTTCACATGACGTATGGTGGACTGGGTGCGATTCAAGGGGAGATTTAATTTGGTTCAGTTCGCTTTTACACTGCACTTTGTCAAGCGCACCAAAGCCTGTCAAATGTTGTGTACCGTAGCCCTTCTTTAGTCCCTTCTTTAATTTTGTCTTTCTGTATTGTGTCAACATAATGAAACAATCATTTTTAATCTGGCTTCATCCACTTTTCAAATGTTGTGTTTATGCAAATGATGGTACATTTTATGAAGAAAGGCCTAATTTGCATATATAAACATAAAATCTCAAAACCTTGCAATACATTTTTTCTTTGGTATGATGTCACTAATCAACTGGAGAAGTTTCATAGTGATAGCTATTAATTGAAAATGTTCTCCTATTCTACTCAATGTACTGAGAGTGTTGGGCCTTTAATCTGGAAAAAAAATATGTTCCACTCCATCTACGGCGGTCGACTTTTAGTATATGATTCAGGAGGGTATTAGGACCAATTAAAACTATGAGACATTACTTTTGCAAATTCTTTGTTTTTTTGGGCTAGATTGACTGGCCTATTAGTTTGGATTTCAGAGTTTTGATTTCTTATCTTGTTTTAGTTTTAAATTCTTCCCTAGTGTTGCTTGTTTGGTTTAGTTTGGTCTTTAGTGTTTTATTTTGTAATTTCTTATTATTTTTTCTCTGTGTTCTGTGTGTCTTAAGTGGTTCTTGATTTACTTTGTATTTGTCCTCAGTGTTTCTTGTCTTGTGTTAATTCCTGTCTGTGTGTTTCCCTTCAGTGTTGATTGCCCTAATTGTGTTCACCTGTGTCATTAGTCTCACCTGTGTCTGATTACCCCCTGTCTATTTAGTCTCTGTGTTTCTTCCCCTCTGTGTCAGTTCATTGTGGTATGTTCTTTGTCGGTGTTGGATGGTTCGTTGATGTTTTCCGTGTTTCCTCGTGGTTACTTGTTTCACCTTTTGGACTTCGTTTTTGAGTAAGTTTTAGTTTTTGCCTTTTTGTTTAAATAAATATTTTTTCGTCAATCTGCAATTGGGTCCAGTTCCCTGATTCTCCAAACCGTGACACACTTTGTTATACGTTGTTATGAGGAGTCATCAAAAGGTCAGCGCAACAGTGGAGGTAAATTTGAAGCAATCCGTGAATTTTTATAGATGTAATGTTTAATAATGTAATGTGTTTGGATTAAAGCTCTTACTGGATTTTAATTGTGGGCACATATTTTTTGGTGGATTATTATGATCAGGAGACTTCCATAAATCTTCAAATGGTAAGGTAAAAGACATTGTTTGTTTGTGGCTGCTGTGGTGGTTGAATCCCCACAGTCAGTGTGTGTGCCCTTTGCATTGGACATGTGTAACATTGTCATAAGGTCACAATAATGCAGATTTAATGAGTGAGAAGAACAATGGATCAAATCATTTCATAATAACTTGTTATTTCAAGTCTAGAAGACAAATATTTTCGATGATGTGGTTAAACTCAAATGAGAATATGGATCGATGAGTACAACAACAACAAAACATTTGATGATCAGTCGATGATGGGCAAAACTGACAAATCAGGTCACACTATGTAAATCCTTAGCCGAGGACAGGACTTATAAATAGTAAAGTCAATTTTCCATCACAAGTAGAGAAGACTGTCACTCCAAGTAACTACAATCACATTAGTTGTCTTGTTAAGGTCTGCATGTCTTGTCAAACTAAAAAACAAACATTCTCTAGGGAAATGCCCTCCTAACATCAGATTAGTAGAGCATTTTCAGGCTAGCTAATAAGTTGCTCAGAAGTACTGTAGCATATATTACACAGCATTTAAACAGACCTGGTATTGTCACTTGGTTTTTTATTTAAATGGACTACATTTATTTCCTTCCCACCACTTCTCTTTTACACTGCGCGTCACATCCACCATTTCAAACACGCATGATGGCAAAGGCATTTTACCAAGATGCCCAGATGTCAGTTTATAGTTTAGTCTCTATCCCAATAACAGAAGGCCATGTGGACTGATTTAGTTCTTCCGGTTAGATGACCCACTAAACGACTGAGCCACAACCACCCCAGAGTTTGTACAATTCAAGCTGTTCCACTGTCTCACTAACTTCTCCAAAGACCTTTCACTGGCAAAACATTGTTACTAAAGACATCAGCTTGAGCTCCAGTTAGGAATGTGAATCAATTGAGAACTGGTCATCCAGTAGATAAGAGAAGGCTTGTCACTTACATGGTCCCTACACCAGCATAATAAGGTAATATGTTCTACAGCAGGGAAAGTCAATAGTGTAATGCCGATGTGCAATTAGGCCCCAACTGTTTGGTGTCCAACAGATAACCCTGTGTTCATACGACTTCTGTCTTGAATTTCCCTCGGGATCAATAAAGTATCTATCTATCTATCTATCTATCTATCTATCTATCTATCTATCTATCTATCTATCTATCTATCTATCTATCTATCTATCTATCTATCTATCTATCTATCTATCTATCTATCTATCTATCTATCTATCTATCTATCTATCTATCTATCTATCTATCTATCTATCTATCTATCTATCTATCTATCTATCTATCTATCTATCTATCTATCTATCTATCTATCTATCTATCTATCTATCTATCTATCTATCTATCTATCTATCTATCTATCTATCTATCTATCTATCTATCTATCTATCTATCTATCTATCTATCTATCTATCTATCTATCTATCTATCTATCTATCTATCTATCTATCTATCTATCTATCTATCTATCTATCTATCTATCTATCTATCTATCTATCTATCTATCTATCTATCTATCTATCTATCTATCTATCTATCTATCTATCTATCTATCTATCTATCTATCTATCTATCTATCTATCTATCTATCTATCTATCTATCTATCTATCTATCTATCTATCTATCTATCTATCTATCTATCTATCTATCTATCTATCTATCTATCTATCTATCTATCTATCTATCTATCTATCTATCTATCTATCTATCTATCTATCTATCTATCTATCTATCTATCTATCTATCTATCTATCTATCTATCTATCTATCTATCTATCTATCTATCCCTGAAAAGTATGTTTTAATTTTAAATGATGTTCCATGGCTATCAGATAGGTGAAAACAATATATATAATATGTTGACTGGTTATATTGTAGGCCTACAACCAAATGCATGCACTTTCACAAGGTGCATCATGTTGTTTTGGGAGTAAATGTGTCTTTCTGCAGAAAGGGGAACTGATTTTTGATTTCAGGCTTTCCAATTGTATTGGAGTCTTCAGTTTGTCTCTTACATGTTATGGTATTGTTTCTCGACTGATCATCAGAACAGTCAGTCACAAACAGTGAGGCATTTCTCCTGTCAACTGAATAAGACCATAATAGCCATGCTTTTCATAGACCTGTATTTCTCTACCGTGTCACAGGGTGGTTGCTGGTATGAAAAATGAATGCTGGCGTGGGCATGCTTTTATAGTGTAGTGCTTGCAAAATGCAATGCGTTTGCGATTGAAACATCCTGTCTGTCTGTCTAGTAGTCTACTACTAATAATTATACTAATATTAATAATAAACCGAGCATCCATAATACACAGAGCATCTAAACATTTTTGGCATATTTTTGTATCTATGAAGTTTAATAAACAAGATGTAAACCACAACTTGGGCTTGATGTGATGAAGTTGTGGGGTGACTTATGTGCAGGGGCGTGTCCGGAGGGGTGGCATGGGCCACCCTAGAAATCTGATTGGCCATCCCAGGTGCCACCCTAAAAATCCTGAACTGTGTTTGTCTGTTTGTCCTGTCAGAGGCGGGACTTATGTTAAAACAAACTATGAGGTATTTTTTTGCAGAAAGATGCTGGTAGTTTTCTTTACATATCAATGTAGCCCATTTTCTTTTGTTTGTACTTTGAATTGTAAATACAAACTTTGCACATCTATTTTATAAGACAGGTTAATAGGAAAGTTATGCACCCTGGCAGTGCACTAACATTGCAAGTTAGACTGTGCAGGAGTTTGTATGCACCTTTTTGAAGTACTTCAAATTGTGACTTTGACCCTAAATCTTCTTTTTGTGTGATTAAAACATTAGGCTAATGTTGCCATTATCTTGTGTGATAAAGTAAATATTATTGGTGAGGAAAGAAAGGGTAAATGATTGATATTTGTTTCTGTATGTTTGTGCGCACATCACACTACAGGCCATCGCATAAGTATGCACCCCAGTTGGGCCACAGTTGGGTCAAAAAAGTCTGGACACGCCCCTGCTTATGTGTTGTTTTATATTTATTTCAGCCTATTTAATTGATCCATTAATTAAGAAAATAATCCAAATCCATGACAATGAAAATAAACCGTAGTTGCAACTCTACTTAGGTTATGTGTCAAAGCTTTGCATAGTTATGCACTTCCACATTTTAATGGCTGTATGTTTTTTTTGTACATTTATAAAATAAAATAAAAATAACCCTTACACTTCCAGTAGGCTTCCTTTTGGCTTTCTTATCATTCTCCCCTCACTGACCTTCACTTTACCATTTATTATGGTCTGTAAACTTACAAAAAATGCATTGAAAACCTTTTTAGAATTTTTTTTCCAGTTGTAATAGAATTTTTCTTGCATGTTTTATGTCAACCTTTATTTATTTTTTTAATCTTACTTTTAGTTGCAGGTCTCACAATGACGTGATGCCTCTGCTTTACACTTGTGCACATGGTGAATGTAAGTTGCTGCTTGAGCTTCCCTTTTTCTCTCTGTCAGACATGTCTATTATCACTCGCCTCTTCTCCCCTGTCAGTTACAAAGCATGCTATTTTTTACTGCTGTGCATCAATTAATAAGCCTTTATCGCAGATTGTTGAAGGCTGAACTGTGGGCTGATGACTAGTATTCTTTGCTGTTGATGAAGGGCAAAAATATGCCATGATTATTGTGACATGATTAAAAGAAATGATGTGTTAGGTTTACAACATGAATCATAGCTGGAAGATCCTCCGCTGCCCTGTCTGTATCTCCTGTGAGGCTCCCTCCACTCAGCTCAAAATGGTTGGATGTTATGGATGAATAGATTCCACTGTTAGGACTGTGACCTGGACATGCCCCTAGATGCTGACTGAATGTAAAATAATCCCCCATCATCTGTTCAAGACAGTTACTGTGATGCATCTAAGCAAGTAAAAAAAAAAATCACAGAAATCCCTAGGTTTATGAGAATAACAAAACCAGTTACCCTCATTGTTACTTTCAAACTCCCTTCACACCCAAGGGACAGCAAGATTTTATAAAAGCAAGATAAAATAAGCTTATAAATAGTCTCCACAAAAATATCTTTTTGATTTTTGACAAAAAAAATCCTAAAATTCAAGTCATTTAAACGCACAGTATGTAAAATACGCCGCTAGGGGGCTCTCAATCGAAAGAATAACAAAAGATGACGTTGAGGCTGGCGGGGCATCATGGGAGTGATTCTCTCTGCAATCAGGAATAAAAAGCCCTGAATTTTGGTATTTGGTTTGTTGCTCTTCTTTCGCTGTGCGAGTGTGTGCAGTTGTACAAACTAAATATGTAGACATGCCAAGTATTCATCTGATTGTTCGGGGTCAGCAGATCAGGCTGTGACTGGGACTGGTGCTCCCTGTACACTGCCCTACAAAGGCAAAAGACCTTAACTCGCCAGAGTGTAGAACTGAGAAAAATGACTTTAAAGTCTTTTTGTTGTCCAGACAAATGAGTTGCAGGCAGAATATTGGAAATGTGGCAATTTGTTGTCTTTTTAATGAGGTTATTAATGTACATAAAAAGCTTGAGCTCTACTCGACCTTTGAACCTTATTTTGAAGTTAAGGTACTCTGCCGTTGCATTACCTGTACATTAATAAGGGGTCATGCCACGGCAAAAGGCAGTAACTTCCATTTGATTTGCTCACTTGGTTGCTGATCACTATATAAAATCAGTATATGATAACATACATTAAATCTAGTGATCATGGCACAATTAAGCTTAATCAAATTAATTATTATTATTATTTGAAGGTCACAAAAGACCTATTTTATAACCTCATTGTTGTATTGAATTGAAACAAAAAACAACTTTTCATATTCCTTAAGTAGCAGTTTGCAGCTGATTTTGTAATGCCAAGGTAACTATGCCTATCAGTAAATGTTTTCAGATAAATCATACAGGGCATAAAAGTTGTTGATGTGTGTAAGTTTTCTAATAGTTAATTAAACTCACACAAGAATAAATACACTTATCTATAACTTTCTATCAATCTAAGTTATTCTATAATCGTTCTCACATTGATCTTGATTTCTGCCATTCAAAGCCATCGCCACCAACATTTTCCCTCGATAGCAATGGGCCATGGTTAAAATAACACAACCAAGACTATTTCTGTGCACTTTAGTGAAGCTACTGTGTGGGTCATAAGTGCTTGATGACAGATAGTAAAACAAAGGCATAACACCTTAACTCCACTGCAGTAAAACAGTAACTTCACTTTGATCCACTGCAAAACAAAGGCAGAATACCTTAACTCAGTTTGAGCATTCCGGAAACCTTCCATATTAGAGATGACCGACTACCACTGATCTACAGCCGCTATCGTTGCCAAGGCTGTTGCTGTTTTAACCAATAGTAAAACATCACTAATGCACCATGAGTCAAAGTTCAATATGTGTGAATCAATCTCAGGATTGCGGCTGTTGCTTAGTTAGCGTAGCTTATCATGTTAACAGAACCTGCTGCGTAAGGACATGTAGGCTAGCTGTCATAATGAAAAGGAAGTCAGCTATTTCAAAGAGCTCCAGGAGAGTTACTGTCCAGCTTACTTCCAAAAGTACCAGAATATGCTGCCATTTGCACAACCTGCAAGGGTCCATTTTCAGTCGCCCACAGTAGAAATGCAAAAACATTCAAACGGTGGGTACAGGCTGGAAGTAACACTTTATTTCAGTGAGGCGATGACCACAAACCTAAACGGGCTGCTCAAGTCGGCACCTTGTGAGTCCAGTGTATATTGTACGGAGCCGGTGTCAGAACAAATCAGAAGGGGGATCATTAAGGACACTGCGGGGGGGCCAAGTGCCGTTCATAACTCAGTCTATGATTCTTGATACTATGAGTTTGCCATTGACAACAACCCAGCCCATTTCACTTCAAAACATGCTCTAAAGTCTATATTTCACACACACAGGGCACTGTGTCACCCAAAGCCTATGCAAGCCACGTCTCTCTCTTTTTCTCTCTCTCTCCCTCTCACACGCACCCACATTCACACACTGCACTGTGCGCATTAGGAGCATCATTTTAAGTAAACTACAAATATCATTCAACATTTTCAATAATCATGAAACCAAATGAATCAAAGTTATTTAAACGTATGTTTTATCTTTAGAATAGTTGGAGGCGACAAGTGTTGGTGCTGAACCTCCTAAGAATAGTGTCCTTCCATTCGGTTGTGCATTTACGGGTTGAGTCTCTTTCAAAGGCTAGCTGAACCAACTGGGCCTTTCTTTTGTGGAGCATTGCGTGTCTGTTATTTGAGAATATGTTTCTCAGAGTGGAGAATGAATTCTCACACATTGCTGTGGATGCATGTTTGAAAGCAGTCAGTACGCTAGGCATTGCACTCAGATGCGTGGGGTACTTTGACACGATGTGCTGTATTGTCCATTTTCCCTCGCTTGGTTGTGATTGTTTCTGAGAATCTCTTTAGCAACTGCTCAATCACGGGCGAATCTGTGAGGTCCATTACATGGATGCCTTTACATCAAGAAATGTGTCACTTTCGGGATTCAGTGCAGCAAGCGCACTAGCCAGCTGCGAGTTACGCTTGCTGAATCTGCAATCCATCTGCTTCTGTTGGTGGAGCTGGATGAAGCCTTGAAGCAGCACTTTGGAGCCATTTTCTGATATCCATCTCTTTTCTAGAAGCCTTATAACTATCGCCAAGAACCTCCAATCTAACTTTTTCCGCTGAGCGTATTGTTGACGAAATGACAGCAAATCAAATCAAACCAGTAGGTCATTTTTTTTTTAATTACATTTCACATTTGAATAAACGTATTCTCCCTCAGTAGGCTATATTTGTAAAATATCAACATTAGCCTATTTTTATTTGTTAAGGGCTTGCCCTGCAGGTTGGTGGGCGGAGTGGAGTGGGGGGGGCATGGCAGGTGAATGCCCCCTCCCATGACGCCGACACCGATACTGTATGTCTATACATGTGGTCACGGTTAAATTAAAGTGTCCAAATTTGGAGGTTTGAAAATATTGTCACCATATGCTTAGCTGTACTAGTACTTCTTTGGTGCACTCTCATCAATCAATAAAGCTAAAAAGAGAGCAACCAATGGACATGCTTTCATCAGGTTCAACTCACAATAAATGATAATGCTGTTCTGTTTACTTGCTGATTGCAGAAAATAGGAGGGGTGTTGTTCAGACAGGCCGTCCACCGACGATCCTGGGGGGGGGGATTGATCAGGCAGGCCTCCCACCGTTTAAGTCTTAGACTGTGAAGTTTCTTGTTCTAAATCCACTCTGATCCTGTATTTGATCATTCTACAATTGTACAATTCTACAATTCACTTAGCAGACGCTTTTATCCAAAGCGACGTACATCAGAGAGTAAGAACAACACAAGCAAGGATCAAGGAAAAATAAAGGAACAATGTCAGTAAGGACGAACGATCAGCTTTGAGTCCGATTGGACACACAGGTGCTGAAAGGCATGTGCCCAGAGGCAAGGCACAACATTAACTGCCGTTCTGAGACTCTCATGCCTATAAACCCCTCTATTTCAGCCCTTCTCAGAACAACTTATCAACTGAACATTTAACACACATAGTAAATGTTCCCCTGTTCACAAACAACAGGTATTGATATGTGTGAGTGTGAGCATTGTTTCTCTCTGTGTGTTAGCCCTGTGACTGACTGATGTTTACCCGGCCTCTAATCCATTGGCGACCTGAGGCTGGATAAGTGTCTTCTATGCTGTCATCTCTTGTTTGCCTTTCTAAATGGAATATAGTTTAATGATTTGCTTGGTGCCTACTCATCTCCCATGTTGTTGCATGTGTGCAATTTTTTTTTATTGAATATCATTACAACAACCTGACAGGTTCTTGTGCTTGGCCATGTGGCTGGATCCTGGCATTTTTCCAAATCAGGGCTGAAGTCCAATCACAAAGTAGATGTCCTGCTGTAGCTTGTGCTAACACTCTGCAGGAAAACAAATGCTTCTGACAAGCAAACATGACCACCAGCAGCTATTAGAGAGTGAGAGCCCTCCCCCTAATGGAAATGCAATGAAAGACTGATTTACATAATGTAGTCTGGCATGGACTATTAACATTTTCCTATTTTTGGATGATAATAATTAATGCTTGTTAGGTTCATTGTTGACTCTTAATTGCCGGTAGGTGTGAATGTAAGTGTGGCTGGTTGTCTGTCTCTATATGTCAGTCCTGTGGCTGTGATTGACTGCCGTACAGTCCAGGTTGTACCGCCTCTCGCCCAATGACAGCTGGGATCGGCTCCAGCCCCCCTGCGACCCCAAGTGCGAAAAAGCGGTAAAGATAATGGATGGATAATAATTTGTTATTGCCAGGCATGAGTTTTAACACTTACACTAACTTAAAGTTTAGAAGTCACAGGAGGAATATCATGTCAACTTTGGGCCCCTAATGCTTTGTTTGATCTCGGTATGTGGCACAATCGGCTTGTAGATCAGTATTAATAATGGCCATTGTAACTATTGAGATGTTTTTTTGCCTGATGTATCCAAAACAGTTGCTGGTTGTCAGTAGTGGATAATAGGGCTGGGAATCTTTGGGTGTCTCCCGATTTGATTTCAATTCTTGGGGTCACGATTCGATTCAGAATCTATTTTTGATTCAAAACGATTTTGGAGTCATGATTCAAAGTCTGTTTTTGAATTAGTACATACTTCAGGATCTGTACATGCAAGAACAAATTGTTGTCTGTATGGCCCAAGCTGCATAAGTATAATGAATCTGATTTTTTTTTTTGGGTGCTTAACATATCTTGCACAGATGTCCTCTCAGCAGCCGCCAGTAAGATCAGCAATGGTGCAGCAATGGTCCAGCAATATCCTGACTCAGGGCTGGCTTCAGGCATAGGCCATCATATGTGGTCACTTGGATGCCCCATCCTAGGGTGCGCTGTTGTGAACACTGCACGTTTTAAATACAGCCCTGAATTTAATGAGATATGTAAACCACCTTACTGCGATGTGCTAGGATGTGAGGACATGGTGGTGTGCTATAGGGAAGGGATTTTTGGATAACCAACTTCCAACAATGTTGATGCTATTTCATGCACTGTGAGCACCTTATTAAAATCCAAACAAATGTTTTCCTTAATGAAATTGGAGACGTGTACCTCACAGTTGATGCACATATGCTATCATTAAACATATAACCATTAAAAATGGAGAAAAAGGGAATCAAGGGAATTAGACTTTATTTTCTGATAGTTTTTACCTATTTACGTTTTTTCTCATTTACGTCAGCTTAATTCTCAAATGCAGGAGTGCAAAAGATTAAGTACAATTGTCTACTGATCAAAACTGTTCATTCTCAGTGAAAAATGGTCCATTCAGTTATCAAAATCGTTCAGACATAGGTATTCTGTAAATATCCATAACATGGGATGTTTATGGTGTCTGCTAAATTGGCAAATGAGCTGCTAGCTGACAGTAATAGGAAAAACATCGGTGTCATTTTGAGGACAATTTTGTATGTGTATGTAATAATGTGTATATGACTTTACATAAAAGACCAAAGGTACATTTTCTGTAAACAGTACATGTATATGATAAATGGTAAATTTACTTGAGCTTGTATAGCAATTTTTGAATATTATTAACACTCAAAGGTCACACATTCACACACTGATGCTATGTACAGTAAAGAGTCCATCAGTATGAACTAATCCCATTCATACACATTCATACACCGCTGATGAAGCAGCGGGAGCAACTTGGGGTCTTGCCCAAGGACACATCGAATATGTAGCTGCAGGAGCTGGGGATCGAACCCCTAGTCTTCCAGTTTAGAGATGACCGACTCTACCACTGATCCGCAGCCACCTCAAATGTAGTGCATGTTATATCATGCTACCTGGCCTTTTCACTTTGTATGTGTATGTGCAACTCAGCCCCACGCTGGGTCAAACAGATGAACAGACCTGCCTCTGTTTGCCTGTATATGTCTGTACACTGTATTAACAGCACAAACAGAAACGTCTTTAGTCAATTTTGCAAATAAAAGTGAGGCAAATGTTGGGCATGCAATGGCTAAGGTTCGAAGAGTTTGAAGCATTAAAAGACTACTTCTTGTATTTCACATGTACAGTATCTGTGTGTTGGGAAATGACAAATAAATGATTATTTGTCTTGGTAAATGGACTTGAGCTTGTATAGTGCTTTTTTAGTCTTCAGACTACTCAAAGCGATTTGTACACCGTATGTCACACCTACACATTCACACACTGATGGTAGAGGCTGCTATGTAGTGAGACCATCAGAAGTAACTAATCCCATTCATACGCTGCAGACAAAGCAACAGTTTCAATTCTTGACTTGATTCCCACAACAGTAAGACATATTTGTATTAAAAGAAGCAGTTCTCACATCTACATTCAAAGTTTCCCAACATAAAAAAGGATGTTAAACTTTAAATGTCGGAAACTGTGATTCTTCAATACACTCATTCATCCATTCCTTAAATCATCTGCCTCTTACCAGACCATTAGCAGGTCACACATGTAACTTATTTGCAACATACAATTACGAAATAAAGAAATGCTGTAAATTTACATTGCATTTAAGTTGCAAAAGCTACCATTTTCATTAAAACCATTCCTGACCCTTTTTTTGTTGCCTTAAAGTTAAAATCAACCCTCAATATGAACCTTGCCAATTCTGTAGTCATTTAATGTCTTACAAATATTACCATTTGCTGCAACCAATGAGACTCTTGAGACTCTCTATCTGTAGCTCTGATACGGTAAGAGGAGCTTGTTAAATGAAACCTGGATCTAATCAATAACTCCACAGTTTAAATGATCTTTTTTTTTCAAATCAGTAGGTCTCTGATACACTGACCTTAGTTTGACTGGTGAATGCTATAGCTCTTATAATTTAGCATTCCTAATGAAGGGGTAATATTTTTTTGCTTTCTCAGCTGTTCAAGTTGATGGCACAATTTCAACTTCCCCTGTTCAGAGGCAGTAAGTCAGTTAAAGTGATCAATCTCAGCATGTATCACATACAGCTAAAGCTAACGAATCTGTCAGAATCAGTCACCCCATGCTCCCTCTACCTTAGTTCCTGACATTAATTAGCAGCTGCACAGTCTCTAGGAACAGAGCACATTTCTGCTCAGATTTCCTGAATCCCTTTGGTTTGGAGAGCTGGATGGAATGAGTTTGCTTTACAATAGACAGGAAAAATTAAATTGAAATTTGTTTAGCTTCCCCTTGCCTCATTCAGTTTCAGAGAGTACTGCAGAAACAGGCAGTTGGATCTCATACAAGTAATACTTTGCCTCCATTTAAAATTGCATCATATAATATGACCTCTGGGAGCACCCTGTTTTTGCCTCATCTACTATTGCTGAGTTCTTAATGAAGCAGCCAGCTCATATACTGTCTCTCTGAAACCAATATTAAGTGAAAACAAAGAATCATCCAAAGAATAGTCTTTAAAAAAAGGAAACTTTGGACATAACCAAAGAGACTGGAGCTTAATGGCTTTAAGGGTTTTTTAAGGGAGCTTTATACTTCACATAATCCTTCACCTCTCTTAATCAGGAAGACTCAAACACTTGAAGCATAACAGGACACATTTATAATGAACAGAATCTTGATTATCCTGACTCAAGCAACCAGGACTTATGACTCATACCCAATTAGAGACGAGTATGTCTCACATAGTATTTTTCTCCAGATTTTCCCTTTAATAACATTCGAGTGAACTGCTTCTAACTGGTGAGTGATGTATTGAATGTCTGTCTTGGCCAGGACACTCTTGAAAAAGAGATTTTTAATCTCAATGAGTTTCTTTCCTGGTTAAATAAAAAAATAAAATAATAGGTTATAGGCATTACATTTGCAAAATGCCTCTGAGCTTTTTCAGATTATTTAAAAAAGGAGACTTTTATCATATTCATACCAAAAACTTAAGCAGCTGTCCTACAACTCCCACAGTCTCTCATGGCTCCCAGCTTTTGAATTGCAGAGCTAATTCTACTTAGTTACCATGTTCTTGCCCCTACTTGCCTTTACTGAGATATTTTACTGCTTATTTTGTCAAATGACAATTACCTTGGCGGATATGAATCATGCCCATATGTCCAGTACATTATGTGCCCTTATGGTCTGCTGTGAGTTGAATAAGACAAGGGCTGGCAGGGTGCTGGCCCTGTGTCTTTAGGAGCGTGACGTCCCCAAAGGCAGGAGGTTTTGCTTCTGGCTCAATGGCTTGGTTTGCTTGGCTTGATGGCAGCCTGGACCAGGCTCTGAGGGGATGTAACCCACAGAGCCTGGCAGAGCCCTGAGCCCCGGCAATCTGCTGCCTCCCTGGATATTGCTGGGCATTGCTAAGATGCAACACCTTGTATGTCACAGCATCAGGGGAAAATCATGCCAAGACAAAAAAAGATAAACAACCCCGTTTGTGGCACTACATTGACTCCAATGTGCTTAAAATCAGCATTGAGGACCCACCCTTTTCTAAATGTTCATTTTTGGACAGTTTGAACAACTGTCTCAGGGTTTCTACAGTGTTTTATGTTTACTTTTTTCATCACGTTACTGTTTCTGCTCTGTAAATGGTTCTACCTCTAGATCAGATTCTATTTTTATAACTCTCTGAATCCAAATTATTTAGAGAGAGTTGGTAAAATGTGTCAGAATTGGGGCGACAGTAGCTCAGTCCGTAGGGACTTGGGTTGGGAACCGGAGGGTCGCCGGCTCAAGTCCAGATGCGGAGCATAATATGGAAGTTGGTCTGGTAGCTGGAGAGGTGTCAGGGCTCTTCTCGAGTACTGCAGAGGTGTCCTTGAGCAAGGCACTGAACCCCCAACAGCTCTGGTGTGCTCCCTGCGTAGCAGTGTATAGCAACCCTACTCTGACATCTCTCCACTAAAGCATGTCCACAGTTCCTGTTTGTGCATGCGTGTGATTCGGGCCTACTGTATGTGTGTGAGAAACATGTCTCTCAATAACGGTGTGAAAACCAGAATTTCCCTCATAGGATTAAATAAGTATATAGAATTTGACATTTTTGGGGAAAAAAGGACATGCTAAACAATGGTCTGCTATCTCACACCAATAGGGAAGGACTGGGAAAAAAATTCTCAAACATTTTATGTAGGTATAGCAAAAGCTGTGACACTCTTGGGTAGTGAAGTTCCCCAGTTTAATCCCCTGTAACAACAGGACTCTCCCTGGTTTAAGCACTGACAGTTTTTGAATCCTATAGTTTTGAAATGTTGTTGTTTTCTGGGACCTTAAGAGATTCAAATCACATTGATCCAAATCATCTCTACCCACAGTTAAGTACAACCATTGACCAAAATGACCTAGATGCTAGTTATGATCAAGAAATAAATCGGTTCTACATGTTAGGTAAAAATAACAGTTTGAACTATAGTATATAGTAGATGTCATTTGAAGAAAAAGTAAGGTTTTTGGAGGCCTTATTTGGTTCTCAGTCTGAGTCCAAACTACACATGCTATTTCCGCATGCTACTCATTTTGGCATAACTTTTTCCTTATCTGAATGGAGGGTCTCAGGATGTCCTATGTTGCACTGGCAGTAAAGTCTGCATTTTCATTTTTCACTGTTGTAGTGCTATTACTTGCACTGTTATTAAAGCTCTTACATAAATACATCATGAATATTTATTTAATATGTTTCACCAGCTTGCAATTTACAGAACTTCTTTTACTCTCAGTGATGTTGGTTTTAAACATCTAACTTCTTTCTTTTTGTCATAAACAAACCCAGGACTTTACCTCCCACATCTTACAAAGATGCAAAAATGATACTTACTCATGTTCCACCTGACATATGCAGTACAGGGCGGCTGTGGCTCAGTTGGTAGAGTCGTCGACTCTCAACCAGAAGGTCGAGGGTTCGATCCCCAGCTGAGCATGTCTGATGTGTCAAGACACTTAACCCTGCATTGCTCCCGCTGCTTCGGTGGCGGTGTATGAATGGATTAGTGTTATACTTACTCTCTGATGTACGTTGCTTTGGATAAAAGCGTCTGCTAAGTGAATTGTAACATTGTAACATAGGGGAGTCCGATATACTTCAGCAATAAATGGACTTGAGCTTGTTTAGTGCTTTTCTAGTCTTCTGACTACTTAAAGCGCTTTTACATACTGTAGCATGTCACACCTACCCACCTCCTTCAACCATTACAAGTAACCAATCCCATTGACAGTGAGTACAGTATGGTATTCTTCTATTCTTCTTTTCTCTAGTCCCTCACTTAAAAAGCTTTTATACGCAAGGGGATGAGCCGGCCGGCCGTCCTGTCCATGTAAACACAATGTCTGACAACATCACAGACAGCGGGACTCGTCTGTTTCACTCATTGCAGACAGTCATGACTCAGAGAGATAGGATATACTGGATTTCTGTTGTATTCATATATAAATAAGTGAATTTATTGTTGTTATAGTTAACAAACTCAATCACTATCTCCATTTTTCATCACCTTTTCCCTTCCTCATCCAATATGAGTAGTATCTGCAGCTCGGAGAGGAAACCCCTGGTGTTACGAGGCCTCTGGCATGCAGTGGTTATTAAAATAGTTTGGAGGCCCCGTGCAAAAATGATGGAACCCTTCCTCGTTTTGCTTAGAGCAAACATTGCATAACAAACAAAAAAGTACTTTGAGTCATGTCTTTTCAATTAAGAAAGCCACAGAACACAGAATAGCCATATGTTAAGTATAAATAAACACACGCATGACCACCAGTTCTACCCAACGTGCTAGCGTTTTGCTAGTCTTCTGACTACTAAAACCCCTTTTACACTGCATGTCATATTCACCCATTCACACAATGATGGCAGAGGCTGTTATGTTGGTTGTATGAATCTGCATGGAAACTGAACATGATTCATGTTGCTCATAGTGTCCTTTTAGCAGGAAAGTTAAGGTAAAGGTAAGCCTGGCCTATGCTCTCATTTGTGTTGAGGAAGACAGGGTTGGTTTGCATTTGCTCCTTAAGCATCCTTTTGTTTATACCTAGTTTTTGCACCTTTATCTCTGATCTTTGGAGTTGCATATGCAACTTATTTTGTGTTTCTGTAACTACATGGTATATTTGGAAACCAAAAACCCAACCACTCTTCCAGTGATTTATATAAAAATAGATAAACATAGACTGACGGGTATAACATGACCTGATCCTCAGTGTTTTACATTGTTTTATCTCTCTGCAGGTGTCACTCGATGATTGTAGAAAGCTGTTGCCAATCAACTGAAGTGTTGAAACCAGAGGAAAGTGTACCAGTGGTTTGACCATGGACCTAGGATTCAGATGGCTGCCTCCTCTCAACAGTGGTGCTCTTTATCTCCTGCTTCTGGCCAAACTGGTGATACCTTCTCACACCGAAAGTAAGTCCTATTGTGCAAACAGTCAGAACTCGGCCCATGTTAAACCGTTATAAGGACATTTGGATTCTGCACAGGCTAAAATACAACACTGGGCCCGTATTCACGAAGCCTCCTGAGTACTAAGAGTTGCTCCTAGTGACAAAATTCTAAGAAAATTCTTAGAATCAAGACATTTTCTTAGAATTTAACCTTAAAGTGAAGACTAGATCCTTGTAAAGATGAAAGTTATTGACAAAGCGTCTTAGCCCTTAAGAGAGCTCCTAAGGTGTAAAACTGTTAGGAGAAGTCAAGAGGACTTCTAACAGGCTAAAGAGTTTCAAAAGCTGAGGAGAAAATGGAGAAATGTTCTTCAAACACTACATGAAGAATATTATTGTATCACAGTTGAGCCGAACAGACAAAAATGATTTGTGCAGACATTTTAATCCATCTATGACTTTTTTCAGTGTTTACCTCCACAGGTGCATCCAATCACTAATAAAGACTCTTTACATGCTTTTATAACTACTAGCGTGTGAAGAGGCTGCTGCACAAGTGGGCATGTGATTTCAAACATTTTGTAGACTGAATACTTTTAAAGTACGTTTACAATGTATCACTCAGAGATGTTAATTTCATAGTGTTCATGATTACACAATGTCTGACTAGATTCTGTGATTTACTTTTTTCTCCATTTTGTTGGATCAACCAATCACAGCTTCTGAAAAAATGTGTCATATCTAGCAATGGGGTCAACCACGCCTCCTCACTGAGATAAAATTTTCTGTCTCTTCCTCGCTCAGAGTCGCGGAGAAGAATAGAATGTTCCTAAATCACTCCAAGACTAAAAATCCATGCTAGAATTTATTCAGCTAAGTTAGTAGCTCCCTGAGAGGATTCTCAGAGCTTTTGTAAATCTGGGCCCAGAACCTTGACAACTCTCCAATACGCTGCCAAAGACTTCTCATACAATTGATGAGGTTCAACCTGGAGGCTGAGTATGCACCCGGTAAAACTCTGGTTGTAGCAGACATGCTGTCCAGTAGCCGGCAGCAGAAAACAGGCTATAACAGAGACAGCCACACAGATGTTGAACGTAACGCTGCCGCAGTGATGAGCAATGTTCCAGCATTGCCGACAAAAATTGACAGCATCCCAGCAGAGATAGCCACTGACGAGAAACTCCAAGAATTGATCAGGTACATTAAAAAGGGTTGTCTGAACGCATATCACACACACACTAAGGAAGAAAACAGGCATAGATCTATGTGAACATGAAAAAGAGATTTCCCTCATCATAAGAGACTATTCTAGATACCCGAAAATACTTCACATGCCAACCACAACAAGTGCACAGTTCTCTTAAAGAATGAAGCTACATCTGCACGATACAAAAAAAACAGAGAAGGTTGGCAGTGACAACAGGCCATAGTGACATTTTTAAAGACTTAGCCTGTGAGACAGAGTTTTAGCATACGACCTCGAGACCCGCAACCCACAGGGTAATGGTCAGCAGAGCGTGCAGTCCAAACAACCAAAGAATACTGAACCATAAGGATCCGCTACTAGCCTACATGATCTACGGATCCTCTCCACACAGCAGCACTGGTGTCAGTCCAGCCAAACTACTAAAGGGCATGAAAATCATAACGATGCTGCACACCCGAGCCAAAAACCTGCAACCAAAATCGCAGAACCAACAGCACATCAGAGCTAAGGATGCTGTTGAGAAAAGTAAGCAAACATACAAAAAGGGTCATGGTGCAAGACAGCCCCCAACACTGCAGCAGTGAGACCCTCTTCTCCACAGGCTGGACAATCAGAAGACCTGGGGTCTCATTTATAAAAGAGTGCGTAGAATCCATACTAAAAATGTACGTGCGCCAAAAACCCGGAAATGGCGTGCGCACAAAAAAATTCAGATTTATAAAACCGTTCGTACGCACACCTGCACGCAATGTTCCCTTTATAAATCACGATCCACCTGGAAATGTGCGCACGTAGATTAGCCCCATGTTCCGCCCTCTACACGCCCACATTCAACCATAAACGGTCAATGCAAAGCAGCTTGTGAATGAAAATGCATACAAACGAGGAGGCAGATCAAAGGTTTCCAGTGCTGGAACGCCGCGAAAACCGGAAGTTTAGACGAAGAAAATAAACTTTCTGACCCAGAAATGCAGGAGCTTGTGAATGAAGTGAAGGTTAGAAAGCACATAGCGGTAGTTTGCTGCAGCTGGAGGGTCACAATCTTAAGAAAAAAACAGAGAATGACACCACGTTGCTGCCGCATTCACTCTGTCCTCCTACAGCGCCAAAACATTAACTTTTCATCATTACGCACGGGTATATCTGCAATGTTTATGTTTACAGGACTCACACTGATTCATATTATCAGAGTGCTCACATCAGTCAGCAGTCTCCCTCACTGTAGGATATTATTAAACAAAAGTTTGAACAATGAACAAAAACTTTTAATTGTTGGCCACATGTTTTCGAGGGAAACTCCGTCTGCTCTGTGACTAATTATCAGGATATAAAGGCCACATGATCGTGTCAGAGATGCCCCGACTTAATGTCCACACTTGAATAATTTACACAATAAATACGTGCAGGTGATGAAGATGTGCTGAGTAACGAGAAGGTGAAATGTGTGAAGCCACCGCTGTGTCTCTGTGCGCTCTGTGCGTCTTGCAGCTCAGTCATCTTTATTCAAACTAAAAATCACACTTGATGATATTTAAAGATATTAATGTAAACTGGTGGCTCTACGGTTTTTGTGTTAGTTTAAATCTGATTTCTACATCAGTGATTACATGAGTGTACAGTCCGGTCCTCTGAGGTCCGTCCGGGATAATGAAGGTGAGACAGCGCTGATGAAATATGTGGCGGACTTTTATGAATGAATTTGTTTACGTTCATATCTTGTCATATTGAAAGTAACAATTGATAATGGCTCACTACATGCGCTCGTATAGCCTAAGTAAAACAACGGCCGGTTTTAATGATTATGATGACGTGGATCTGTCAGTAAAGTTTGATTAGTGAAATAAAATGTGGAACAGACATCAATATACATTCTGCAGGCTTCAATTCACTACTTCGCCGTCTGTGTCGCCAATTTCCCATGCCTCCAAAATGTACCTAGGCATGGGTCAGAGTTTGCTTACCGGTGCGCACATTTTACCGTCAGGTTTGTTTTTATAGATCACAAACTTTGCGTGATTAAAGGCGTACGCCAGTTTCAGGGCCCGTTTTGTGCGTATGCAACGGCTATAAATGAGACCCCTGGTCTGGGCCTGCGGCAGTGGCAGGGGAGAGAACGACAGAGAGACCAAAATAAAACTCTTTACGCTCACGTGATAACTTGTATGGTGGACTGGATATTTTCTTGCCTACTTGAAATAAATACAAACAGCCCATGAATTAAGATATCTGTCATCTCTGCCTGTACAAGGGGCGCTGGTAGCCTAGTGGTCAGTGCATGCGCCCCATGTGCGGAGGCTGTAGTCCTCCAAGCGGGCGGCCCGGGTTAAAATCCGACCTGTGGCTCATTTCTGCATGTCATTCCCCACTCTCTCTCCCCGGTTTCGGACTCTATACACTGAACCAATGTCTAAAATAAAGGCATTAAAAAGCCCTAAAATAAGCCTTTAAATGTTCCAATCAATCGTGTGATATCATGCATTGACTATTGCAACTCTTTACTGGCAGGTCTTCCTACATGCACTGTCAAACCCCTGCAGATGATACAAAATGCAGCAGCACGACTGGTCTTCAACCTACCTAAAAGGGCACGTCACTCCGCTGTTTATCTCCTTACACTGGCTCCCAGTTACTGCTCCCATCAAATTTAAAACTCTGCTGCTCGCTTACAAAACAGCGACAAAAACGGCTCCTCCTTACCTAAACTCTATAATCCAGGTCTACACTCCCTCCCGTCCACTACACTCTGCCAATTCGTTTGCACTTACTGACATTGTTTCCTTTTTTCTAGATCCTTGCTTGTGTTGTACTTACTCTCTGATGTACGTCGCTCTGGATAAAAGCGTCTGCTAAGTGAATTGTAGAATTGTAGAATCAAACTGTGAAAAATAGACAAAGGAAATAATTTGATTATTGAAACACATATATGCCTCTTACTGCACTGTGTTTTGAATGTATTTATATTTGCCATTATGCCTCAATTTGGGACAAATTCTCCTGTTAGCCAGCCTAGTTGCAAGAATGTCAAATTGCAAAACAGTGGTAATGGTTACAAGCAGTAAGATAGAAATAATTTAGTTTTTAAAGCGTTGGTGGAAATTACAGAAGGGGATACTTTGATTTGCAGTCTGGCCTTTGTGTAACAAATCAAATAAAACAGACTTAAAATTCAATTTGTTAATAGTATTATAACATTATTGTAAAAATTAATCATGGTCCTGGGCACACTTTTTTCAGATGTTTGGAGCTGCGACTACCTAGGAAGGAATCAGATTTTTTTTTTTATATAATTGGTACTGCAAAACTTTAAGGGCGTGTTTGTGCTTGATCAATACAATATCTCTTGGGAATGAGATCCTAACACAAGGCAGACAGCAGTATCAACAGATGTACAATTCAACGTGCCCTCTGTAGCTGCAATCCACTCTTTGCTTTATTGCCCTGTATTTGTTGTGTTATCCAGAGTTATTAGAACTGTTCTGGAATTCATAAATATTTTCTACAGCCTGTATGATAGACTTCTTTTTAGCAACATTTCTATTACGATTGCTTCCACCAAATACATTCAGTTGTATTGTGCCTTTGTGTTTACATAAGTTGTGCTCACATGCCAGCTCCCTGCTACTATTATCACTATTTAGTAGAGGAACTTGGGCCTCTAAAAGTTGAGATAACCCTACCCGAGGTAGAACAAAGCACAATCATATTTATTCATAACTTGAACATGTCTAGTTTAAGAAACGGATAGTTGTATAAAAATATTTTACTGCAACATTTTTTGGAATGTTTTATGTATCTTACCAAAAAATGAAAATAGTGAAAATTAGAGCTTCTCTGAAAGGGACAGCTCCTGCCTTATCACATGTGTTCTGGAAATCAAAATCAGAACGTCACCAAATGTGGACAGGATGTTCACAGATAGTTATTTATTACAATTGAGCAAAGTTTTTATCAATACCATTTTCAATTTTTGAAATGTACACACTATACACACATGTAGATTAGGCGGAAATTGAAAAAAAATTCAATATGTATGTATATCAAAGTCTGTTATTTTTTAAGTAAGGACACCAATCATTAAAATATGTCATTTTTATCTTCTTAAGAGTGTTATCTTAACATAAAAACAAGTTATTTGACTTTTGACTTGACCCTCTGCTGTCACCAGCCCCTAACAGGAAACTAGTGCAGCCAGGATTTCAGGGCGACCTGTACAATGGGGCCCTATTGATGTGTACTGTATGTGGGAGGAGGTGGCCACAAACAACAGAATAAGACTAAACAACAAGACACAATATAACTGTATTCTATAAAATATATATAATAAAACATTTTATAGTTATTTCTAATACATTCTGTCTCCTATTTTCTATCTTACATATGATTTATATGATGACACTCAGAGTCAACCCGCTGCTTTCAACAATATCGTCACCTAGTATGAGTTTTTTTCTATTTAATTGTAAAAAATATAAACATTGTCTTGCAATCAGTTATGAAATATTAATGAATTCAAATACAGTATTGAGATATATATATATATATATATATATATATATATATATATATATATATATATATATATATATATATATATATATATATATATATATATATATATAACCTTGAGTTCTTAGAATTAGCACATTCTTCATAAAGTCTGTTTGTATATCGGCCATACAGCCTGTTGTAGTTTTTTTTAATGCAATTCAGTCATATAAAGATGGCGTGTAGTCACCATATCTTCTGCTTTTAAGATGAACCCTAGTTACTCCAGAGGATACACTGGATGGAGGGATATTTTTTATTATACCCTTAGTATGTTAAAGTGTTAAAAAAAAAGCTACAATAGCTATTTTTGTTGAATGATTTAACAGGCAACCAATGGAGCTGCTTAAGATGGCGTTAATGTGTGTGAGGTGATAAGGATAAAAATCATGCAAACATGTTTATAAGAACCTTCTTTATACATTTATTTTACCTCATTATGTATAATGAAATTGGATTTTAAATACTAATTACAACGGATGATTTCCACTTAAGACAACAGTACTGTGAACCTGGGTGCTAACCATGCAAATAAAAACTGTTGTGTCACACTAAGCATCTCCTGTAGACAAAGCTTGACCTCTTATCTCTTCGCTGATCTTGTCCTGTACTTGTGTAAGTTGTGTTTACTGATGAAAAATCTCCTTCTGCCAAGTTTAAACAGTCACGTGTATCTCGGTAACTCTGAATCTTGGCTATAGAAAATGACACCAACCCGCTAAAAGCAGTAATGAATAACAATAACTTCATAGAAAAAAATCTATCATATAGCTTAAGGTCTTGTTTGCTTTTGTATACCATTTAAATATATCAGTATAAGTTTAAGGGAGCTTCATAACCAACTAAAAAATCCTCAGGTCCTCCAAGGAAACAATTGCTGTGGAAAATAACTATCTACAAAGACAACACAACCAAACCAAACAAAGACAACACATCCAAATCAAGACAACCAAATCAAGACAACACATCCAAATCAAGACATCTAAATC
Source organism: Tautogolabrus adspersus (assembly GCA_020745685.1). Taxonomy (NCBI): domain Eukaryota; kingdom Metazoa; phylum Chordata; class Actinopteri; order Labriformes; family Labridae; genus Tautogolabrus; species Tautogolabrus adspersus. Next base: position 31,655,218 of record CM036536.1, read on the forward strand.
AAGACAACACAACCAAATCAACACAACCAAATCCAGACAACACAACCAAATCCAGACAACACAACCAAATCCAGAAAACACAACCAAATCCAGAAAACACAACCAAATCAAAACAACACAACCAAATCAAGAAACACAACTAAATCAAGACAAGACAACCAAATCCAGACAACACAACCAAATCCAGACATCCAAATCACGACAACACAACTAAATCAAGACAACACAACCAAATCAAGACAACACAACCAAATCAAGACAACACAACCAAACAGAGACAACACAACCAAACAGAGACAACACAACCAAACAAAGACAACACAACCAAATCAAGACAACACAACCAAATCACCAACCCGCTAAAAGCAGTAATGAATAACAATAACTTCATAGAAAAAAATCTATCATATAGCTTTAGGTCTTGTTTGCTTTTGTATACCATTTAAATATATCAGTATAAGTTTAAGGGAGCTTCATAACCAACTAAAAAATCCTCAGGTCCTCCAAGGAAACAATTGCTGTGGAAAATAACCATCTACAAAGACAACACAACCAAACCAAACAAAGACAACACAACCAAATCAAGACAACACATCCAAATCAAGACAACCAAATCAAGACATCTAAATCAAGACAACACAACCAAATCAACACAACCAAATCCAGACAACACAACCAAATCCAGACAACACAACCAAATCCAGAAAACACAACCAAATCCAGAAAACACAACCAAATCAAAACAACACAACCAAATCAAGAAACACAACTAAATCAAGACAAGACAACCAAATCCAGACAACACAACCAAATCCAGACATCCAAATCACGACAACACAACTAAATCAAGACAACACAACCAAATCAAGACAACACAACCAAATCAAGACAACACAACCAAACAGAGACAACACAACCAAACAGAGACAACACAACCAAACAAAGACAACACAACCAAATCAAGACAACACAACCAAATCACCAACCCGCTAAAAGCAGTAATGAATAACAATAACTTCATAGAAAAAAATCTATCATATAGCTTTAGGTCTTGTTTGCTTTTGTATACCATTTAAATATATCAGTATAAGTTTAAGGGAGCTTCATAACCAACTAAAAAATCCTCAGGTCCTCCAAGGAAACAATTGCTGTGGAAAATAACCATCTACAAAGACAACACAACCAAACCAAACAAAGACAACACAACCAAATCAAGACAACACATCCAAATCAAGACAACCAAATCAAGACAACACATCCAAATCAAGACATCTAAATCAAGACAACACAACCAAATCAACACAACCAAATCCAGACAACACAACCAAATCCAGACAACACAACCAAATCCAGAAAACACAACCAAATCCAGAAAACACAACCAAATCCAGACAACACAACCAAATCAAAACAACACAACCAAATCAAGAAACACAACTAAATCAAGACAAGACAACCAAATCCAGACAACACAACCAAATCCAGACATCCAAATCACGACAACACAACTAAATCAAGACAACACAACCAAATCAAGACAACACAACCAAATCCAGACAACACAACCAAATCAAGACAACACAACCAAACAGAGACAACACAACCAAACAGAGACAACACAACCAAACAGAGACAACACAACCAAACAGAGACAACACAACCAAACAGAGACAACACAACCAAACAAAGACAACACAACCAAATCAAGACAACACAACCAAATCACCAACCCGCTAAAAGCAGTAATGAATAACAATAACTTCATAGAAAAAAATCTATCATAGCTTTAGGTCTTGTTTGCTTTTGTATACCATTTAAATATATCAGTATAAGTTTAAGGGAGCTTCATAACCAACTAAAAAATCCTCAGGTCCTCCAAGGAAACAATTGCTGTGGAAAATAACCATCTACAAAGACAACACAACCAAACCAAACAAAGACAACACAACCAAATCAAGACAACCAAATCAAGACAACACATCCAAATCAAGACAACCAAATCAAGACAACACAACACAACCAAATCAAGACATCCAAATCAAGACAACACATCCAAATCAAGACAAGACAACCAAATCAACACCACCAAACAAAGACAACACAACCAAATACAGACAACACCACCAAATCCAGACAACACAAATAAATCAAGACAACACGACCAAATCAAGACAACACAACCAAATCAAGACAACACAACCAAATCAAAACAACACAACCAAATCAAGAAACACAACTAAATCAAGACAAGACAACCAAATCCAGACAACACAACCAAATCCAGACATCCAAATCACGACAACACAACTAAATCAAGACAACACAACCAAATCAAGACAACACAACCAAATCCAGACAACACAACCAAATCAAGACAACACAACCAAACAGAGACAACACAACCAACAGAGACAACACAACCAAACAAAGACAAGACAACCAAATCAAGACAACACAACCAAATCAAGAAACACATCCAAATCAAGACATCTAAATCCAGACAACACATCCAAATCAAGACATCTAAATCCAGACATCCATCCATCCATCCATCTTCTTTCCGCTTATCCGGGGTCGGGTCGCGGGGGCAGCAGCCTAAGCAGGGAAACCGAGACTTCATTCTCCCCAGCCACTTCGTCCAGCTCTTTCCGGGGGATCCCGAGGTGTTCCCAGGCCAGCCGAGAGACATAGTCTCTCCAGCGTGTCCTGGGTCTTCCCCAGGGTCTCCTACCGGTGGGACGTGCCCTGAACACCTCACCCGGGAGGCGTCCAGGAGGCATTCTTACTAGATGCCCGAGCCACCTCATCTGGCTCCTCTCAACGCGGAGGAGTAGCGGGTCTACTCCGAGCTCCTCCCGGATGACCGAGCTTCTCACCCTATCTCTAAGGGAGAGCCCAGCCACCCTACGGAGGAAGCTCATTTCGGCCGCTGTACCCGCGATCTCGTTCTTTAGGTCACTACCCAAAGCTCATGACCATAGGTGAGGGTAGGAACGAAGATCGACTGGTAAATCGAGAGCTTCGCCTTTCGGCTCAGCTCCCTCTTCACCACGACGGATATGTGCAGAGTCCGCATTACTGCAGACGCCGCACCGATCCGCCTGTCGATCTCCTGCTCCATCCTTCCCTCACTCGTGAACAAGATCCCGAGGTACTTGAACTCCTCCACTTGGGGCAGGATCTCATCCCCGACCCGGAGGGTGCACTCCACCCTTTTCCGGCTGAGGACCATGGACTCGGATTTGGAGGTGCTGATTCTCATCCCGGCCGCTTCACACTCGGCGGCGAACCGATCCAGTGAGAGTTGGAGGTCACGGTCTGATGAAGCCAACAGGACCACATCATCTGCAAAAAGCAGTGACCCAATCCTGAGGTCACCAAACCGGAACCCCTCAACGCCCTGGCTGCACCTAGAAATCCTGTCCATAAAAATTATGAACAGGATCGGTGACAAAGGGCAGCCCTGGCGGAGTCCAACCCCCACCGGAAACGAGTCCGACTTACTACCAGCTATGCGGACCAAGCTCTGACACCGGTCGTACAGGGAACAGACGGCCTGTATCAGGGGGTCCGATACCCTGTACTCCCGGAGAACCCCCCACAGGACCCCCCAAGGGACACGGTCGAATGCCTTTTCCAAGTCCACAAAGCACATGTGGACTGGTTGGGCAAACTCCCATGCACCCTCAAGGATCCTGCAGAGGGTGTAGAGCTGGTCCACAGTTCCACGACCCGGACAAAAACCACATTGCTCTTCCTGAATCCAAGGTTCGACTATCCGACGGACCCTCCTCTCCAGTACCCCCGAATAGACCTTACCAGGGAGGCTGAGGAATGTGATCCCCCTATAGTTGATACACACCCTCCGGTCCCCCTTCTTAAAAAGAGGGACCACCACCCCAGTTTGCCAATCCAGAGGCACTGCCCCCAATGTCCACGCGATGTTGCAGAGTCGTGTCAACCATGACAGCCCCACAACATCCAGGGCCTTGAGGAACTCCGGGCGGATCTCATCCACCCCCGGGGCCTTGCCACCGAGGAGCTTCTTGACCACCTCGGCGACCTCAGCCCCAGAGATAGGAGAGCCCTCACCCGGGTCCCCAGGCCCTGCTTCCTTACCTGAAGGCGTGTCGGTGGGATTGAGGAGGTCTTCGAAGTATTCCTTCCACCGATCCACGACGTCCCGAGTCGAGGTCAGCAGGGCACCGTCCCCCCCATACACAGAATGGACGGTGCACTGCTTCCCCCTCCTGAGACGCCGGATGGTGGTCCAGAACCTCTTCGAAGCCGTCCGGAAGTCGTTCTCCATGGCCTCACCGAACTCCTCCCATGTCCGGGTTTTTGCCTCAGCGACCGCCGCAGCCGCCCCCCCGCTTGGCCTGCCGGTACCTGCCTGCTGCCTCCGGAGTCCCACAGGCCAAAAAGGCCCTATAGGACTCCTTCTTCAGCTTGACGGCATCCCTCACCGCCGGTGTCCACCAGCGGGTTCGGGCATTGCAGCCACCTTGCGGCCACAAGACCGGTTGGCCGCCTTGACAATGGAGGCACGGAACATGGCCCACTCGGACTCAATGTCCCTCGCCTCCCCCGGTACATGGTCAAAGTTCTCCCGGAGGTGGGAATTGAAGCTCTCTCTGACAGGAGACTCTGCCAGACGTTCCCAGCAGACCCTCACAATGCGTTTAGGTCTGCCAGGTCTGACCGGCATCCTCCCCCACCATCGGAGCCAACTCACCACCAGGTGGTGATCAGTTGACAGCTCCGCCCCTCTCTTTGCCCGAGTGTCCAAGGCATGCGGCCGCAAGTCCGACGACACGACTACAAAGTCAATCATCGAACTGCGGCCTAGGGTGTCCTGGTGCCAAGTGCCCATATGGACACCCTTATGCTTGAACATGGTGTTCGTTATGGACAAGACGAGCACAGAAGTCTAATAACAGAACACCGCTCGGGTTCAGATTGGGGGGGCCGTTCCTCCCAATCACACCCTTCCAGGTCTCACTGTCGCTGCTGACGTGAGCGTTGAAGTCCCCCAGCAGAATGATGGAATCCCCAGAGGGAGCACTTTCCAGCCCCCCCTCCACGGAGTCCAGAAAGGGTGGGTACTCTGAACTGCTGTTTGGGCCATAGGCATAAACAACAGTCAGGATCTGTCCCCCCACCCGAAGGCGGAGGGAGGCTACCCTTTCATCCACTGGGGTAAACTCCAACATACAGGCGCCAAGCCGAGGTGAGGCCGACTATATCTGGCCGGAACTTCTCAACCTCGTGCACCAGCTCAGGCTCCTTCCCCGCCAGAGAGGTGACATTCCACGTCCCTAGAGCTAGCTTCTGCAGCCGAGGATCGGACCGCCAAGGTCCCCGCCTTCGGCTGCTGCCCAGCTCACACTGTACTCGACCCCTTTGGCCCCTCCTACGGGTGGTGAGCCCACGGGAAGGGGGTCCCACGTTGCCTCTTCGGGCTGTGCCCGGCCGGGACCCATGGGGCCCGGCCACCAGGCACTCGCCATCGAGCCCCACCCCCAGGCCTGGCTCCAGGGGGGGGCCCCGGTGACCCGCGTCCGGGCAAGGGAAACCAAGGTCCATATATATTGTTCATCATAAGGGGTTTTTGTGAGCTACGCTTTGTCTGGTCCCTCCCCCCGGACCTGTTTGGCCTTGGGTGACCCTACCAGGGGCATAAAGCCCCCGACAACGGAGCTCCTGGGGTCATTGGGACACTCAAACCCCTCCACCACGATAAGGTAGTAGCTCAGAGAGGGGTCCAGACAACACAACCAAATCAAGACAACACAACCAAATCCAGACAACACAACCAAATCCAGAAAACACAACCAAATCCAGAAAACACAACCAAATCAAGAAAACACAACCAAACAGAGACAACACAACCAAATCCAGGCAACACAACCAAATCCAGACAACACAACTAAATCAAGACAACCGGCCAAATCAAGACAACACAACCAAACAACGACAACACAACCAAACAAAGACAACACAACCAAACAACGACAACACAACCAAATACAGACAACACCACCAAATCCAGACAACACAACTAAATCCAGAAAACACAACCAAATCCAGACAACACAACCAAATCAAGACAACACAACCAAATCAAGACAACACAACCAAATCAAGAAACACAACTAAATCAAGACAAGACAACCAAATCCAGACAACACAACCAAATCAAGACAACACAACCAAATCAAGACAACACAACCAAATCAAGACAACACAACTAAATCTAGACAAGACAACCAAATCAAGACAACACAACCAAATCAAAACAACACAACCAAATCAAGAAACACAACTAAATCAAGACAAGACAACCAAATCCAGACAACACAACCAAATCCAGACATCCAAATCACGACAACACATCCAAATCAAGACAACCAAATCAAGACAACACATCCAAATCAAGACAACCAAATCAAGACAACACATCCAAATCAAGACATCTAAATCAAGACAACACAACCAAATCAACACAACCAAATCCAGACAACACAACCAAATCAAGACAACACAACCAAATCCAGACAACACAACGAAATCCAAACAACAGAACCAAATCCAGAAAACACAACCAAACTGAGTCAACACAACCAAACAAAGACAACACAACCAAACACAGACAACACAACCAAATACAGACATCCAAATCACGACAACACATCCAAATCAAGACAACCAAATCAAGTCAACACAACCAAATCAAGAAACACAACCAAATCAAGACATCCAAATCAAGACAACACAACCAAATCAACACAACTAAATCAAGACAACACAACCAAATCCAGACAACACAACCAAATCAAGAAACACAACCAAATCCAGACAACACAACCAAATCCAGACAACACAACCAAATCCAGACAACACAACCAAATCCAGAAAACACAACCAAATCCAGAAAACACAACCAAATCCAGACAACACAACCAAATCCAGACAACACAACCAAATCCAGACAACACAACCAAATCCAGAAAACACAACCAAATCCAGAAAACACACCCAAATCCAGAAAACACAACACAACGACAACACAACCAAACAAAGACAACACAACCAAACAAAGACAACACAGCCAAACTACAACAGGCTGTATGGCCGATATACAAATAGACTTTATGAAGAATGTGCTAATTCTATGAACTCAAGGTTATATATATATATATCAATACTGTATTTTAATTCATTAATATTTCACAACTGATTGCCAGACAATGTTTTTATTTTTTACAATGAAATAGAAAAAATCTCATACTAGGTGACGATATTGTTGAAAGCAGCGGGTTGACTCTGAGTGTCATCATATAAATCACATGTAAGATAGAAAACAGGAGAGTTGCCCTGAAATCCTGGCTGCACTAGTTTCCTGTTAGGGGCTGGTGACAGCAGAGGGTCAAGTCAAAAATCAAATAACTTGTTTTTATGTTAAGATAACACTCTTAAGAAGATAAAAATGACATATTTTAATGATTGGTGTCCTTACTTAAAAAATTACAGACTTTGATATACATACATATTAATTTTTTGTTTAAATTTTCAATTTCCGCCTAAACTACACAGATAGATAGATAGATAGATAGATAGATAGATAGATAGATAGATAGATAGATAGATAGATACTTTATTGATCCCGAGGGAAATTCAAGAAATGTGTGAAACATTTGTGTTTAAGTGTATACATTTCAAAAATTGAAAATGGTATTGATAAAAACTTTGCTCAATTGTAATAAATAACTATCTGTGAACATCCTGTCCACATTTGGTGACGTTCTGATTTTGATTTCCAGAGATACATGTGATAAGGCAGGAGCTGTCCCTTTCAGAGAAGCTCTAATTTTCACTATTTTCATTTTTTGGTAAGATACATAAAACATTCCAAAAAATAAATTTTGCAGTAAAATATTTTTATACAACCATCCGTTTCATAAACTAGACATGTTCAAGTTATGAATAAATATGGTTGTGCTTTGTTCTACCTTGGGTAGGGGTATCTCGAAAACTAAAGCCTTTTTTGGGGGTTTGTTCCTCTACTAATTATGAGTTGGGTTCTTTGCTGCTTTTTAAATGGTAATTTGTTTGAATAGATGTGGCTCCAGGCACGAATTGGCTTCTAAAAATACAATCTTATTGACAGAGTTAGATGAAGTGTGATATATTTCCTTTAAGTTCACCTGGGAGCTTTCTATACCCCAAGTCCATCCACAAACTTCAACTGGTCCAGAACTCTGCTGCTCGCATTCTCTCCCGAATCCCCTCTGTTAATCACATCACTCCTTCAGCTTCATTGGCTCCGGGTTAAATATCGCATTGACTTCAAAATTCTGCCCCTTTTCTTTAAGGCCATCTATAACCTCGCTCCTCTGTACCTCTCTGAACTCATCATCACACCCCTCCAACACTCTCAGGTCTTCTTCTTCCATTCAACTCACTGCACCACCCTCCCGCCTGTCCACCACCGGGTCCAGAGCCTTCAGTCGCTCTGCACCCCCTCCTCTGGAACTCCCTCCCAACACACATCCGTTATATAGACTCTCTCTCCATTTTTAAATCTCATCTCAAAACACATCTTTTTACACTGGCATATTCTGTCTGATCATTCTCCATCCAGTCTCATAAATCCTCTACATCCTGTACATTTTTCTTTTTAATGATAATTTTATTCATGTATTGTTACTTTGTTGTTTTTATCTCTGCTTTGTAAGATGACATTGAGTGCCTGGAAAGCCTCCTTTAAATAAAATGTATTATTATTATTATTTTTATGCTTTTCATCTAATACTGGTTACCTTTTCTCTGCCCTTTCCTCTATTCCTTATCCCTCTGTTGTTAACCTTTTACTCCCCTTTAGGCATGCCAAGCTTCATTAAGTCCCCTGATGACCAGATAGGGATTTCAGGTGGAGTGGCATCATTTGTATGCCAGGCTGTGGGTGATCCCAAACCTCGAATCACCTGGATGAAGAAGGGGAAGAAAGTCAGCTCTCAGCGCTTTGAGGTACATCACAGTAAAAGGCCTTATTTCTCACTGCCAGATGTGTTTAATATTTAGAAACTCCCTTTAAACTGCTGAGTAGCTATCTGCATTTTTTGTGTCTAAGACAGAAGGACAGACAGAGCTGGGAAGGTTGTATCATCTGCACTTGAAGTTAAACTATACTGTATTAACATATAAAACCCAAGTTTCCTCTCCTGGTCTATTTTTGATATCAGATGATTCAGGGATTATTATTATGTAGAGAATGAATTAGCATCATTTGAACATCTAGAAAACATTCAGAATCAATAGTTTTCTCAATAATAAAAAACGCAATTTTCCCAGTGTCTCCACATCCCACACCTATTGTCTCACCCCTGAAACCAGCACCTTGTACAAGGGGAGTGTAGATTGCAGATGAAGTGTGGAAAGTTATCCAATGCAGAGTCCACTCCTCTTCAATCTGCGCTAGACCTGGACTAATCCAATCTGAAATGTGTCATATATTTAAATAGATATCTTAAAGTGGACTAAATGGACTTGAGCTTGTTTAGCACTTTTCTAGTCTTCTGACTACTTAACGTGCTTTTACAACGCCATCACAACACGCCGTCACACATACCCATTCACACGCTGATGGCAGTGGTTGCTATGTAAAGTGGCCATCAGAAGTAACTAATCCCATTCATACGGGGCGCTAGTGGCGCAGTGGTTAATTCGGGGTGTCTTGCCCAAGGACACATCGGACATGTATCGGCAGGAGCTGGGGATCGAACTCCCGACCTTCTGGTTGTTATTCTACCGCTAGAAAACAAATAATTAATTACTTGGTTTATTCATCTCTTATGTTGCAAATGAAAATATGGATCAATGAGCGCAAAAAAAAAAAATCCACGGACAGATGTGACTACCAACCGAGTCACAGTTGCCCCTAAGGATTAAAGTAGTCAGATGTGATTTGTCAGATTTTGCCTATAAACAATTGTCCGTGGAATGTCCTTTTTTTGCACTCATTGATCCATATTTTCATTTGCAACATAATAGATGATTTTTCTCTTACATAGGACTTGATCCATCCTTTTTCTCAATCACTAAGTCTGCATTTTGGTGACCTTATATCTATATTACACATGCCTGTTTACAATATGAGAGCTTAAAGTAAAAAGGGCACCAGAGTTGCAAGGTAGAAAATGTTTAAAAAATATGTATTTATCTATATTGCACACAGAAACAACTAGATGCTCAAATGCCAAAAACTAAAATGAGGTCAGGGAAACTAAAGAGATTTAAAGGCCAGTCGATGCTCCAGTCGCACCAGAAAATGAGATCCATCTTAACCTGATAAAAATCCACACACACTGACCTCCCCTCACTGCAGGCCGTCAGTGCATTTGGCAGACAACTGTCAAAATATTCCAACAAAACAACCCTGATGCATCAGCAAGGGTCCCCATGATCGAAATCCAGTGACAGATATAATTCAAACAAATTACATCCAGAAAGATGCACAGACTGCTTCAAATTTGCTACAGTTATTCCTGATTTCCCACTGCATTCTCTGTAATAATTCATGTTTACAAATGATTTTTTCAACTGCGATTCATCAAAATAGCGGCCATGCTTTGACCTTTCGATTGACACCTCATTTGGATAATGATGACTTACCAGTCACTGTTCCCAGCCTATAATAGCCAATGAGAGCCTGAGTTGAAAGGAGGTGCCTGCCCCTGCTCTGATGTATCTTTAACACATCATTTTCACGTAACTGGGCTGATGACTGATGTTCCTTGTAGACTATCAAATTCTGAACACGTGGATATGCTGCTTCAATCAATATCTTGGGGATGATTTCATGCACAGTAAGGAGATTGATGAAAAACACATTTGTTATTTTCAGAACGGCATTAAAGTATCGATATGTGGATGTTTATGCAAGATAGGCTATAAGTGATGATGTCTCTGGGAGAAAACAGACAAATCTATGTCAAATAAGACATTTAGCAGCCCCATAGCTGGAATGGAAGGATCCTTGTTTCATAAGCAGGTGTTCAACTGTGAGATTGGCTGTCAAATGAGGCTCTTTCTAACAAACCTTTGAATATTCGTTCATCTGGGGTCACTCCTAATATATACAGTATATATATACTGTTTATATATATATATATATATATATATATATATATATATATATATATATATATTTCAGCTAATGAAGTTTATACGTATATTACGAGTCATATATTTCTATCTAAGTTAGATAAGCTCTATTTCCACCAAAAGATATTATATTCATATTACTGTAGTATAATATTGATATATGTTTTCTTGTAGAACAATAATAAAGACTGAAAAAACACAATGAAACAAAATGAAAATTGTGTACAGGGCCTTTAAGGAGTGCACTTGTCTGAGACACACAGTTATAGTTTGACATTGTTTCCCTAACTATTTATTAAGCAGCCTTGATGTTTAACAATGATTGTATTATTTAAAGTGGACCCCAGTCATTAGGAGATGCCATCCCCTAATCCGGGATGGGAATTAAAAGGTTAACACTAAAATTAAATAAATATAATATATACAGTTCATGTACGTATATGTACTGTATATTTATACACATATTTGCTTTCTTAGAGGTGCAAGTATGTTTCATTAACAACCAGATACTACTGTGCTGTATGGATCTGAAACTGAGAACAGAACACTGATAGACTTTTATCTTGCCAGGTGATCGAGTTTGATGACAGCTCGGGCTCAGTGCTGCGCATCCAGCCTTTGAGGACCCACCGTGATGAAGCCATATATGAATGTACAGCATCCAACAGTGTGGGAGAGATAAACACCAGCGCCAAGCTCACTGTCTTAGAGGGTAAGACCTGACTGAATGTCCGCCCTCTATACTTTCTCTAATTGTCTGCACATGCCAAGTATGTACAATCTAATTCTAGCCGTTTTACTCCTATTCATGTTGTCACCATGCTGATCCTCAAGTTTTGATTGGACCGTATATTTTTGTTTGTTTGGTTAGAGCTTAACCAATGTGTACAGACAACAAAGCACACTTAAAGCACACTTTGTGACTCTGTCCAACATGCTTTTTTTTGTTCAGTTTAACCATTCAGCTCAACTCAGTTTTTCATAAATGATATATATGCCTATAGAAGCAAGAGGGAAAGACATTTGATATTAGTTGATATTAAAAAGAAAGTTCTGTTGCCATTTATCAAATGCACTGAATACAAAAAGAGAAATATACAAAAAAAAATCTTTAGTTCTCTTTCATAGAGTTCATTTTGTGTTACATTGGGAATGCCTCCGCTTGACATCAACAGAAGCTCCTATATCCTGCGGGCCAGGATTGGCAGGAACCATGTGTGTCAGTGTCTGGGAGACCCTCCCCCTACAAGGCAGTGCTAGTAATTCAAAAACCTCTTCTTGCTATGAGATGTAGATCCAGATGCTTGCTCTCAGGCTAACTATCTCTCCAGGACTTAGCAAAGCAGTTCAGCCACAGAAGTAAAGCTTTGTTGGCGGTTTGCATTTGTTATTTAGGAGTTGAGTCTCAAACTGTTGCAAACAATAGTTTGAGGATTTTTATGGTTGATGGTCCGAACTGTGGGTCAGACCTCCTTATGACCAACAATGGTTAGTTAGAGGTTAGTTTCTTCACTGGCATTGTGGAGCAGGGCTGCAAAGTGCCATGTGATACCACGGTTTCAGCAGACAGATGAGTGTTGTATTAGTCCATGGGCCAGAGCCCAAAATGTCGTTTGTCGGTACCACTCAAGGTGGCAAACCTTAGTGATGATTTTTGAGATTGTCCATGTCTGTAGATGATATTTTGGTATGATAGACTTTCCTGAGTGGCAGCTCTTGAAGTGAGCCCCCCCCCCCCCCACACACACACTGAAACGATTTTAGACACTGGTGCATATCCTGGTGTAGGCTCATGTTCAGGACATTTTTCAATGTTAAATAATATTATGTTTGGTATCATTTTAAAGTGGACATTCTTGGCTTTCATTCAAGACCAATCTTTCTGACATATACAGAGGTAACTGTGACTCTTCAAATTGTCAAAAACAAACAATTTTAGCCTAAAATATACTTTCTCATTTAGCCCTGTGACATCTAGGAATATCAGGGACACAAAACACAGAATAACTCGTTATGCCTTGCTGATATCTTTGGATTAATGAACGCCACCTTCAATTCAACCTTTCAAAGACTGCGCTCCTTGTCATCCCAGCCAGTCCCTCTATACAACCACAGATCAATATCCAGCTTGGTACAACCATACTCATACCATCAAAGTCTGCCCTGAACCTGAGCCAACATATGCAGCGTAGCGTTAGTTCAGGCAGGCCACGAAATTACGCTCTACTATCATGACTTTTCGGTAACAGCTGATCTCACGCAAGCCGCATCAGCTGATGCCAGCTGATTTGCTTCAAAGTATCCTATTGGCCAAATAGTACATATGCCGCCTTATTTAAACTGCTCTAACCTGCCTACTTTTGCTGCTCCCTTTGCAAGCTGCATTTGCAAGCGCATTTGCATGCATAGACCTCCAGAGCATGCTTCACAGCTCCTGGTACAGGCTCTTGTGATAAACAGTCACAGAGTGTCAGACCTGTTGCCGTGTAATAAACCCTGGAACAAAACTGTCACTGTGAATGTACATATACGTAAATATATACTATTTTTATTTTATTTAAATTACCATCTACGCACACTCTTCAATGTAAATACTGTAAAAATAACTACCTCATGTTTACTTCAGCATCTTTTGCACTACTCTCCACTGCACTATTATTTAATTTTGTCTTGTACATATTAGTCTTTAATTATTTGTTTATTTTTGAGTTTATTGTTGATATTTAATGTTTTACCTTTGTACAAAGAGAGCACAGTCTACCAAAGTTAAATTCCTTGTGTGTTAAGCATACCTGGCAAATAAAGCTGATTCTGATTCTGATTCTGATATTACGCATTGACTAATGCAACTCTATACTGGCAGGTCTTCCTACATGCACCATCAAACACTTGCAGATGATCTGTTTAGAACTCTCAAGAACAGCTGCTGATGTTGTGCCTTGCCTCTGTGCATTCCCGTCAGCACCTGTGTCTGATCAGACTTAAAGCTGTTAGTTTTCACTTACTGATGTTGTTTTACTCATTCCTAGATCCTTGCTTGTTTTTATTATCTGATCTACGTAGATCTCCAGGAGTCAACACTTTTTGCTCAAACTAGCTTATTTCTCTCATCAGAACAGTGGATTATGCACTCAATCCGTGGTTGCTTTAATAGTTAGCTGAATTTCTTGTTTACTGGAGGCCATATTGAGCCAGTTTGTATTTGCAAATAAACTCCTCAAAAAAGTTTTGAAACGTAATATTGCAGGGGATTTTGGCAAAAAAAATGGACCCATTATGATGCCTCACTTCGTTCTCTATTAAGTTATCATTAGCTTCTCTATAAAAGGTGATGACGAGTTTCTCACTATCTATCAAATAACAAATGGTAGTAGTAAGTTCCTCATACATTCCCCAGTAACTATACAAAATTCATGTACCTTATTGTAAAGTGTTACCAGTATTTATGTAAGAAAATAATATTATATCTCTTAAAAAAATACAATAAAGATTGAATAAACTGAGTGCTTTTGGATACCTTTCGAACTGGAGCACAAAGAAAGAGACTTGTCAATAATGTTGATTGACTGTTTCAGCAGTCATTAGTGCTGTGGGTTACCTGTTTGGTCTGACGACACTTTTTGGTCAAAATCTTCAAATTTAGTTTGGTACTGCTATTTAAAATGTGGGAGCTTGTGTTTTTAATGGATATTGCATTAGGCGAATGTTTTACATGCTTAGTCAATATCTCTATTTCTCTTCCTTTTCCTGCCCAGCTTCCAGCCTAACAAATGCCTTATAAATGTGATGAATACAGATGGTAGACGGGTGTTTATGGAAAATTATATTTATATAGGTTATTAAATCAATGTTACCCCCACCCCAGCCTCTCATATCCCCATCTTTTTTCCCCACTTCAGAACGGTGAGATGCTGCCATTGCACCACTGCCTCAGGCAAATGTTTTGTGTATTGTATTGTTGCTTGTTGGACCTAAATAACCATCAAGGCTGACATTGGCTCATGGGTCCCAAAGCAAGTTATTATTTTCAAGCAACTTTGGAGTCAAGACAGCAGAGCTGTAGTTATTTGGAAGGGGCGTGCTCTGATGAGTAAAAAGTTGGTTGTTTAAAGTTCTTGTCACTGCAAATTCAAAAGGTCTTAGTTTGTATACTGCCAAGAGTATGCTAATCAAATTAAGCAGAGTTTTGCAGATTGGGATATTGAACAAGTCTGTAGCATTGGATGACATGTAATGTTTTGGATGTGACAGTTACAAAGATTCAAGCTATGCCTTTTGCAGTGCCTTTCTTTGCACTATTGACAGAGGGGTGCCTTATACAAGGGCCCATGAGGAGTATTTCCATACCTTCTTTTCCCAGCTATATTTGGATTAGTGCTAAATTTGACCTTTTTTAACGTTCCAAGATGTAAACTTTCAAGGTTTTTGACAAGAAGATTTTATTTTAATCAGAGGGTCAAGACTAAGAACAGTGAAGCTCGCTCTCTGTTCTCTCAGGGATAGTTGAAATAATTTTTAATATGTCATTATCCAATTATAATGCAGCTGTCTCAATGCCTATGTTTGTTTGCCCTTGTTTTGCCTCAGAGGACCAGATTCCTCACGGATTCCCCACCATAGACATGGGCCCCCAGCTGAAGGTTGTGGAAAGAACACGTACTGCTACAATGCTGTGTGCAGCTAGCGGAAACCCTGACCCTGAGATCTACTGGTTCAAAGACTTCCTACCTGTCGACATCGACAGCAGCAACGGGCGCATAAAACAGCTGCGTTCAGGTAAAGAACATCTCAACATGTCCAAAGACAGGTTTTTGTTAAGCAAAAAGTGACATTAAATGCTGTGGGCTTGACAGAAAAGGCAGTTGGCAAAGGGAAAACACACCAAATTGTGAATCCACACATTATGTGTTTGTGTAACTAAATTGTGGAGCCTCTCAATCTTACTTACAGCCTGGGGGTCCCTGTTGTGGCTGCTCTTAAACAGACAAAGATAATGATTGAGGGACAAGTCATGGGTTTTATTTGGTTTTGATACCCATTTAGGATTTGATTTCCAAACAGATGATTTTGTCAGGCAGCAGTTGGGACCCCAGGTGAGGTTGCGAGGTATTACTAGCTGAACAGCCTGAATATTCATTAATTAATTTGGTCAATAGTGTCACATGCGGTCCTAAAGCAGACAAGCACAGATGGCAGATGTATTCATGAAAAAAATTATACATTTAAGGTCTTGGCTTACACAAGGCAAGTAAAATAACAATTTGAAGTCATCACTTCACCATCATCGTATGTAAATTGATCCAAATAGTGTTTCATTTTATAAAAAAGTTAACACATTTCCCATGCCGTTATTTAATCCTATAAAATAAACCAGTTGGAAGAGTTATCTCTATTTTTTTCTTAGTTGACGAATTTGATCAGAAAATCTGATTTTTTTTAAAGGCCCTAAACAACGCCTCTCCAAACTCAGCTTGATGATAATTACAAACATACGTATGTTTCTACCAAAGAGTGACAACAAAGACCTGTATGCTTTAGCAGCATACATTGTGAATACTGGTTGGTGCTCATGGTTCTGGAGGATTTGAATAGAATTGGATTAGTGCTACATTACAAAACTCCTCTGTGGAAAACAGTTCTAGGTAGAAACATTGAGTATTCATGTAGCTTATACAGCAGCAGTGACTGTATGGTCACCACACCATCAGTCACTGGAGTATAATGATACATCTTAAAGAGAATTGTCCTCAGAGACACAAACGTTGTTTTCCACCGTCTAAATATTAGACTGCCATGGCAAACAATGATAATGATGTGTATAATCCATGGTCTACCACTTAGATTTTCATGTGATAAACTTTAATTGTTCCAGAGAGATAAAAAAAAAAAGCTTGATTCAATGTTGTGACACAGACCTTTCATTAGGTTCTCATGAGCAAGTTGCTGTGATTTTCTGAGCTGATATATCAGCTGAAGTATCCCTCTTTGAAGAACACTGCATCAGAAAAAGACTTCATTTCCATCTTGTGAAAATATAATGAAGACATGTTATTTTTCACAATAAAAACCAAAATTCTGTCATGTCATTCTGATTTCAAGCAGTGGTGATGTGTGCATCTTCTGGCTTGTAGGGCAGCTGTGGTTGGAGCTCTGACAGCATGTTGCAGTGCAGCCTGGTCCTATGAAAGCTGATGATGTTCCCTTTATCAAACCAGGAGGGGCACACAGCTTTCAGGGCTTCCTTACCTCTTTCTGTTTCTGATTGGTTTATTATTCAGATGTTTAGCCTCTGTATAGTAACCATTCCTCTTCCCACTGTTTGCTGCATATGACCTGATATGCCCAAATGGTGCCATTAATTAATAATTATTTACAACCGGGAAATGCAAGGGTAAGAGGGAAGTGCTACTCCTGTGTTACAAGAAATAAACTTCAGTGGGATTTTCTAGTTAAAAGAGCTTCAAATATAATGAAAAAGAGAAGGTCTTAAAAACCTTTAGCACTTTAAGATTTGTTTGAATGAAAAGTGTACTAAAGATACAATTTTTTATAATTATTATTCAAACGTAAGTGACGAATTAAGCCATTTCCAACAAATGTGCTTTATCTAGGGATGTTCCAGATTAGCTGGTTAAACAAATTAATTCGGCACCCTTGTCGGTCAGCACCAAAATTACTTTTTTACAATGCTACAGCTGATTTGGGTTTTGTCGAAAGTGAAGTACATCTGAGAGAAAACCACATAAGCAAGGATCAAGAGGAGGAAAGTCAGTGCGAACAAACAGCTTTATTTTAGGCCTGCTTTGCCAGTCAAATGTGATGTCAAAGCTCTAGAGAAGCTCTTGCCAGGAACGGTAGCTCCTATGTCTAATGCCATACTGCCATAATGCTTTACTACCGGGATGTAAACAAGCAAAGCGGACAGATGGCATCATAGGAGCTGCATGATTTAGAAAGTGGAAAATGGAGATGAGGCTGTATGTAGGCTGTGTCAGGTTAAACTGGTATATAACCATTTGACAGGAGCATTGCATAACCACATTTCACCATGTAAGAGCCTGAAATGTAACAACGACTCAAAATGTTGTAATTTTTTTTTAATAAAACCCAATTGCTTCAATGTAGAGTGTAGTATCATACACAAATGCCCCCGTCCTCTCTATATATATACAGTATATATATATACAGTATTTACAATATATATACTTTAGCTGCACTCAGCTAAACAATTTGCGTTTAACCCAATTTGAAATAAGCCACTAGAGGAACATCCCTATCTATTGTGTATTTCACATGCCCTCTCTAAAGGCTCATGATTGTACTTACCTTCTAGCCTAAAATATAGCATTATAGCATATAATATAGCATTAGATGACTGATAAAGATCTATCTATCTATCTATCTATCTATCTATCTATCTATCTAGACCCTGTGTTAAAATAACAGAACATGGCCCAGATGAAAGTTTCTTTAACCAAGAACATGGTTATGGTAATATGATTGTTTCAAATTGTAACATATTAATAATACCTTTCAAGTCTGTGGGTTGTCAATCCAGGGGAAGAAAGGGGGATCCATAACTTGTTTTTCCCCCTCTCTCTGATTTCCTGCCACTTCTCTCTTTCACTTTTTTTACCACCTTTATTGTTTTACTAATGACTTTCTCTAATCTTATTTGCATTCAAATTACCTCTCCAGGTGGTACACCAATCAGAGGTAAGAATGCTGAGAAGAGAAAATGTCTACATTTTCCCATTGCTGATCACTGCCCACTCTCCTCCATCACCATCTTCCTCCTGTCATCACAGTGTCTCCCCATGTCCCGCTCTCTGTCCTTTTTCCTTGCTTTGACACTTTCTCTGCAGGTGTGTATGGTCAGGAAAGAAACATTAAAACAAAAGCCATACACATGCTACTTGCAATTTTGCAATCTAAATCACTGTCAGTAGTTCACAGAAAGTAGTGGACTAGCACACAGAAAAGGATTAACATGCTGCTGATTTTTAATTAAACCCTTTAGAATCAGTATGAAAGCAGACACTCATAGGTGAGGACAGAACGAGAAGACAACAAGCTTTTGGTAAATTCAGAGAAGATAAATAAAGCCTTTTGGAATTCAATACCAATCATATTTGGTAATCTACCTTTTTTCTCCCGCAGCCAATGAAGATGTTAGTGTAGATGAGAAGAAACCAGATTGGTCAAATTAATGAGCAACATAATTTTTGTAACATAAGCCAGTGTTCAAATAAAAGTACATTTCAGACATTTGTTTGGTTTAAGTGTTACAGGCATGACAGTTCAAATCATGTTTATAGTTACTTTGAATATGTCACGGTCGGAATGAGGAGGTGGAGGACCCAATTGCAGATTGGAACAAAAAATAATTTATTTAAACTAAACCGGCACAAAGGCAAAACAAAAACTTACTTCCAAAATTAAATCCAAAAAGGTAGCCACGAGGAATCACAGGAAGACTGACACAAAAGCACAAACGACATCCAACAAACAACAATGATGCGACACAGAAGGGAAGAAACACACAGAATAAATAGACATGGGTAATCAGACACAGGTGAGACAGGTGAAACTAACAAGACACAGGTGAGGACAATCAGGGCAAATCAAGACAAGAGGGAACACACAGACAAGAATTAACACAAGACAAGAAACACTGAGGACAACTACAAAGTAAATCAAGAACCATGGAACACAGAGAAACAAGAATAAGAAATTACAAACTAAAACAGGAAACACTAAAGACTAAACAATTAACACTAGGAAACATAAAACACACAGGGAAACAAGCAACACTAGGGGAAAGTAGAACTAACACAAGAAAACTAAACTAAACTCCAAAATACAAACTAAACAAAGACCAAATCATGACATAACCCCCCCCTCAAGGGACGGATCCCAGACGTTCCAAAACGTCAATAAACCAAAACAGGGTGGGTGGAGGGGGTCCGGAGGAGGGCCTCCGGACTCTCAGGCGGACGGCCTGGAGGCAGGGCACATAGCCCGGACAGTTCGGGAGGGCGGCCAGGAGGCTGGCCCAACAATGAGAACAGTTCAGGTGGACGGCCCGAAGGCAGACCAGACATGGTGCACCGTTCAGGGGGGCGGCCGGGAGGCCGATCAAACACGGGGAACAGTTCAGGGGGGCGGCCGGGAGACCGATCAAACACGGGGAACAGTTCAGGGGGACGGCCAGGAGGCCGACCAAACACAGGAGACAGTTCAGGTGGGCGGCCAGGAGGCCAACCAAACACAGTGAGCTGGTCAGGTGGGCGGCCAGGAAGCCGACCAAACACAGGAAACAGTTCAGGTGGGCGGCCAGGAGGCCGACCAAACACAGAGACCAGCTCAGGGGGAGTCCGAAGGCCTTCTGACGATGGCGCAGGAGTCTGCAGGACCCCAGACGAGTGCTCAGGAAGCTGCGGAGTCGGCAGGACCTCTGACGGAGACACGAGAGTGGGCAGATCCTCCAACTTGGAAACGGGTGTTGGCAGGGCCTCGCACAGACACATAGGAGTGGGCAGATCCGCCAACTTGGAAACAGGTGTTGGCAGGACCTCCCACAGAGACATAGGAGTGGGCAGATCCTCCAACGGAGAAACAGGAGCGGGCACAACCTCCAACTTGGAAACGGGTGTTGGCAGGGCCTCCCACCGAGACATAGGAGTGGGCAGATCCTCCAACGGAGAAACAGGAGTGGGCAGAACCTCCCACTGAGAAACAGGAGTGGGCAGGACCTCCAACTTGGAATCAGGTGTTGGCAGGGCCTCCCACAGAGACACAGAAGTCGGCCGGACCGCCGAGGGTACGTCAGGAGTCGGCCGGACCGCCGAGGGTACGTCAGGAGTCGGCCGGACCGACGAGGGTACGTCAGGAGTCGGCCGGACCGACGAGGGTACGTCAGGAGTCGGCCGGACCGACGAGGGTACGTCAGGAGTCGGCCGGACCGACGAGGGGACGTCAGGAGTCGGCCGGACCGCCGAGGGGACGTCAGGAATCGGCCGGACCGCCGAGGGGGCGTCAGGAGTCGGCCGGACCGCCGAGGGGGCGTCAGGAGTCGGCCGGACCGCCGAGGGGACGTCAGGAGTCGGCCGGACCGCCGAGGGGACGTCAGTAGTCGGCCGGACCGCCGAGGGGACGTCAGGAGGGACGTCAGGAGTCGGCCGGACCGCCGAGGGGACGTCAGGAGTCGGCCGGACCGCCGAGGGGACGTCAGGAGTCGGCCGGACCGCCGAGGGGACGTCAGGAATCGGCCGGACCGCCGAGGTGACGTCAGGGGTGACGTCAGGAATTGGCCGGACCGCTGAGGCGACGTCAGGAGTCGGCCGGACCGCCGAGGCGACGTCAGGAGTCGGCCGGACCGCCGACAGGGAATCCGCAGGAATCCCCCTCTCTTCAACAGGGGGACTACGGAGCTCAGCAGTCACAGGCAGCAGAGGGCGCTCTGCAGGGACGCAGTGAGGCTGAGGCCCTGGGGCGCAGAGGGGCAAAGTCACTGGGGAGCACAGGGGCAAAGTCACTGGAGCTCTGGGCAGTGAAGACTCGGGTGAGCTGGGCAGCGTAGGCTCGGGTGAGCTGAGCAGTGAAGACTCGGGTGCGCTGGGCAGCAACATGGGCTGAGGCCTGAGTTGAGGCTCTTGCTGAGGCTTCGGTTGAGGCCTGGGCTGAGGCCTGGACTGAGGCGGTTGCTTGGGCTGGTAGACAGGCTGCTGAGGCTTGAGCTGAGGCTTGAGCTGAGGCTGGAGCTGAGGCTGGAGCTGAGGCTTGAGCTGAGGCTGGAGCTGAGGCTGGAGCTGAGGCTGGAGCTGAGGCTGAAGCTGAGGTTTGAGCTGAGGCTTGAGCTGAGGCTTGGGTTGAGGCCTGGGCTGAAGCTTGTGTTGAGGCCTAGGCTGGGGCCTGTGTTCAGGCCCGGACTGAGGCTTGAGTGGAGGCTTGGGCTGGTAGACAGACTGCTGGGGCTGAGGAGACTTCAGGGAGGTTGACCTTGGAGGCAATCGGGAGCCATTTCTTCTTCCTCCCCGGGTCCCAGTGAAAATGGCCAGGCGGGTGCCTGTCCAGGGCGACTGCTCTTCACTTGCAGTGCTCCTGGCCATACGAAAAAAATTCTGAAAATAAGCTATCTTTTCAAAACAGTCCATCTTGTTTAAATCAAAGTCTGCTGGGTCCATATCTGGTCGCATCATTCTGTCACGGTCGGAATGAGGAGGTGGAGGACCCAATTGCAGATTGGAACAAAAAATAATTTATTTAAACTAAACCGGCACAAAGGCAAAACAAAAACTTACTTCCAAAATTAAATCCAAAAAGGTAGCCACGAGGAATCACAGGAAGACTGACACAAAAGCACAAACGACATCCAACAAACAACAATGATGCGACACAGAAGGGAAGAAACACACAGAATAAATAGACATGGGTAATCAGACACAGGTGAGACAGGTGAAACTAACAAGACACAGGTGAGGACAATCAGGGCAAATCAAGACAAGAGGGAACACACAGACAAGAATTAACACAAGACAAGAAACACTGAGGACAACTACAAAGTAAATCAAGAACCATGGAACACAGAGAAACAAGAATAAGAAATTACAAACTAAAACAGGAAACACTAAAGACTAAACAATTAACAGTAGGAAACATAAAACACACAGGGAAACAAGCAACACTAGGGGAAAGTAGAACTAACACAAGAAAACTAAACTCCAAAATACAAACTAAACAAAGACCAAATCATGACAGAATAACCCAAGTTTAAATATGATCTCATGTGGCCTGATCAGAAACAAGCTAGTTCAAATCATCAGAACAATATAGACCCACATCAAAACTTACATGTCATTTAGAAAATGCCTAAACAAATTTGAAACAACACAACACATTTATAACTCTCTTTGCCTTATTACTGTAACACTGTAAATGTCTCCATTGTGGGATGAATAAAGGTTTATTTGATCTTATCTTATCTAGCTTAACAAGCATATGTTGCCATGGCAGGAAATTGCCAAGTGTTCCTGCATATCAACATTGATTTCCAGTACTTACATTGGCTTATAGTTTCCATGATGGCAGGTATGCTAAACAGCAGCATCTCCCTTGAATTTCTTTTAAATCTTCATTCATCCTCATGACTTTCTAAAGTTCATGTGCTTTGCTTTCTCCACACAAAGGGTACACCCACCTTTTCAGTTGATCGCAATTCAATTAACGAATTCAGGTATTGATAAACAGCTTAAAACAACCCAGCCACAAAAGGGGGACAACTGCACCAGATGAGGGGTCTGTCTGCACCATATCACAGGGGATGTGGCTGTACCCATGCATTTTATTTCAATGATTGCTTTTTTTCTTAATTAAGATCTTAACATTGTGTTTCAAACCCATTCCATGATGCATTTCAGGAATTTATTCTGAAATATGTACATAATTTACATTTTATTTTTCACTATTCAAATTGTCCTCTGTAAAACAACTGCATGAAAATGTTCACATCCATGTCAATATAGCCTTTAATTAGTGTTTTCTATTTTATATCGTAACACTGTACTGACATCTGAATATTAAATAGCCTACATTGCAAACTTTTATGATATGTTTTTGGAATGAATGGATTTTATCGTGTCAGGTAAGTAATAAACAGTGTTGAGACCTTAATATTTAGTAACTGTAACGCATCTACTAAATTAGCGGTAACTAGTAACGTATCCAGTTACTTTCTATATCCATTAACGGCGTCACAATTACTGAAATTTAGAAGCACTCATTACAAATGCGAAACAGAGGACGACAAAACCAGAAGCTGGTTTTATTGACAATGATTCAGAGGGTAAGGTTACGCTAACGTCAGAAAGGTAGCATCCTGGGGAAAAGGACTCTGCGCGCTGTAAACAAACACAGGCAGGTAATCATTCAGCAGTGAGCTTTCTGTCTTGGGAATACCGACATAATTTCCCCCTGCTCGACATAAACAACAAGAATATAGAGGTGAGTCTGTGTGCAGGAAGGAAAACTTCTCTCACAATAACGAAGCAATGAGCGACACGCAACAAGCATTATTATCATTAACAACGCGGTGATGCTCGTATGCGTGGTTACTTTCCAGTTGAGTGACCATCTTGTCTTCTTTGTATATCTTTTCCACAAGTGTTTGATAGTGTTTGATGAAACAAGAATCACATAGGAGATCATTTATGTAGTGAAAGGTTTGTGTCGGAATCAGATGACTGTACCATGTTGCCTTTGTGTTGAATACGTGTGGGATGTTACATCTGGTCTCTTTCCCTAGGAGCTCTTCAAATTGAGAACAGCGAGGAATCAGACCAGGGCAAGTACGAGTGCGTGGCAATAAACAGTGCTGGAACTCGTTACTCTGCCCCGGCCAACCTTTACGTTCGAGGTAAGGTTTCCCTTGACCTTTGTGTCCACTCCCTATTTGCTGCAACTGAGTTTGTCAAACCAATAACATACTGTTTTGAACTGTTAAAAGAGTTCTTTGTTTTCAGAAGGTAGAGGTCTATATACTTGGTCTTGCAGCAGTAAAAGGTGACACCTATGCTGTTGAAAGAACCATGTCAGAGAAGACAGGAACGAAATCCCACCTTTGTCTAGGTTGGATGTTCTGCAAAAAACATCCGTTTTCGCATTTTATCAGCTGAACTCAAATCAGTCAGCTTTAATCAATATCTAGTATCAATGATCATTTCAAAAACATAAAACCTGTTATTTCTGCGTATCATTCAAGATTCCTGTCTACAAAGTCTATATGCCTTAACCTTTAATCTCTCTCCAGGTTTTCTTGTAGATTATGTTTCTGTCTTCAATCAGTTTAAGTTTGAGCAAACACTTCAACAAGCAACATGTCACTGTATGTTGGTGTGTGTCTCTTTTTATCTATATATTTCTTCCTTGTTCTTTGTATACTTTTTGTGTAATTTCCTTCTCTCTTTGTGGTGCACCAGTCCAAAATACCTTTTCCACTCATGTGTAAGTCATAAAAAAACCTGAAATATGTGGTCATCTCTCAAATGTCATTGTTTAATATGCTTTTCCTCTTCTTATTTTTTACCTCTTTTGTTGGCAAGAGTATTTATTACTAATGTTGTTTGTCAAATGTACCCTGTTGTGTTTCATATCATAAAATGAGCATTTAGGTATTTATGTCCATGATTTACTTGTAGCAGAGAGATGGTCCTCTTGGACGACTTAGCGGTCAAGAGAAATAGAACAGCTATGTGGCTCCAGTGCTCCATGCACAATAATTGATGTACCCACGGCTCCATGGTATGTGCCTGTGCTTCTAGAGTATGCAAAAGAACAGAATATGGCTTTGCGTCCACGTAGCGTTTTTTTCCGGGCAGAAAAAAACAGTCTCAAGAGGATGTGGGTACAAGACACGATCCTTAGTCGGGGAAACTACCGGAAATATCATACATATGGAAAAGAGCGCTGGTGACGTCAACAGCGTCTTTCTGAAAAGTTAAAAGATTTTCAACTTGAGCGCTCAGAAGAAAAGACGCCGGGCGCTGCGCTTTTTCTCCAGGCAGCAGCTTTCTGCTGAGAAAAGCTCTCTCCTCATTGAAAACAATTGAAAAAGACACTGGTGCTCAGAAAAAAATGCTAGCTGGACACGGGGCCTAAGACTTCTTTTTGAAGTCTGAGTGTCTTTAGTACTGTATTGATGATATAACCCTTATATATAATGCTGATCTGTTTTTGTTTAAACTTATCCTTTATGCTTTGAGTTTTGTGAAATGGTTCATGTTTCAATGCTGTTTTGTCATACTTTGAGTCTGTGAGTGTGCGCGTGTGTGTGTAGTGCTTGTCGACATTGTACAAGCTATTGTATTTACTGCTTTATCTGACTCCCATGTGTATACCCAGATATTTGCCTATTTTACTCTGTTTCTCCTTGTCTTCTTCCTCCTTCTCCTTTTTTGCCTCCTTTATTATTTCTTTATTTTTCCACTTTATCTTCAATCCATAATCATTGCAATGCACCATCCAAAAATATAATCCAAATCTCACCAATCAGATCAACGGGAAGGTTGGTTTTTTTCACTCTTTACCCCCATAAAGCCAAGGCCTGGCAGACTGGAGCCGTGCTGCGCCGGCATCTTGCCTGGCGCCTTAGGCCCGTCCCGGCCTTTTTTCTCAGGAATCCCAATCCCTCCCCCCCTTTACCCTGCTACATGCCAGTACATTCTGCTTTGTCCATCTTCACATATAGCTCCATGCAGCCTGCGCCTCTGAACTTTGTGAAATGAGCATGCCTTATAAAACCAGCAAGAATATATTTTTTAAAAAGCACTCCCTCACTAGCAATGGGTTACATGGAGAATATATGATGTGAAATTACTTCCTTTGGGAGACGTTCTTTTAGACTTTGACATTGCAGTGTATTATCTTTTTATTCCAACACCTACAATGGGCCCTCTTTTACAAAGACTATTTTAACTTTAACTTAAAGGATTTTTCTGACAAGTGTCCAATTGTCAAGTTGACCTTAGAGTATAATTGCTATACTCCTGTTAGCCTAACCGGTGAAGAGTCGTCAGGGTAGGCAGAGAAGAAAGTGCATGCCCAGGCTCCCTTAAATCACATAATCTAATGCTTCAAATTCAGAGTATTTCCTAAAATAAATCAGTATAAATTCTTACGATTTCTATGTTTCATTGACAGTAACATACTGTGAGTATGCAGGGTAGGTTGTGTTGTGAAAGAAACAACTAATGTGGTTAGTTGTCCATTATTTACAATTAGCCTCGGTCTACAGACTGGTGAGTCAGTGAACGTGTTTGAACAGTTAAAGCTGAATTGTATTGTTTAATTGATTCTTGTTGAACATAAGACAGGAACACAACTGATCGACTTTTTTAAATCAGTGATACATCTGGTGAAGTTGTAGACATACTACCTAGATTACATTACATGCATTCTAATACGAGCTACATGCGGGGGGTTTTTAAACACAGTTGTGACTTTTACCACGCAAGCTAGCTGTAACTATGCTGTCTACCCTGTTGCTGACCTCATGGTTTGTTACTGAGCCTAACTGTAATATAGTATCACTAAAGTTATCTACAAGGCTTCTGTGTTTCTATGTTGAGGAATATTCATTTTTCCATTGGCCCCTTGAGGACTGATTAGCCTTGGTGTTCCAAAACTCTGAGTCGTTCTTCAAATAAGTTTTTCACAGATTTGTAAAAAGGTAGAAACGTCTATCACTGTTCCTACTGCTAAGGACCACTCTAATACAAACCGTTACCCATTTAGGGCGCTTTGACATGCTTTCTTTCACCACAACATGTGAGATCTTTACATTTGACTAAAGGCATGACGTTTTCAACCTATACTGTAATCATATAAATCACACCCTTCTTTAATGTGGGTACATATCTGTGTTATACGTACAGTACCTGCAAAGTAATATGCAGTGCTTGCTCACTTCACAAAAATGTGTAACTGTGTCATCATCACCATAATGTCTTTAAAAGCATGCAGATCACATTTTCATAGTCTTGACTAAATCAAAGGCATGGTTCATCCCAGTTGTCATCTGCTCTCTGACCATCACTACACAGAGAAGATAACACTGGAGATAACACTGCTTTTATTTTGCTTTCCTCTTATACCTGTGGGTCTTTGTAAATAATAAAATAATACAACTATATATTAAATATAATATAACAAAGAGTATGGTCTAGACCTGCTCTTTTTGTAAAGTGCCTCGAGATAACATTTGTTATAAATTGGCGATTTACAAAGATTGATGATTGATTGATATTCCTGTGGTTAGAGGTATGTTAACATTCAACCTACCTGTGCTGAATAACGTCAGGACCAGCCTGATTTCAACTAATAAATATTAAACATGTAAACTGTTTATG
This sequence comes from Tautogolabrus adspersus, assembly GCA_020745685.1. Taxonomy (NCBI): domain Eukaryota; kingdom Metazoa; phylum Chordata; class Actinopteri; order Labriformes; family Labridae; genus Tautogolabrus; species Tautogolabrus adspersus. The sequence goes on from CM036536.1 coordinate 31,683,288, forward strand.
ATCCGATATTCTGTTGTGTGGACGGCACCCTGAGGATAGCTGAGCACTCACTCTGTGAATTGTGACTTGATCGACACGATAGCCAATTGGGAAACAAGCTGTCTAAAGAAGGAAGCACCATGTCTTTATTTTTGCCCCTTTCTTTGTGGATTTACAGTAAAAAGTAGTCCAAAAATGTGGCAAATTCTACCTGACCGTCGTCCACCATGTTTGTTTACTATTAAGTCGCGTTTGACCAAGAGATGTTTTGCAAAATGTCCAGTTTTGAGTCAGGACAGTGGTTGTTCGTGAATGTAATCTGTATCTGTGTGGCGAGCTGTTTTGGTCATATTAGCGTTTTTGGACTGCAGGAACTTCTTCATAGTTCGAGGAACTGTCGGAACCCTCCCTCTTTTTTATTGGTTCCGCACCACAGGAACTATGAACTTTTTTATTTAGATTCAGATTCAGATTCAGACAACTTTATTTATCCCAGAAGGGCAATTCAGTTTCACAGCCTACCGAGCCATTGAAAGGAGCAAAGACAACATAAAGGAAACAGACACATCACAGCAGCATTCAGTTACATTCACATGTCAGTAGCAACAATTCAGCAGACGAACAGTGAACAATGAATGAAATGAATGGACCTCACAGGTGACCTCACTACACAGTAACAGTCCATTACAGTAAGTCAATTCGATTAGAACTGTTCAACATTTTTAGTTCCTAGGACCCCGTTTAGAGGAAACTTTTAAGCTCCTGCTTCAGAGTAGGTACAATGGCAGTGCGACTGCAGACAGAAAAAAAGTCTCCATGGTGTGTATCAATCAATCTTTATTTATTTATATATTTGTATAGCGTCAATTCATAACAAGTGTTATCTCAAGACGCTTTACAAAAAGCAGGTAAAGGACCTTACTCTTTGTCTATTAACATTACAAAAGAGCAGGTAAAAAGACCATGCTCATTGTTATGTTACAAAAAGCAGGTAAAAGACCTTACTTATTGCTATATTCCAAGGACCCAGCTTAATCCATCATAGCGTGGCAAGAAAAAACTCCCTTTAACGGTCAGAAATCTTCGGCTCATGACGGAACAGCCATCTGCTAAACTGCGCTGGGCTTGGAAATGGGATAGGGGGAGATGGGATAAGATGCAGGAAGAAGGATAGGATAGAAGGGGTGGGGGGGAGATTGGTTGATTGGGCAGGCCATCCTCACCAACATACCCGGGGAACCTAAGAGAGCTCAGGAGCTCCCAGAAAAAGAGTGGTTAGTAACTGGGATTTAAAGATAGTGGCATGCAGTAATATTATATGAATGCAGAGAGAGAGAGAGTGTGTAGTTCTCAGGGAACTCCCCAGTGGAAAGTTTCTGATACAAAAAGTCCCCAGAACTGTTCGGTCCAAAAACACTTACTGTTGCTTTCCACACACTGTTAGATCTATGATTATTTATCCTCATGTGGGGTCTCTCCCATTTTAAAAATATTTTAGTGTGGGCCAGGCTTCATATGTGATGTTGCTTAACAAATGGTTTCTAATGCTCCTTACCACTTAAAAAAAAAAGTGATATTTATTGGGTTTCTATAAGTGTAAGACCTGAAATTTAAAACATGTGATGTGGTACCGGTCAACAACCAGCAAATTTGAAATATAAGTATATCAATATAATTACTGCTTCTCAATAAGGCATTTGTTTCTGAAGTGACATAGTGGATGTCACTTTAAATACTGTTTTTGAACCTCACTATTACTGCAAAATGATACATTTCTTTAATCCAGCCAGTTGGACAACAATAATAGTAGTGATTATTAGTGTACTGTGATGTTTGCCCCACCACTAGTCTAAGCTGCACTCGACTTCAGATACTTCTTTTTTTTGGACTTTGCATCTCAGGTCATCTTCATTCCCGCTCTCCCCCCTTTTTTATAGTTTTTTATCTTGCATGTCTGTAAGGATATGTGTCTGCCTGTGTCTGCACTCTGGATATTAAATATAAATATTAATGCATGTGTCTATGTTTATATATATATATATATCTCTCTTTTGGTCTATCTCTCTAATCAATTCAATTCAAATGAGCTTTATTGGTATGACAAAATCAGCGATCCATGTTGCCAAAGCAGTACAGCAAAGTATGATTAACGAATGATTAGTCAAATATAGACAATATATAAATATCAACAATAAAAACAACTAAATACATAAATAATAAGTATGAATCATTTTTAAGGGGTCATTAGTGGGAAACATGAGTGTAGTTTGTTCTAAAGATCGGGGAAATGACTAAAGTCAGGACCTATAGCATTAATCTGATCGAAGAAAACCTCTCTCAATTCTTTATATTTTTTACAGTGTAGTAGAAAGTCAGATTCTGTCTCGACTTGTCCTCAATGACAGAGTAAACACTGTCTATCTCTCTATCTTTATTTCTCTACATTTGTAATCTCTATTTCTCTATATCTATATCTCTCTATATGACTATATCACTATCTCTATATCTATCTCATTATTTAGTTGTCTCACTATCTGGATTTATAACTCCACATCTCCACATCTCTATCTGTCACTATCTATATATCTCTATTTCTCTATATCTAGATTTCCATCTATGTATATCTCTAATATGGATATACAAATATAGAGATACAGGGATATAGAGATGTTGAGATATATAGAGATAGAGATATCTCTATATCTCTGTATCTCAGTCCATCTATATCTCTGTATATCCCGAAAAAATTTAATATCTGTAAATCTCTATATCTCTGTATAGCTATATCTTTACACTACTATCTCTATATATCTATATCTAAATGATATCTCTATATCACTTTTTTTCAATATCTCTGTATCTCTATATCTCTCTGTATTATATCTCTATATCTGTATATATCTCTATCTAAATCTCTCCATAGGTGTTTATGATACTGATCGATAGTTCAGACTGAATACTCCCTTTAAATTTATGGTCTGAAAAATCTCTCATGTTCTCTATTCAAGCTGAACATTGTTTTTCTTTCAGTAAATACATATCTCTTGACTGATTTTTTTTTTTTCATCCCATTTAATTTAAAATTCTTTTTTGAAAAAAGTCAAAGTAACAATATGTAGAATTCGATTTGGTGCAGGAATGTCGTCAGACACACAGTGCTGTTGCCTTCCCCTCATAGTCAACATGCATCTGTTGACAAACAGAGGGCAAAGATATTGTGAGAAGCCAAAGAAACATGTTGACTGACAAAGTGCAGGAATATTACAGGGTTTTAAGCAAATACAGTATGACTCTGCCAGTATCAGTAGCCCTTTGTGTGCAAACTGTAGTTGTGAAGTATGTGTAAAAGTTCAACTTTAACCATGCTGTCTATGATCTGTGGCTTTGGCTACATTGGAGAGGGCCATTTACATGCTAGTATTGATAGATTTGTAAGGCTTATACTTACAAAACCTATGTCTTATAAAGTTAAATGAAAACATTGAAAAGTATTAATGTTATGCAGAACTAATGTATTTTATATCAAGGATTTTCCAATGTACAGGTGAATAACACCATTGCACTAAATACTGATTGTATTGTTAGTAATGAGGTACAAACAAGGTTTATTAGGATTTTTTGGTTTCTGGCCACTTTTTGATGAGTAAACATGCACCAGGTCAAATGAACATATCAGGAGGGTTAAAAAGCTAACTTGAAGAACGACATGGAAAGACAACTTCATGGCGTGAGAAGGACTTATGTATTTATTATTAAATAAATAAGGAATAGGAATGTATTCTGCTGTCAGATTGTTGCTTTCTAATTAGCTAGCTAAGAAAAAAGAGAGAGTGACCGAGCCAAAGCAGAATATACATCACTGCAGATAATATTCACAACAGACAGATGGACGTTCGTTAGGCTAGCAGCTAGCGGTATCAGTGTCATTGTTGTCTCATTTTTACAGCTGTACCGGGTGCAGGGAGTCATCTAACCCAAGTTATGTCTCTAACCCTAATTAGGTTTGCACCATCTTCAAGTTAGTTTTATACTTTTGGAACCTTACCAACCTATCCCAACTTTTATAACAAATTCCCCTTTTCAATGTCGCCATTTAGCTAGACATCATGGCAGTTTGCTAGCCACAGGTTTAAGACCACACAGAGTCATATTTGAGCAATATTACTGTACCTTGTCAGTTGCCATGGTTGTTCACAATGTCTTTGTCGGATACACGTTGTCTAGAGGGGTAAGGTGTTGCAGCACTATTTGTGCCTTACAACAGTGCAGTTGCACTTAGAGACAGAGCCAAAGTGAAACTAACTTAATTCCTACATATTGTTGCTTTAAGACTTGCTTTGGTGCCTCCCTCCCCCACCCCCCACACACATTCGGGGTCCTCTCCAACTTCCTCTCTTTACTCCTGCAGTTCGACGTGTGGCTCCCCGTTTCTCCATCCCCCCTACCAATCACGAGGTAATGCCAGGCGGGAGTGTCAACCTGACCTGTGTTGCAGTTGGTGCTCCCATGCCATACGTGAAGTGGATTAGCGGCGAGGTGGAGCTGACTCGGGAGGAAGAGATTCCCATTGGTCGCAATGTCCTGGAGCTTACCAACATACGGCAGTCTGCCAACTACACCTGTGTGGCCATGTCCTCCCTAGGCATAATAGAGACCACAGCCCAGATCATTGTCAAAGGTAAGAAAAACTTGGAAATATAAAACAGGAGTATCACAGGCAGAGATAAGAAACTTCTATATCATCTTTTTAAGTGTAATCATGTCTTCATCATTCTCATCATCTTAATTAAACCAATTTTTATGAAAGAAAGAAGAAATGATAAAAATGTATGTATGCTAAATTTAGCATTTAGGTTAAACTGCCATAACGACTGGAGCAATGTTACCACACATAGTTCAGGCATGTGGATGTTAACCTGCAAGAAGGACCAAAGGCTGGTTGTGCTAGCACTGCTAATGCTAGCCACACTGGCAAAAAAAATTACACAACTTACTCACAGATAATTTTAAAGAAATTGTCCTCAGTTTAGATTGTGTCTGAGTGTTTTCTTAACTTCAGTCTTGAATTAAAATTTCTGTTAAACTGAATGCAAAATGAGTACCTCGAGCATCCCTAGTATTATGAAAGTTGTGCTCAGTCTGCTGCCTCTTTACTGATCAGAGGAGGAAAGAAATAAGCTCCTGAATAATAATTTACTGAAGATAGACAGACCTTTATGCCAGGAAGATAAAAAAGGAGACTCTAGAGACTGGTTTTCTTGACTCTTCTCTCTGTCTCTGCTTTTTAACAGCTTTGCCTAAGCAGCCCACCTCCCTCATAGTGACAGAAACTACAGCTACTAGTGTCACCCTGACCTGGGACTCCGGCAACCCAGAACCAGTCTCCTACTATGTGATACAGTACCGAGCCAAATTGTCTGACAATGGCTTCCAGGAAGTAGATGGAGTAGCAACAACTCGATACAGCATTGGAGGCCTCAGTCCCTTCTCTGAATATGAGTTTCGTGTCATGGCGGTCAACAGTGTTGGTCGAGGGCACAGCAGTATTGTTAACACCCAAACAAGCGAACAAGCACCTTCCTCAGCTCCTCTTCATGTTCAGGCACGGATGCTAAGCTCCAGCACCATGCTGGTCCAGTGGGATCCTCCAGAGGAGCCCAATGGCCAAATCCGTGGATACCGGGTCTATTATAGTTCAGAGCATGACGCCCCTTTCAGCAACTGGCAGAGACAGGACACAGATGACAGCCAGCTCACCACCATCTCAGGCCTCACTACAGATATCACCTATAATTTGAGGGTGCTGGGCTTCACCTCTGAAGGAGACGGGCCTCTCTCTGATATTCTGCAAATTAAGACCCAGCAGGGAGGTGAGGCAAATTGGCAGAAGAAAGGTGTAAAGGCGCATTCACACATACTCCGTGCGCGCCGCGGTCCGTCTGCGCCACGGTTTTGTTCCATCGGACGGCGCGCGCCCATTCACACTGGATCCGTTTCTGGAACGTCAGCGCAGCGAAGCGCACCCATGATCAGCTGTACACACATCACGGGAGAAGTACAAAATCACGCAGGAATAAAGAGAAAACGTGCAGACAACATGTCTCTTTGTCTTGTTTGGTGCCTGTTTTGACGTTACGTTGATAAAGTGATGAAAAATACGATCGCAAGTCCGTATATTGTGTTTTATTTTGAAATTGACCGGATGCTCTGTGCGTTTCCTTGTCTGACTTCCTGTCCGGGTTGTGATATTCTCTCCAGCTTGGCACGTGTCTGCAGCGTACTCCGTCGAAAATAGACCTGTAGCGCTTTTGAAACGGAGCAGAGCGACGTGGCGCTGGTGGCACGCTCCGGGGACGGACCGCAGCGCCTGCTGTGTGAACACAATGATTGACTAGAGTGGCGGCTAACTATGGCGTAGTGCGCAGCGCTGACGGACCGCGGCGCGCACGGAGTATGTGTGATTGCGCCTTTAGACACAGTAGCAGGAAGGCAACAAAAAACAAAGTTTAAAGTCATGCAACAAGGTTAAACTGGAGCTGTGACTCAAACAAACCTTGAATGACAGCTGGCAGAGACTGAAGGCGCATTCACACATACTCCGTGCGCGCCGCGGTCCGTCTGCGCCACGGATTTGTTCCTTCGGACGGCGCGTGCCCATTCACACTGGATCCGTTTCTGGAACGTCAGCGCAGCGAAGCGCACTCATGATCACCTGTACACACATCACGGGAGAACTACAAGATCACGCGGGAATAAAGAGAAAAACGTGCAGACAACATGTCTCTTTGTCTGTCTGAGGATGATGTGTTGTTCGTTTGGTGCCTGTTTTGACGTTACGTTGATAAAGTGATGAAAAATACGATCGTGAGTCCGTATATTGTGTTTTATTTTGAAATTGACCGGGTGCTCTGTGCGTTTCCTTGTCTGACTTCCTGTCCAGGTTGTGATATTCTGTCTAGCTTGACGCGTGTCTGCAGCGTACTCCGTCGAAAATAGACCTGCAGCATATTTGAAACGAAGCAGAGCGACGTGGCGCTGGTGGCACGCTCCGGGGACAGACCGCAGCCGCCGCTGTGTGAACACAATGATTGACTAGAGTGGCGGCTAACTACGGCGTAGTGCGCGGCGCTGACGGACCGCGGCGCGCACGGAGTATGTGTGAATGCGCCTAGAGGGTTGGTGCAGGGTTCTTGTAGATGTAGGTGATTGCTTGATGGTGGGCAGGTGTGTAGATTGCAGATCCATTGCAGGTGAGCTGAGTGATGAGGACAGAGTGATAGGGGGAGGGGAAAACGAAACACACCAATCAGTCAGCACTAATACAAATAAAAATACACACCTACATGTGTCACCACTGATGTCATGAAGCATGTACTCTGACACTGGTTTAAGGAATAAATTCCTCAGTTCTATTGATGAAGAAAGATGATTTCACCTGCTTGTGCTTTTACGCATGCATAGTCTTTTAATCCGAGACCTGGGCTATACTGAAATCTTCTCAGAATGTGCTGAGATCTGTTCTGTTCGACTTGCACTCTCATATACAGGGCTCTCAAGAGTTATATGAGGATCATGTTTCTTTGCAGAAAAAAAAGATCTGCATTCCTGTGCAGTGCAAAACAAAAAGAAAATATGAATCTCTAACCAGGTTGAAACACCTCTATGCAAATGTTAAACTCTGGAATCATTATTCCGGTTATTATCCTTAGAATAACAGAAACGTGTATGGTGTCTTTGTTGCACTTGAAGCCCAGCTGCCTCTTAAATGGGCCCAGGGATTCACTTTATTTTCTTCGGGTTCATCCTCAACATAACCAGGCTTTTAGCCGGGTTCACGTTTTGTTCTGACTCACTCAACCATCTCCATCTCCTACTTGAGTGCTTGCAGGCATTCTCTTCCTCCTCACAATTTATCTTTGTTCCTGACTGTCATATGTTCCTGATTGAGTAATTCACAGCATGTATAGACTTAGTAATGTGTTATATCTGACTTGAAAACTGGCACCATGGGCATGCGTCATTCGTTGGTAAATTAGATTTTTCATATAAAGTACCTTAGTTTAGTTGCTATTCTGAAAACTAATAAATATAAACTGCAGTACTTTGCCTAAAACATGGCTTCTTTGTGTCCTACCTCTGAAATCACTACCTGGTTCCTATACTCTGTATTTTATGATGTCTCTGTTGCTGTCTTTATCCTTTATCCTTATCTCATTCTGTATGCCTCCAGTTCCAGATATACTGTCTGGTTTTGAAGCTGAAGCTGAGCTAGACTCACGTATAATGCTCTCATGGCATTGGCCAGTCCAGGACCCTATAATTAGCATTGCACTACTCTACTGGGAGGCCAACAATCCCACAGGCAAGGTAAGGACCGCCCTATCACACTACTCAACTGGATAGATTTTAGTCTTTAAATAGGTCCAAAATATTTCTCGTGTTATAAATATGTTTCTTAATTGATTGTTCTTAAAGATCTTATATATTTTTGCCTGTTTCATGTCTAGGCCATAAAGAATGAATGTATATATATAATCTATTTCAATTACAGCTAGATTCTTTGTTTTCATACACTTTATTCAGTGAACTATGATTTTTACACCTAACCCCTTATTTGTAAGAAACTAACCGTTTCAGGCTTTATTTCATATTGTAAAAAAGGAGGTAGTTATTTGCACGTCACATTGGCACTACGCCGTAATTAGCCACCACTCTAGTCAATCATTAGTGTTCACACAGCGGGCACTGTGGTCCGTCTCCGGAGCGTGCCACCAGCGCCACGTTGCTCTGCTCCGTTTCAAATATGCTGCAGGTCTATTTTCGACGGAGTACGCCGCAGACACGCGTCAACTAGACAGAATATCACAACCCAGACAGGAAGTCAGACAAAGAAACACACATTGACCGGATGGTCAATTCAGAATCAGAATCAGAATCGGGTTTATTGCCAAGTACATTTACACATACAAGGAATTTGTCTTGGTGTATTGGTGCAAGAACAGTTAACAAGGGAAATACAGCCAAAAAAGCAAGAACTTAAATAAAATAAAATATGAAAATGTACCAATATAAACAATAGAATTTAAAAAATGTCAAATATAAAGAATAATAAAAAATTACAAAATCTACAAGCTGCAATAGAGTGCATGTTAGAAGAAGAATGTAAAGTCCAGTGAGCGTTAATGTAAAAACAGTTTCAGCCTTCACATTTCTGTGATGTTTTCTGACTGTGGGGCTGATGAGTCTGTGTTATGTGGGAGGAGGGGGGAAGGGCAGGGACATTGTTCATGAGGCTGACAGCAGAGGGGATGAAACTGTTCTTGTGGCGAGAGGTTTTGGTCCTGATGGACCGCAGCCTCTTGCCAGAGTGGAGAGTCTCAAACAGTCCATATGCGGGGTGAGAGGGGTCGGCCACAATCTTCAATCAATCAATCAATCAATCAATCAATCAATCAATCAATCAATCTTTATTTGTATAGCGCCAATTCATAACAAGTGTTATCTCAAGACGCTTTACAAAAAGCAGGTAAAGGACCTTACTCTTTGTCTATTAATATTACAAAAGAGCAGGTAAAAAGACCATGCTCATTGTTATGTTACAAAAAGCAGGTAAAAGACCTTACTTATTGCTATATTACAAGGACCCAGCTTAATCCATCATGAGCACTTTAGCAAAGCAGCAAAAGTTACATTGGTAAGAAAAAACTTCCTTATTAAAAGGCAGAAATCTTCGGCGTGATCCCAGGCTCATGACGAAACAGCCTTCACAGCCTAGACTGCGCCGGGCTTGGAAAGGGATAGGGGGAGATGGGATAAGATGCAGGAAGAGGGATAGGGAACAAGGGAAAAAGGGGGGGGGGGGGGGGGGTGTTGTTCAGGTAGACCGTACACCTACGATCACAAAGGGAGGGGGGGAGGGTTGTCCACCAACAAGGAGCCTGAGAGAGCTCAGCAGGAGCAACAATCCCGAGGAACCTAAGAGAGCTCAGGAGCTCCCAGAAGAAGATGTGGTTAGTAACTGGGATTTACAGATAGTGACATGCAGTAATGTCATATGAATGCAGAGAGAGAGAAAGAGGGAGAGAGAGCAGGGGATAAGAGCTCAAGGTGCCAGTTCCCCCGGTAGTCTAAGCCTATAGCAGTATAACTATGAGCTGGTCTGTACCTGTGCCAGCCCTAACTATAAGATTTATCAAAAAGAAAAGTCTTAAGTCTATTCTTGAAAGTACATAGTGTGTCTGCCCCCCGGACCCGGACTGGTAGATGATTCCAGAGGAGCGGCGCCTGATAACGGAAGGCTCTACCTCCCATAGTACATTTAGAGACTGTAGGTACCACGAGCAGGCCTGCATTCTGGGAGCGTAATGTTCTCGACGGGTAGTACGGCACTATTAGCTCTTAAAGATAAGATGGTGCCTGACCATTTAGAGCTTTGTAAGTGAGAAGAAGGATTTTAAATTCTATTCTAGATTTTATAGGGAGCCAGTGCAGAGAAGCCAATACAGGAGTAATGTGGTCCCTTTTCCTAGTTCTAGTCGGTACTCGAGCTGCAGCATTTTGGACTAGTTGAAGAGTCTTTAGAGATTTACCAGAGCACCCTGATAAAAGAGAATTACAGTAATCCAACATGGAAGAAACAAATGCATGAACTAGTTTTTCTGCATCATTTTGCGACAGGATCTGCCTGATCTTAGAAATATTACGAAGGTGGAAATAAGCTGTCCTTACCTGTCTTACCTGCATGCCTCAGGTTCCTGGAGGTGTACAGTTCGTGGAGAGATGGTAGATTGCAGCCAATCACCTTCTCTGCAGAGCGGATGATGCGCTGCAGCCTGCACTTCTCTCTTGCTGTGGCTGCAGCGTACCAGACTGTGATGGAGGAGGAGAGGATGGACTCGATGATGGCAGTGTAGAAGTGCACCATCATGGTCTTTGGCAGGTTGAACTTCTCCAGCTGCCGCAGGAAGTACATCCTCTGCTGTCCTTTCTTGATGAGGGAGGTGATGTTCAGCTCCCACTTGAGGTCCTGGGTGATGGTGGTCCCCAGGAAGCGAAAAGACTCCACAGTAGACACTGTGGAGTCACCGATGGTGATGGGTCTGGGGGCGGCTGCGTTTTTCCTGAAGTCCACAACCATCTCCACTGTCTTCAGAGCGTTAAGCTCTAGCTGCACCAGGTCACCAGATGGTCAGCCTCCCACCTGTAGGCAGACTCGTCCCCACCAGAGACGAGTACAATGAGGGTGGTGTCGTCTGCAAACTTGAGGAGCTTGACAGACTGGTGACTGGAGGTGCAGCTGTTAGTGTACAGGGAGAAGAGCAGAGGAGAAAGAACACAGCCTTGAGGGGAGCCAGTGCTGATGGTCCTGCTGTCCGAGACATTCTTCCCCAGCTTCACCTGCTGTCTCCTGTCAGACAGGAAGTCTGTGATCCACCTGCAGGTGGAGTCAGGCACGTTCAGCTGGGAGAGCTTGTCCTGGATTATTGTGTTGAAAGCAGAGCTGAAATCCACAAACAGGATCCTGGCATAGGTTCCTGCTGAGTCCAGATGCTTGAGGATGGAGTGGAGGGCCAGGTTGGCAGCGTCGTCAACAGACCTGTTGGCTCTGTAGGCGAAATGTAGGGGGTCTGTGATGTCTTTGAGGTGTTAAAGCACAAGGCGCTCAAAGGACTTCATCACCACAGAGGTCAGGGCGACTGGTCTGAAGTCATTAAGTCCTGTGGTCCTTGGTTTTTTGGGGACAGGGATGATGGTGGAGGACTTGAAGCAGGCTGGCACGTGGCATATCTCCAATGAGGTGTTAAAAATGTCTGTAAAGACTGGAGACAGCTGATCAGCACAGTGCTTCAAGGTGGAGGGAGAAACAGAATCTGGTCCAGCTGCTTTACGCGGCTTCTGTCGTTTAAAGATTTTGTTTACATCTCTTTCAGTGACTGAAAGAGGTGTCGCTGGGGTGTGGGGAGAGAGGGCTGTTAGGGCTCGTTGAGAGTCCTGAGACCCTGTTGTGGTGGGGGAGGTGAGCTGTGAAGTGGAGTCGTTGGTTTCCGGGCAGTCCCATTGTCTTTCAAAGCGACAGTAGAACTCGTTCAGGTTGTTGGCCAGATGCAGGTCACTTACAGAGTGGGGGGGTTTTAGGCTTGTAGCTGGTGAGCTGTCTGAGACCCTTCCAGACTGAGCCAGCATCTCTATCTGAGAACTGTTGTTGTAGTTTCTCAGAGTAAAGACGCTTGGCTTCTCTCACCGCCCTGCTAAAGGTGTATTTAGCCTTTTTAAAACTCTCCTTGTCCCCACTTCTAAAAGCCACCTCCTTTTCCTGCCTTAACCGTCTGAGTTTAGCTGTGAACCAGGGCTTGTCGTTGTTGTAGCTCACCGTAGTGCGTGATACTAAACACAAGTCCTGGCAGAAGCCAATGTATGACGTCACAGCCTCTGTGTACTCATCCAGACTGTTGGAGGCAGTCCTGAAAACATCCCAGTCAGTACAGTCTAAGCACGCCTTTAATTCTTCCACAGCTTCACTGGTCCACAGCTTTGATGTCTTCACAACAGGCTTACGGAGCTTTAATTTCTGTATGAAGGGATCAAATGGACCATGACGTGGTCAGAGTGGCCCAGTGCAGCGCGGGGGACGACGTGATAAGCATTGCTCACTGTGGTGTAACAGTGATCCAAAACATTTCCCTCTCTGGTCGGACATTTAATAAACTGTCTGTACTTAGGAAGCTCATGACTGAGATTACCTTTGTTAAAATCACCGAGGACAATAACTAAGTAGTCCAGGTTTGTCCGCTCCACACACAGTATCTGGTCGGCAAGAGCGCGCCGGGCTTCCTGCACGTTGGCCAGGGATATACACACCGACCAGGATGAATGAAGCGAACTCGCGGGGAGAATAAAAAGGTTTACAATGAATGAAAAAAGATTCCAGCTCGGGAGAACAGTGCTTTTGGATAACTGTGACATCCAAACACCAGCCACTGTTGACATAGAAACAGATTCATCCACCCTTTTTTTCCCCGGAAAGCTGTGCGTCCCGATCCGCTCTGAAGAGTTGGAATCCTGCCAGCTGCAGCTCAGAGTCCGGAATCAGTCCACACAGCCACGTCTCCGTGAAACACAAAACACAGGATGTATAAAAGTCTCTGTTTCTCCCCATCAGTAGTTGGAGTACGTCCAGTTTGTTGCACAGTGAGCGCACTATTATGTATTCGTGGTAAAACACTTAAAGAATCACTGGACAGAGGATTACGTTGTAACTTTCTTTACTGTCGGCGCACATTCTTCCCAACACACTGTTTCTCTTATTCTCTACTTTTTTCTGTATTCTCTAGAGTAGCAACAGTCCCACTATGCCACCTACTGGCCTGAGAAGGATAAGCTTTTAGAAAACAACACGCACGTTAGAGAGAAAGATGCCTGGAAGAGCGGTGCGTACACTCCAGCCCTCCTTCCTCTCCTTCGTCGTCTCACAGCACTGACAAAGGTGAGGGCACCTTTGACCAGAATATCCAATAATTCCACGGATTCCGTCAGAAAAGTGGGAAATAAGTCCGGTGGAGTTGTAGCCCTTATATTCATAAGCTCTTCTCTGGTGAAAGAGCTCCGTGTATCTTGACATAAAACTGACTTAACGCACAAGAACAGACAAAACAACGCGCACCAACACACGGGGCAACCTTCCGCGGCGCCATCTCGATGTATCGAAATAAAATAAAACACAATATACGGACTCGCGATCATATTTTTCATCACTTTATCAATGTAACGTCAAAACAGGCAGTAGTTGTAGTTCTCCCATGATGTGTGTATAGCCGATCATGGGTGCGCTTCGTTGCGCTGACGTTCCAGAATCGGATCCAGTGTGAATAAGCGTGCGCCGTCCGGCGGAACAAAACCTTGGCGCAGACGGATCGCAGCGCGCACGGAGTATGTGTGAATGACGCGTAAAGGCGCAAGATCACGCGGGAATAAAGAGAAAAACGTGCAGACAACATGTCTCTTTGTCTTTCTGAGGATGATTTGTTGTTCGTTTGGTGCCTGTTTTGACATTATGTTGATAATGTGACGACCCTGTGGCATGGCCACTAGTAGTCTTTGGCTGGCTGCTGTTTGTCTGTGTGTTTGTTGCAGGAGGTGTGTCCTGGCTGTCCTCATCAGCAGGATCAGCTGCACCTGGTGCAACCAGGCCTACAAGGACCTGCTGCTTCCCTCATTCTCCCTCTGATCTCTGAACATGACCGATGCTTGCACATTCTTTAGTTTTGTTTGTTAGTACACTTCAACACCTCACACCACATAATGCTTTCACACACCCACACTTTCACCACTGATAATACAGATTAACACACCTCATAACTCTGGTTGTTTGTTAATTTAAAGTCTTTTGTAATAAATTATTGGTTTTCGTTGCACAATTCTGACTCGTCCCGTCTTTTTGTCATTGCCCACGAGCCGGGTCATGACAATAAAGTGAGGAAAATACGGTCGCGAGTCCGTATATTGTGTTTTATTTTGAAATTGACCGGATGCTCTGTGCGTTTCCTTGTCTGACTTCCTGTCCGGGTTGTGGTATTCTGTCTAGCTTGACGCAGGTCTGCAGCATACTCAAAAAATACACCTGCAGCATATTTGAAACGGAGCAGAGCGACGTGACGCTGGTGGCACCCTCCGGAGACGGACCGCAGCGCCCGCTGTGTGAACACAATGATTGACTAGAGTGGCGGCTAACTACGGCATAGTGCCGTAGTTAGCCGTTTCATCGTTTCAGAAATGTCTGACTTCATGATGATTGTGTTCAGTATGAATTTTCCCTTTATTTTCTACAGCCTTATAACAAACGGGTTCTTGTTATGGAACCATAACTACAACTGCATCAGTTTAGTTTGAGGAATTCTGAGATTATGATGATAGAAACTTTCAGAATCATTTTTAAGAGTGTTTTTCTTTTTGTGTGTGTTACCATAACCCTTGTGTTCTCGTGGTTTCTGTCTTTCCACAGCATCAGATTAATTTCGACCCAAATGGCTCCTACGCAGTTGATGGTCTAAAGCCAGATACACTATACGTGTTTACCCTTGCAGCAAGATCTGACATGGGTTTAGGACTCTTCACTCAGCCTATTGAGGCCAGGACTGCTCAGACCTGTAAGTACTGCAGCCCTCTTTCTAAAGACCACGAGGAACCAAGTGTATTTCATTCATTAGTGTGAGAGCTGCTCCTTCTACTATACGATTTGTGCTAGAAACTTAGTTCCGGAAATGGTAGAGCTTGGTGAGGAGATTGTGATGTTTAGTGATGCTACATTGTTACAGTGATTTTATATGAACATTTTAAATAGTTAATATATGAATGGAACCCTATTGGACACATTTTTTAAAACTCATAACTCAAAAACTTAATGTGCTAAAGTATTCAACCTTTGTTGTATGGTCCCTAATGGTACAATGTTTAACATACTAAATGATGATAATTATAGTGCCACCATGTGGTGAGATATTAAGCTTTTTGCTTTTAATGCTAATAAGTTGCTAACAGTTAGCCGTACGAAAATAATATTCGCACAGCGTGTTCCTTGGATGCTACTGATCGTTTGCCGTGCTGCAACCTAGGGTCAATTCAGAAGTTCGTCAATCTATATTTTTCAAAGTATACATAATCAATTAACTACTGTAACTCATCAAGCCTTTACAGTAATCACACCAAAATGGGTACAGAGATTGGTTAGATACTCCACACCTCACATATCCAATTTCGTTAAGATCGGTTAAACGGTGTGCCCGTGAAGACAGTAAATGTTTTACTGTAATCAGTACTGTAGGCAAAACATTTTCTATTTTGCTAAATGTTTGATCAAACTTCACCAAATTCAACAGCCCTCAGGAAAGCATCAGGATATTTTATGATTATTTTCAGAATTTTATGATCAAATTTTGAAAATTTGAAGCATTTAAAGTTTAAAAGAGTTTTCCCCATGTGATGTCATTGCCTCATGTAGTGAAAGTGCATGCTGACTCTTTGTCTTCACTGTGGCGCAGAGGCTTAGGCTGATGGCAAGTTCACCTAACTCGAAGATACTGGGTTCAATTCCTGAGAAAACACATAAGCTCCTCGCTAACACACAGACTCCTGGTCGTGTGTTGTGAGGGCTTTTGCTTTTCTCAACACTTAAAAAATGTTTGAGTGATATTAAATTAATTTTCAAACTATTAAATACTGATTCTTTGCTGTGCTGCAAGCTGTATTCAATTTAGAAGTTCACTATATTTTTTTTGATACTTATGTTCAACATTTTGAAAAGAAAAGTGTTTTAAGTTTAAGAAAAGTTTTTTTCCAGTGTTTTGTCATTGCCTCATGTTGTGGTATTGTTTAAGGTGTTTTGTCTTCTCTGTAGCTCAGTGGGTAAAAATGCTACTCAGGTAACCCGATGATTGGGGGTTTGATTCCCGAGAGTAGTAGCGGATCTCATTTATGATGGAAACTTGTTCCTGTGGTGTCAACAATCACTGATTAAATGTCTCTACTCTATCTTTTTTACATATACTTTCCACATTTTGAAAATAAATGTGTTTTAAGTTTAAGGTTAAAATAAAGCTTTTCCAGTGTTTTGTCATTGCCTCATGTTCTGGTATTGTTTGATGGCGTCTTGTCTTCTCTGTAGCTCAGTTGGTTAAACTGCTACTCAGGTAATCTGATGGTTGTAGGTTTGAATCCTGAGAGGAGTAGGTTATGTTATAAATGCTGCAAATGAGACTGTGGTAGCGATAACTGCAAAAGCCATGGCTCTTATGGTAGCTTAATCCAGCACTGCCAGTTCTCACACTACAATTACTTCAGGAATTGCCCATTCTAGTTTTAATTTAAAAAATGTTTAAGTCAAAAACATTTTCTTTCTTTAACTTAATTCGAGCCTCATGTGGGCCCCACCAATTGTTATCAAGGCTACAGGTTTTATCAACTGTTTTTGATACTCAAACACATGAAAAACTTTTAACATCTCAAGCTACAAAATTCAAAATAAAATTGACTAAAATGTGACTAAAACTATAATAGCATGGGAGTGTCACACTGCCAAGGAAACCCCAGATGTTACGACAGTGTCACACTTAATGAAATTTGCCTTTTGCTTTGAGGAGAGAATGTCATGTGTTCTGTTGTTTAGTTCGTTTGTTCCTTGTTGTTGTTGCTTAGTTGTGATTTCCTGTTTTATTTTGTCATTTGTATCCTTGTGTTTCTCTTTTCCTGTAAGTGTTTCCTGTTGTAGTCTTTGGCTGTTTTCGAAACCGCATACTATACTAGTAGTAAGTACTGATTTGGCCAAAATGCAGTTTGTAGTATGTGAACAACTGCGAGATTCGCAGTATGCCAAAAAATACCAGGATGTCATACTGATTCGGAAAAAATGTACAGTATGCATCAAACCAGTCTACCTCGTGTACTGTTTCCCACAATGCAAAGTGCCAGGTCAGAGATCGAAATGCCGAAGCACAGCTGTTTGAAGTCGTCGGTGGCGGTGACTGAATATCTTGCCACATTATGGGCATGAAGCAATAACAAATATGACATGTTCATATATTTATAATTTCCAACTCGGATTTTCCTGCCTTTTAGACCTTACAGTGCAAGTGCCACAGCTGGACAAGCAGCTGTAGTTACAGGGTCCTTGGCTTGCTCCATTATTACATATTATTCACAGCTGAGTAAAAAAAAGTATACAATTTTAATAGCATGCCAATCATATTTCAACCCAAAATATTATATATAAATGACAGAAGATATGAGAGATTGTTGACTGTTTTATTAATTATGTTATGGTCTATAATCAAACATACTACCATTTAACAAGTTGAATGAAAAGGAACCCAGCTTGATTAAAGCAGGATTGCAAGAATGATGGAACGTAACCTTGGCCAGGTGAATCAGATCTGTCTCCATTACATTTACAGCACCCTGATGAAAACCACCCTTCTGCTAAATTTACTTCAACCCGATCTCACATGAAATGTTTTGTCCATGTAAAATAAGTACAAAAAAATGAATCACTTGTCAGCTTTTTACACTACACCGTAGCTGCGTTTACCTCCAGATGGGCCGTTGTTTACTTCCGCATTCCAGGACCGGAAACCAGTTTAACCGGGCCAACCGTACTGCAAAATAACTGACGACTGGCAGTCATACTACATACTACTGTTGAAAGCAATACGCTTTCAACAGTAGTATGTAGTACGCGGTTTTGAAAACAGCCTGTGTCCCCAATGTTTCTTATCTTGCTTTCTCCCTTTTTCTGGTTTCCCTCTTAAGAGAACTGAGATAGACCCGAGTACCTTTCCTCATGTTATAAGTTCATACGTATACCCACCCATGTTCCAAGTGTTTCCTCATGACTCCCAGTTTTCTCCTTGTGGATTTTTGAAACTTTGTTTTGGAACTTCAAGAAGTAAGCCTTGTTTTTGCCCTTTTGTTCATTGAACTTTTTCCTACAGACCCCTGCTTGATCATTACTCTCCCTACTCCCCTCCCTGCTGCTTTCTCACACTGGCTCAACCCGGTAGGAAGATTTCTGGATAAAGTAATAGTAACGAGTTTAGCTTTTTGCATTCACAGATGCATTTCACCCTGAATATTTCAGGGTGTTTTCAGACATTTTTAATGAAAGCACCATTGGTTTAAATTTTCCACAGAAAAGATTCAAAGATGGTGTTGCATTATGCAGTTGAAACAAAGCAGGATCCGATGAGGTTGGAGGATGAAAATGTACATTTCATGAAACTCCCATGACAAAATATTTTTTCTGAGTTATTTTAATGTTTTCTTCATCTTCTCCTTCTGTTTTCAAGCTTGTGTTTTGTGATCAATCTATGGGGTATTAAAACTGAGGACTGATGGGTGGGAAATGTTGTAGAAAAAGCTCAAACTCCAGCGTTGCCAAAAACGTTCTACCCTGTAAAACGACCCAAAGCAGATAAGGAAGTTGGACACATCAAAAATAAAATTAGAAGTTCAAAAGCAGAATGTGGAGCACAGAAGAACTAGCATTCTTCAGAATAATTGAATAACAGGGGATGTACATTCGGTTGATTGTCTTTATTGGGATTCACTGTGTTTTGAAATAACTAACTTTACAATTGCAAGACTTTTAAGATGTGCAGAAATTTTGAATATAGGATATGCTGCAATACTTAAATATTCCAGCAGGTGGAGCTCCAGTGAACTTATCCTTTAAAACACTCCTGAGTTACTTAAGCTTATCACACTATATAACATGACAAATGTAAAGACATGGTGCTTGCAATGATGATTCAAAGACAACCATTAGCAGTCGCGTTAATCTCAGCTTGGATCCATATTACAATTAACAGTTGAAGTTTTCAAGATAAAATAGTATACAACGTCAACAAAAAAATGATCACCTGCCTCACCTTCATGCTGATGCACAACGTGGCCTGCAGCTCAAGACGCAGCAACCAACACTTGTTACTGTGCTTTAGAACATTACTTAGCAAGGGCTGCTTGGAAAACAGAATCATGAAACTTCCTACACTAACTCTAAACGCACTTGTCAAATTGAGGACATGTTCAAGAGATGAAAAGGCTTTCCATTCTCTTCCTCCTCACAGTGGCCTTTCTAGAGTCCATTGGGGCCCTCTATAGCAATCGTTACCTTTATTTAATAAATAATAGTTACCATTATCTGCATTTGGAGTGGGCACTTTATCCTTCCCATATGCTGGTGTCAGAAACATAAGTAATGATCCAATGTCTTACTTTCTTTTTTCCTCGTTATTATTATTTTTTACTCCCAGACGGATATTTTCTCTTCATTTTTCTGACATTTTGCAAAACTCAGGTATTCAAAGTAGCATTGCATGCAGTGGTGATCCCAGAATCTATTTGGGCCCAAGGCAAAAAAATTAACAGGGGGAACCAGCGTTCATCACCATTATGTTATAAGTATTCTAACACAGTAAAGGATGCTGTAAAAATGCTCCCAGACAGATTACTCCTCTTCGTTTTCCTTCAGTGACTTGTATTGATGGACTATGCCGGACCCCTTGAGGTTTCCTACTGTCATTGCACATTTTGAGCCACTGCTGTGGTTTAAAGTTTTTCCGCCCTTGGGGGCCAAAAGCAGTTGCCTGCCTTGCCTGTGTTGACTTTCGCTCTTGTGAGAAAAAAATCATTGTTGTTGGTTAGGGTGTACTTCTAGATTTACAATGAAATGAATGATGGCATGAAGATGACACCACAGCATTGGTGTATGAAATGCCCGTGTATGCCCCTGCCTTGGATGGCCTAATAGGAGGAGAAAGGGGGGAGCTGCAGAAGGAGGGCTTTATTTTTCAAACTCTGGTTTTTATTTGTCTTTGTATTTCTATAATGTTATCCATTTCCAGGAATCTGAATACCACATGGCCAAGATTGAATTCCTGGTACTTCAGTTACTTGAATGAAAAGAAGTGTGTTAGTTACACCATCTCTTCCTGAGAGTGAGATGTTGAAGTTGTATTTTACCTCATGTCAGCGATGGCTAGCAGTTAATCTGGCCTGAATATAAACACTGTTAGAAGTAAATATATTTGATTCTGTGCTGATGTCAGATTCATACATGAGCTGAGGGCTTCATGCCAAGCCACAGCAACACAAACGGTAACGTACCACACACACAAAAGTGCAGTGTCATCTCTACTGAGCTGGTAAGGTCCTGTTACAAAGTGTGTGCATATGCTCACTTTAAAGTATACAAAAAAGGAAAACAAGCTCAACGCTCCCTTACTATATTTTCAGTTGAAGTTGTGTGCTGTATTGTGCTGCAGTGCCTGGAGCTCCTCCCAGGAAGTTTGAAGTGGACGTCCTCAACTCCACTGCCATCAAGGTGACCTGGAAGCCTCCCCTGTCTGTGATGCAGCATGCCCAGATCAGAGGCTACCAGGTAGTCTATTCCAGGCTGGAGAATGGGGAACCTCATGGCCATCATCAGCTGGTCATTGTGGATGTTACCCACTCCGAAGCAGAGGTACTGTCACTCTTCCAATTTAGTCTAAGGATATGTTAAAAAGATGATTTTTGTTTATGTAACCTGGTGAAAATAAACTGTAGGACGGGGTTGCTTGGTTATGACTGTGGGAAATCAGTGAGAAAAACCCTATTCCTAAATGTCAGTCACTTATAAAAAGGTCAACTTGCATTACTTTTGGTAAGTAGTGATTTCTTTGGATGGAAAAAAAACGAAACAATAATTTAACAACTCAAATGAGAGGAAAATGTTTTACTTCAGTGAATTAAGATCAATAAACAACTAAAAATTGTATTTTACCCTTAACTTTTTCAATCATTTATGAGTGAAGTAAATTTTTGTGAAGGTATCATTACTATTTGCTCTACTTCTGGTGCTTAAGTTATCTACAGCACAAGTAAAAGTAGAAGAAGTAGTAGAAGTTGTCGTTGAAATCATTAACATTATTTGCCCCTTTCAGATCTCCTCTTTTTGTGACATCGTCTCATACTGGGTCCCATGACTGATTTTTGCTTTGAACACATTTATTTCAAATTCAAAAATGCAATGAGCGTGATTTCCAACATGCTCCTATGTTTTTTCTTAAAATGTGTTCTTAAAGAAATCTTAAGAAAAGCCTTGGGCAGATTCATGAAGATGTTCTTAAACTTCTAAATTGTTCGCACCTGTGTTTTTAAATTGATTATTTCCATGTCTTCTTAAGTTGGAAGCTGGAGCCTGTTGTTCGTGATTAGTTTCGAAATATGCCCATATAAGGACATGAGACTACACACTCACTCACTCACACACACACACACACACACACACACACACACACACCTACACGCACACACACACACACGCACACACACACACACACACGCAAACACACACACACACACACACACACACACACACACACACACACACACACACACACACACACACATCTGGACTGCCCGCTTAAAATCTTAAAAAGAGTCTCTCTAAACTCCAGTTCTTCTAAATTGGAGTTAGAGCTGCTGAATGTGAAACACATACAGGCTGAGTATTATATTGGATTTAGTCGCGTCAGCAGTGAATATAAGTATAAACTACAAACAGGTTGGATGCTTTTTCTGTTTCAGAAGGCTGTCATTAGGAAAGCAAGTAAGTTGAACTGAAATAAGTTTGTTTTTGAGTCTGAGGGGGGAATAGAAGTCCCTAGAATAAGAAACATAAGAGGGATGCTGATCATATTTCATAATTATTAATTTTGAATACAATTTGATGGTACATTTATTGTAAAAGCTGCTGCAGTAAATCAATGAAGTGTGACAGATTTATCATTTCATTTCACTGAGTTTATTATTCATAATTAAATATTTTGCAGTTTAGAATAAACATTGTGTCTTGCTGTCTCACAAGGTTCAAATCTCTTTTGCCCTATTCAGACTGCCATTTCAGGGCGTGATATTTACGTCCCTGTGACATTTCGACTTCAATCTGAAGATCGCAGAGGCGTAATGGGGGGGACAAATGATCCCCCCTCTGTCCTGTCTTCGAAAGTAGTAACAGAGGCGAGACTGGATCAGCAGAGCCAGTGGGGGAGTGCAGTGCTGTGTGTGTTCATTGTGTGTATGTGGAGCTCCTGCTGTGCTGCTGCAACGCTGCAACGCAATGTGAATTCAGAGACTGGGACAAGAATATTACACCATCCCAGAACCAATATGAATGTACAAAGAAGTAATGACAGCTGAGCTTAGTTACAGCGCTTCTGGGGAAACATGGTCTGAAAAAGGGCTTTTGTATCTCTTTTTCTCTCTTTCCCTTCATTCCTCTTTTTTGCTCTCTGTCTCTACAGACTCCTCAGGGGACCATAATAACAGGTCTGCTCCCAGAGACAACATACAGAGTGACTGTTGCCGCGCACACCACCAAGGGAAATGGGGCTCAGAGCAAAGCCAAGGTTGTCACCACCACAGGAGCAGGTGTGTTCTATATGAGCATTTATGAGTGGTTTCTTTCTGTTTAGTAACACATCCATTTAAGTGTTTTGACAACAAACACACACATTTAGTGCTAAACTGGGAAAAAGTACATGGGACCCCCTTGAAAACGAGATGGTGCATCTCAAGGGGTTATCCTTCCAATAATAAAATTTCAATATACATTTTGAAAGATGGGATTGCATTCTGTCTCTTTAAA
The DNA here is from genome assembly GCA_020745685.1 of Tautogolabrus adspersus. Classification (NCBI taxonomy): domain Eukaryota; kingdom Metazoa; phylum Chordata; class Actinopteri; order Labriformes; family Labridae; genus Tautogolabrus; species Tautogolabrus adspersus. The sequence goes on from CM036536.1 coordinate 31,706,443, forward strand.
TTAGAGATTAATTCAGTTGAATATTCTCAGGGGTTCTGCTGCTACAGACTTACTTGACCTTGTATGACTATTCTTTTGTCTGTAGTAGAAATGCTGTATGACATATATGACGCTCATGTCCAAGACCAAAATTATTTTTTTTCTGATGTTACACCCCTCAGCAGGATAGCATTGCTTGGCTTTATATTTAACAATCATAAATGGATAATTCAAACAAGACTCGGAGAAGTGACTTTGAATAATACCACTCAGTGTTGTTTCTTGACATCGATTTGAAGATACAGACCATGTTCAACTTGGACTTACCGTACTTGCCTTAGTTGTTTACACACATTTTACATGTGTATTGGGAGATTGTTTAGTATTAAACGCACTGTATGATAAATCCGCCGCCAGGGGGCTCTCAATCAAAACAAACAAATCAAACAAAAAAAGACCTCGAGGCTAGTGGGTAATCATGGGAGTTCTCTCTGCTACTCCTTCCCTCCCCCTGGTGAAAACGAACTCTGTGTTGACCATAGTCAACCATAGTTGACCATAGTCAATACGCTCACAGCAGCACATACAGCAACAGTACGGCAGCTTTCAGCATCAGCTTACGCTTCCTTATGTAGCAGTCTTTGACGTAACATCGGTGTTTCCACGACAATGATAAACATTTTGTGTCTGTCATGGCGGTTGCCGCGGCAAGACATGTCCCGTTACAACTATAAAGTTACGGATTTCTCTGGCTTTGATAACTGTTAGAAATATTTGATGTAATGTCAGGACTCAACAAAATAATTTATATAACATAGGCCTAGTCATTTTTTAATTAATTTAGATATTTGGATGTAGACATTGGTATAAAATTCTACATATTATACCTTTAAGTTAGCCTGGCAAAACAATCTTGCAAAAAAAGGCATGTTCAAAATCTTTAGTTTTTCTGAGTGCTGGTACATGTTAACCTGTATGAACTGTTTTCAATGATGTTCCCATGTTCAGTGGTCTCATTTACATTCCAGAGCACATTATATGTAGCCAATACCATAACCTTGTGTTCAGTGGCGGCTGGTGCATTATTCTCCAGGAGCGGCACAATTCTTCTAACCTGGATGTACATCTTTGTTCTTTGGCTTGATATTTCATGTTATTGAAATTGCCATCAACAGGCTAACAGAATTAGCATCATGACTGCATTAACTAAAGAAACTGTCTCTTTTACTTAACCCTGTTACTGTATATAAAACATATCATTTCTTAAGATAAGAGATGATAGGTAGATTCTCAGCATCTCTACAGTCTGTACCACTTAAGTAAGGTCTTTCATTGGTCAAAAGTCGGTGACCTGGAGCCCAAATGATCAGCAAATCAAGAGGGCGTGCCTGACTCCTGTGAAGAGGATGCTACAGTGCTTGGACTGTAAAAATAAGCCCATTTAGAGATTTTGTGTGTTTATCTTGTAAAAGTTTGATTGCTACGGGTTCCACCAAAACGTAAAGTCTGTTGTAAGTTGTTTGAAGAATAATTTTCTCGTGTTTATTGGATAAAAAAAGTTTGTCCTTGCCAACAAGATCTGTATTGTGACTTTTATAGGAAAACAATGTGTTTTTTAGTGTTTGATTAATTTTGGTGAAACCTTTTTTAAAGTAATCAAGAAATTGGGATATTTGAGAATATTTCCTGTCTTCCAGTGCCTGGCAAGCCCACCATGATGATCAGCACCACCATAGGGAGCACTGCCCTGATCCAGTGGCAGCCCCCAAAGGAGATGGTAGGGGAACATGTTGGATACCGTCTGCAGTATAAGAGATCAGAAGAGGAAACATTCAGTTCCAAAGAATTTAGACATACAGATGATCATTTCACATACACTGGTCTCTACAAGGGCGCCACCTATATCTTCAAGCTGTGCGCCAAAAACCGAGCAGGCTATGGTGAGGAGTATGTGAAGGAAATCAGCACCCCTGAGGACATTCCCAACAGCTATCCTCATAATCTGAGTGTGGTTGGACTTACTGCCACCTCTACCAAACTAGCATGGAACCCTCCTCCTTTGGCTGAGAGAAATGGAAAGATTGTCAAGTATGTGGTTGTGTATCGTGATATCAATAGCCAGCAAAATCACACCAACAGTACCACAGAAACCGAAATGACTATCCAAGAATTGCAGCCTGACACAACCTATGACATTAGAGTCCAAGCTTTTACCAGCAAAGGGGGAGGACCCATCAGCCCCAGCATTCAGAGCAGAACCATGTCAACTTCCATGCCAGGTAAGCCTCAGTTTATATATTAGCAATGCATGGGGCTTGTTACTATAGCTTTAATCTGATCAATGCATGACTCCATGGCATGTGGGGATATCTTTTAAAGAAATAATGTACAAATAAACAAATATTATCTCTAGGCTGAGGCACACATTTACAATTTTGGTGACCATATTCTCAGGTCAGGGCATACAGAATCAGCAGGTAGTATTGAGTGATCAATACTCAATTTGCCTTTAAAAGTACCAACAAGGAGGGGTGGTGGGATTACATTTCTGAAAGATGAAAAAAGATCTATCCATAAAACACCTTTAAACTTCTGAAATAACAATAACACTGCTCACAGTATGCAGATTTCAACTTAAAGAGCATAGCTATTCCACAAGAGCATGTTTTCCCTCATGTGAATGCAGTGGCTGCTTTGTTTATTCTGTAAACGCTGGTGCTGTTCTTTTTCTCTTCCCCTGTTTTGTCTCATGCTTGCCTGAAAAAACTGTTTGGTTTATTGATAGGCGCACCAAAACGTGCAATGTGGGAGTAGTTATTAATATGTGCATTTAACAATATAATATGCTCATGTGCATGGTTTATCAGTGACTAATGACATATTTGACGGCATAGACACGGAAAGCTTACTCATTTTTGTGGGTATGTGTTTGTGTACATGCAGGTCCTTGTGTGTGTGTGTGCATGCTTGTTAGGATAAGGTCATTGTATTGTTTTATGTTTTACATTGACACAACATTGATTGTAATGATTTATCATTTAACGATATGATGATTCATTCATATTTGTGTTTCACGATGGTACAATGTTGCCTGAAAGCAACAGCTAGATATGAAATGTGACTTTTTAATAAATATGAAATGTGTGATACATTTAAAACTAGATAAATATGTTTGTTCAAGTGTTTGGTCAAATAAATTGATGTTTTAAAACATCAAATATTTTTTTTCTGCATGAAAATATCAAATCTTTCAATTTGTCCGTTATGGTACAATGTTGCCACGAGGCAACAAACTTTAAAAGAATAAACAAATTAAAATACAATGAAAATGTTTATTGATACTGTTTCCATTTCTAATTTTAAGTAGGAAAAACACAAAAAAATCCTCATTGATATAATACCATAGAGGTATATTAACATAATGTTTATACATTTTGGGGGGGGTCTTCAAACCTAACTCCCAGTGCAAGCAACTATTATGCTTGTGATTTTTTTACACACTCTGGTCAGTAAAAATTACCTTCAATAACCTAAATTTTAACGAGAAAAAATGTCCAGCAAATTTGCAACTGATGTAAATTTCACAACTCAGTCAAAGGTCCAGAAAAATGCAGCAGCTGATACACACGTTTGATAAAATGCAACAAAAGAGATGCAATCACAGCAAATGCGCTGCAAGTACATTTGCTGTGCAGAATCAAAAACATACAAAACCCAAAAACGAATGAAAAAGAAAAAGAAGTGCAGTAACACTTTATAATTACCATCATTAATAAAGGATAAATGAATAGTTAATTAACTTTGGTGAATAGTTATTCTTCTGTTAACAATGAAATTATAGTTAATGTTTGCAAACTATTTTTTAATGCTATAATTGATGTTATGTTCACAGTTTATTGTTGCACTCATAACATTTTATACATGATATAAAGTGTTCATGATTACCAAATGAAAGTAAACCTTTGACAGATGGTTTATAAACATGACATAGAACCATGGAGCAGATATTAATGTCAATCATTGGTTTGTAAAGGTCTGTTAACATCATTTGGATGGCTGTTATAAAGTATGAACTGAAGATTATAATACCTTATGAATACTTTGGAAATCATCTATAAACATTTTTTATATGATTAATACTTTATCAATGTTAGTAAATCATCTCATTATCTGGATGCTTATTGTAAAGTTGTATCATTATTTGGGTGGTCATTAGAAAGTTGGAACACGATATTATAATCTTCAGTTCCAAATTTATAATAGCCATCCAGATCATGTTTATAGATGCTTTACAAATATGTATTATTCATTAACGAAGTATTACAAATATCTGCTCCATGTCGCTCTGTCATGCTTATAGATGTTTTATAAACCATCTCTTAAATCTTTGGTAATCATGAACACTTTATAAAGTGTGCAACAATAAACTGTTAACAAAACTATAACTTCATTGTTTGTTAGGAGTGAAATAACTGTGAACTAAAGTTTACTCACATTACCCTGATGAAGGCCATAAGCCGAAACACAATGGTCTAATAAAATTAATAAAGTTAATCTTCATACTTAAAGTGTTGCTGGAGCTTTTTGACCTCTTCAAGCCTTTCACTCTCCATGCACCTTGGTAGTTGGTGAAGTTGTGCCAGAAAATCCTACTCTGCTTCTACAATGCTTATGTGCACTAAAACTTAAAGTTTTACTCACTTAAATCATATCCACAATGAAATGACCCACCTCATAATTATCTAGACCTTCCTTCAGTGTTCACTCAGAACTTTGGTGTGAAGGCTGTGACGAAAACCTCTGTCCTGCTGACCTGGGAAGTGCCCGAAACCTACCAATCTCAAGTTCCTCTCAAGGTAAGATCAGCACCTGAATGCACCATTTAAAAGCAGCTGTAGCACTGCAACAGACATTGTTATTTTTTTATTGCTACTTTGCATGAAGTCTTGAAGTGGCATCACTGACAGAAAATAATATCATAGCAACTGATATACACAATCACCAAACAAACTTGTGAACCTTTTATCTTTTCCGTACCCAAATAGCTCCTTCTTAAAACATCATGAAATTATAAAATTCTGCCTCTTCATGTAGACAATAACTGATTGACTTAATGACTACCAGTTTTTAAAGGCACGTTTGTCTTGTGGACCAGCCATCTGCACTGTGAAGTCATAATAATAAGAAGCTTAAATGCAAAACTTTGTTTATGAGCATGGATCAGCAACTATCAAATCAAATGTATTTCAGTCATACTCAGTGTTGGGTAGTAACGGCAATACAAAGAGCACTGTTGGTAGTTTAACTAAAATCTCAGAAGCTTGGTTGTTGTGTCGCCATGACTGGTTAGACTGCAGTAGAACTCTCAACTGCAGTCTAAATCAATGGTTCTCAACTGGTGGGTCGGGACCCAGCAGTGAATGTGTGCCTTGAAAAAAACTTGTATCAAAAAGTCTGTGAAGCACTTTTTAAACCCGTTTGTTTTGTTCAGTTTCTTGCTTTAGTGACATGTGTTGTAACGACTGAGATCCAAACTAAACAGTTTTTCAGTAAAAAATAAATCTGATTGGTCCAAAAATATCATAAATTTGGGTCACGTTTTTCACGGAGGAGTTGGAGATGGGTCCTGAGGTCAGACGAGTTGAGAACCACTGGTCTAAATGACACTACTTAGTATATGACTACCCTGTAATCGAACATGTATGTATTGCTTTCAGAGGTACTTCTGTATATCTATGACATCACTCACCAAGGCTAAAACCAATACCTTTGGTATTTCTGCTGCAGAAGAAAACTGACAGGCTCATGTTTACTTGATAGGGATACACATGCAGGTGATCCCTAAACAATAAGCAACCCTTACTAAGATAACTGTCACTAGTACGGTCTATTGACAACAGCTAAAAGTTGACTTGGTGGGGAAGTTGACACATTTTCCTTGTCTAGGCAAGTGTTTTTGTTATTTGACAACACTTTCAGGAAACCCTTATTATTTCTATTTGGCTGTGATACAGACACATGGGAGGAGTTCTTACTATTATTCATATAGTGGCCAAAATGTGCTAGTGCTAGAGTTGTAGTTGAGCTTTAAAGCATGGTCACTAACTTTTTTAGTTTGGGGGAATTTGCTGATCTTTCTTTAAGTTGAGATGAGTTACTGGTCTTATCAGTACAGAGTTACATTTACCAGTGAAACTAGCATCCACATTTAAGAGTCTTTTGCCTTATTACCTAACTACTTAGGGTGCAGTTACACTAGGCATTCTGTACCGTGCAAGTCCGGGTTCCTTTCACTAGTGAGTGCTCCGATCCGTGCTTTCGGCATGGTACAGTTCATGCACAACACAGGTACACAGCTTGGATAGCCTTCATTATTGAGAAATCCCAGTCTCTATGTTTTATGGCTGTATCTGACTAAAATGACTCAAAATAAGCCCCAAAGTCAGTAAAGTAACCGTCATGTTCTCTGTGTTGTTCTCCCATTTTCGGACGCGGACACGGCCACGTGTCCCTTTTATTCTTTTCTTTATTTTTTATTAAAACATTATGTACAAGAGGTGACCATGCTCAGGCCAGGTTAGTCCTGGAGCAGTGTGGGTGCAGGCCAGCGGGGGAATGGGGAGGGGGGGACAATTGTGCTTAAGCACGGTACGGGACAACTTTACATAGTATGAGTGCGCCCTCACTTGCTTTAATGACCCTTTTGGAATTTGATTATAACTATCATGTGTTATTTGGTTTAGTCAGAAAGTAAAGTACTACTAAATTCATGTGCAATTTTGGCCTCATATGTCATAACTAAGTGGTTTAAATGTAGCTCAGAAGTCTGTGAATGGTGTCAGTCAGGGTGCGAAATACCCGGTGGCAGGGGGGGCCCCTTTTCAGGGCTTTATGTAAAAAAAAAAAATTGTGAGCCTGAACTTTACATCGTTTGTAGTTGTGTGCTTTGCATTCAAAGACCTAACAGCAGACATCGCTCTTTTTCTCTCTCTCCCTCTGGTCCACTGCAGAGTATAAAGTCAATTGCAGGTGATTTTTTTTTCCAGAGACCCCCCAAACTTTTGCTTTTGAGGCTTTCAGGGGGTTTCAAGTGTCAATCAAGGGGTCTCAGACCCCCCTAGACCCCCTGTATTTCGCACCCTGGTGTCAGTGTATACTTTCCTCACTTTTCTAGAAACACAGTGTAGTTAGTCAAAGGGACAAAGTTGTGTGTGTGTTTGTGGTATTACCGGTAATGAAATACACATTGTGGATAATGGTTGTTAAACATTTTGCATGTAAACCAGAACAGTCACAGATATCAGTTATGTAGTGAGTTTGACAACCACCTTCAAATATATGCTGTACATTCACTACATACCCAGCCATGTAAGTACAGTTCACTGTCATGATGTAATTGTTTTCTCTATTGACAATGACCAAAACCTCGTACATGGCTGGCTTCTGTCCTCGCCGCTGGCTGGGCAGAACTTAGACCGTACAACAAAAAACCCATTAGTTAAATCGTGGTATTTAAAGTCCTGTACATGGCTGTTCACAACATCGTTATAGGCATCTAAGGACTTACGGCCTGTTTGTCTTTACTGTACACACTTGGTTTTTACAGCAGTCCGGTCAAAACATCTGTCCACTGAGCGAAAGCGCACAGGTCTGCCAGTTTTCTCCCTTTCGTCAGTGTTAACTTATTCCAGTAACATTCTCAGTCTAAGTCACCTTATATATTCAAAAAGTTTAAAAAACTTGCGAGCTAGCGTTGGCTATCGCATCCGGAGGATTGTTGCCTCCTGCTAAGCCCCACCTACCAAAAAGGTCACTCTGTTTTCTGACACTAAAAATGTCTTTGGCACTGCAAGTAAGAAATATCATCCTTCCTCCAGATCCTATACAACCAGCAGAGTGTGGAGGTCCAAGGCAACTTGAAGAAGAAGTTGATAACTCAGCTACAGCCATCAACAGATTATTCCTTTGTGCTAATGGGCCGGGGGAACAGTGCTGGTGGCCTCCAGCAGCAAGTTTCCATTAGAACAGCTCCAGATCTGCTGAAGGTGAAACCAGTTCAATACCAACAGGATTTTGAGGAGGCTGGTAGAGTTACCATCAGCCTGCCCAGGGTACCTGCTGGAGCTCGTGTCAGGTCTGTTGGGTTTTCTTGTCTGGAGAAAAAACAAACTTAAAAAATGTATTTATAGTATATGATATATTGTGAACATAAAGATACCATACTATTTATTGCATCTTAAGCACGTTTAGGTCAGTAGTAATATTGGTGGTGGTTGTGAGACAACATAGTCCAATGGTAGTGGCTGGGCGTCAGGGATGTCGGGTGGTAGGTGCTACATCACCTTGCTGAAGGATGGGGGAGCTCCATCTAAACTACTAAAAATATAGAAGAAAAATTTCTAAAAAAAAAATTCCTCTAACACTTGATCAAAAATATTGGCAGTAGTGGCGCTGGTGGCGCAGTGGTTAGTGCGTGCGTCCCATGTATGGACGCTGTAGTCCTCAACGCGGGCGGCCCGGGTTCGAGTCTGACCTGTGGCTCCTTTCCCGCATGTCAATCCCCACTCTCTCTCCCTGATTTCCATCTCTATCCACTGTCCTCTCTCTCCAATAAAGGCACAAAAAGCCCACAAATAAATCTTAAAAAAATATATATATTGGCAATAAATGGCTAAAATGAAACCGCGTCACTTTACTTTTTTAATTTTTAATTCCTGAATTGTCACATCCAAAACAGTTACAGAAAAGTAGTCACTTGCAATCAAATTTCACATTGTCAGGCGCCCTCCAACAATTCTCTAACAATAAATATCAGAACAAGTCAAGTTAAAGAGATCATATAGGAAGTAAAGTGTAAAACAGTGCAGCAATGTAAAAAATAAATCAACTAAGAAGGGTGAATTTTTAACATTAAATCCCTTAGTATTTACTGTGTATGTATGCACAGCATAGTGGGCATACTAAAGGTGTGTTTCTGTGTTTGATACAGATGGTACTACATAGTGGTGGTCCCTGTAACCCAGGTGTCATTAAGAAAATGGGAGAAACCTGAAGACATGGACATTAATGAGGTGAGTGGGCTACACACGTCAAGATAATCGGGCTGATTCCCCCCTTAAGACCAAAGTCAGCAAATGCCCGACTGTCTGATGGATCCAAAGATTATCTTGCCAGATTCTCCTGTGGTGTGGGGTGTGTTAAGAGTGATTTTTACCGCCCTGATCTGCTCGGAAGATGATCGGGGCCGCCCCGATTTGAAATCATAAATATTAAATGTGTTCAATATTTATGATCAGAAATCCTGTTTTGTGGGGAGAACACAGAGCACAGACTCTGTGAATTGTCATGTGGAACGGAACAATAGCCAATAGGGAAGCAAGCTGACTGAAGCAGGAAGCACAACAAACATTACCATGGCAACAACAGCAAAAGCGAAGCATAGTTAGATGGACGTCATACTGTAAATTCAGGACCAACTTGTTTATTTTCAGCTACAGCACAAGTGTTTCTACAACGTGTCCTGTAAAACAAACCACAATCCAACTGACAAGGAAATGTGTTGGACCAAAAAGTTTAATGTAATGGATGGACCAGCTAACAGCTAGCCACATTAGGCTTGACCATCATGTTTGTTTTCGCTTAAGTCGCGTTTGACCGCTTGAGATTGCACGTTTTGATAGTTGAGACTCTGGTTGTTGGTGAATTAATCAAGTTAGTGTGTGTCGTGTGGAGTTGGTCGTCTCGTTGCACACCACCCACTATAAGAACTGGGGCCTGTAATACGAAGCGAGTTTCATACACCCAGGGTATCTTTGGGTTATCTGGCTTCAAACCCTGACATAAGAGACCATGATTAACAGTCCTACGAAGTTGGTTATCAACCTGATAGGTAAACCCAGAGTTTCCAAGAGCGCGTTCACATAAAAGGGCGAAGTTAGCTTTATTTAACCTATCACAATCATAACTGCGTCTGTCGTCAGCAGATCGTCATATCTACAAACTCTGAACAAACTATATTAACAATATGAAGAAGTTTAAGACAAACAGGCTCTCAAAGACTACAGTTACACAGCTGCAGGAACAAATGCAGAAAGGACAACTGGAAGATACAAGAAAAATCTGCGAGTATTCACGTGCAAACTGCGGCTTATTATATTTGTTCCATTGTTAGTTCACCTCAGAACTGACCATAATAACTCCTGTTACTCCTGTTATAACTGAATGTGTTGCTCTGACACTTTCATGTGGAGAGTAGAACAGTTTGAGAAGTTATATTACAGCTGCAGCTCTGACGATCACAAACAGAGCGGCATGGAGACAACAAACATTCATATGAAAATATAATTCAAAGCCATAAGAAGGTATTCGTAATTTTAAATCTTAAAAACACAATTTAAATGCTCCGGTGCTTTTTCAGTCTTTGTTGAAGGATGAAGGATATGAGTTAAAAATAATCATTCACTTTACGGACTATAATGTAAAATCATACGAGACACATTAAATGTCCTCCCCCCTCTCTCCATCAGCTCCGGGAGCTCCACCATCAAGAGATCTGATTGGTCAGTGGGCGGATATTTTCACAGGTTGATCTCTCTTCCTCTAACACTTGATTAAAAATATTGGCAATAGTGGCGCTGGTGGCGCAGTGGTTAGTGCGCGTGTCCCATGTATGGAGGCTGTAGTCCTCAACGCGGGCGGCCCGGGTTCGAGTCTGACCTGTGGCTCCTTTCCCGCATGTCAATCCCCACTCTCTCTCCCTGATTTCCATCTCTATCCACTGTCCTCTCTCTCCAATAAAGGCACAAAAAGCCCAAAAATAAATCTTAAAAAAATATGTATTGGCTAAATAAATAGATAAAATGAAACCTTACCCTTCCAGGTGTGTGTGTCTAGTTTAGATCCGGCTACCTGATCCGGCTACCTGAAATAAACCTGCCTGGAAGCAGGTTAAGCTAAATCTCTATAGCAACAGATCAATAAACTTAAACCTGCTCCAGGGCAGGTTTATTTCAGGTAGCTGGATCTAAACTAGACACACCCACCCCCCAAAAAATAAAATAAATTCTAATTTACAATTTTTTCCTTTTGTCTTCTCAAAACCATTATGATGTTCCCTTTTGTCAACATTAAAACCCCTATCATGAGTGGTGTAGTCAACTTTGTGAGCCATGTCTAAAATCACCTTCATGAAAGGGTATAGATATAGATATATATATATATATATACATATATATATATGCTCTGAATTTACGAAATGATGATAGACATAGAACCAAAAAAGGTTTTAAAAATTAAAACATATTTTGCCACCTACACATTATAATAATGAGGGAAGCAACAGACAGAGAAAGTTGAGTTTTTTTATTTTATTTTTTAGTTATTGGTCAAGCTGAAAGTGGAGGGGCAGGGGGAGTGTCAGATTTTCAGTTTAGTTACAATTCATGACAAAGCTTGAGGCATTACTGAGACTTTGCTTTAGGCCTACATACTTACATCCAGCTGTCAGTCGAGCTATTTGATCTCTTCATGCAGCTTCCTCATCTTCAGCTGCCTGGCTCTGCTGGTTGTGGTTCAGTACTCCCATAAAAGAATGGATTGATTTAGTCCAAATACCACTCACAAGGATCGAGATATGAGGGTTACAGTTTCCTTCATTTACCTTCTCTGCATCCAGGCTAGAGCACGCTGACACTGTGTCCTCATCATCTGCCTCCTGTCAGTGAATTAAGAGGAACATTTATCCTCTGTTAACACACACAATGAAGAGACACAGAATCAGTACACTGATGCAGCGATATGCAGCTTCTCTCCAACCAACACAAGTGGTGGGGGCTGCAACAGAGTGATCAAAAGTCCAACTGCTGCAAAATGTCACAATGGTTAACTAAATCACCAATTATGAAAAAAACAAACATGTAATGAGGTTCACCTACCTTTGACCTAAGAGCTCCTCTCCTCCCTGCCAGCATGTTCAGATGAGGAGCTGCCTCCAGATATGCCCTCAATAATGGGCCTGGAGGGCCAGCTCCTCAGCAGGGGTGAAGTCTGGAGCCTTTGGTCCTGTTAGCTAAATATTAGAAATATAGAGACACTGGGAACTTCGTCAATTCAACAACATGGCACAAATTATATTAACTTACCACATTGAATGATGCTCTTTTGTTTCACTTTTAGGCTACTTGTTCTCTTGACATATGGGCTTTATCTTTATTGAAAGCAATAAAAAAACAAAACACAATAACTATATCAGATAGTCTATATAAAACAATTAGTAGGCCTAGTAACTTTATGAAATAATATGGTTCATTCATGATAGAAACTCATTAATCTAGTTAATAACTTTGTTCATTACGAGGTTAGGTAAACACTCACAATTAAATAAATACAGCAATGAATTATTAGCCTATACATATTCCTTACTTACTCATTTAACTTGTCTGCAATCGCTTGCCAAGCTGCTTGTCTGGCCTTTGCTGATGCCGAGGTGTTTGATTTGGCTGTTATTATGGTCTTGAAGTTTTCATATTCTTCCATGATGGTTTGCTGTTCAAGTTGTGTAAAAAATGTCGCTCTTTCCTTTGAATTCACCGTTAATTATCACAGAGAGAATCACGATTTCTGTGATCCACGCTGCTCCCTTTTTTCGCAGAACGGGCACGCGCAAGTATCCTGATCACTCATGTCTGGTTCCAATTAACGATACTGATTTAGCACAATTCAGCGTTGGAGGACAGGACTTAGCCAGCCTTCATCATCACGTTAATTGAATCAGGCTTAAAGGACATTAGCTCAGATTAGTTGAACCACATACGAGGAACGGTCCCCTGGTTAGGTGTGCAGCATAAATTACCGTGGCAATATACCCAGGTAAGAAGTGAATGACCTTCGAAGGAGTGAAAACCCAGGGTTAACCCTGAAGTTACCTTGCTAACCCCAAATCCCGCTTAATAGTACAGGCCCCAGGAAGATCTATATATATATATTAAAAAAAAATAGAATAGCAATATAAAAATGAGAGTTGAAAAAAGTTAGACGGATGTCATAAATTCAGGACCAACTTGTTGATTTGTGGCAACAACGTGAGTGTTTCAACAACGTGTCCTGTAAAACAAACCACAATCCAACTGACAAGGAAAGGAGTTGGACCTAAATGTTTTGGATGTACGAGCTAACAGCTAGCCACATTTAGCTTGACCCTCATGTCTGTTTACTCTTAAAGGGATACTTCACCTGTTGAAACATGAATCTGTAGTGAAATTGGGTCATATATGTAGTAGAAATGTGAAATAAATTTTGAAGTTGGTGCCTTCTTGACCAAGAAAAGGCAGAAAGTGTATTTTTGGCTTATGTGGGTGATAGACAACAACTCCCAGAATGCACAGCACCGCAGGACACTCCCGCTGAAGGAGAGGTGCATTCATGTGGTATCGGAAAAATGAGATTCCGAGCTGTAAAATGCACATGAAACACCTGCTCAAGTCGGTTTTGTGTTTTGTTAACATACTTTTTATTCATGCACATCAACTTTTTGCTCAAATATAACTTTTGACAATAAGATTTCTCTAAGAAACTTGGACCACCCGAGCAGCACCTGAATGCAGCATTACTCATGGACATTTACTACAATAATACGGCCGTTTCCTCAACTGAATCCGAGATTTCTTTCGGAAGGAATTGGCATCTTGGAAATTCCTGGCAGAAAACAGACTCTATGTCTGTGTCCATAGGCAAACAGTCACAGCACCGACAACACAAGTCTGCCCCGGCTCCTTCTTCCTTGTCACAGCCGCGGACCTAGCCAGCTAGGCTAGTTAGCCTGCCTGTCGGCACCAGCAGCCAGCTCGCCGCTATATTGCGGCTCGTACAAAGAGCCACAAATATCCGATTCAAGCACAAGACCTTCAAAATCCCCTTCATCCATATCAGTTTAAAGTTGAAACATACTTTTTTCGCCATTCTCGGATCTTCAGCTTTATCCATAGAGACACCCAGTTCGAGCCAGCTCGCTGTTCAGCCACTGTCTGTCTGCAGAAGGCACCTGGCAGCAATATTGCGGGCGGCTCGTAGAAAGAGCCACAGAGCCTGTTAGCACAGCTTCCAACTAAGCAATATGGTGGATGTTAAGTTTCGTTTTTGGGAGTGAGGTCCCGCCCACTGATCTGTGATAGGTCTGTAGCTTCAGTGGTTGAAAACACGAGGAACTAGCAATGTAGTTTCACCCCTGCTAACCACAACAGCCGGCAATGACGCAATATGACGATTTTTGTGTCATTGGAGGCTGCTTCTCAGAAAAAAAAATTACAGATTTTTCTCATTTTAGGGGGAAATGAGGGCTGGATGCATGACCATTCAATAAAACCACAAGTTTACTACTGATACAAAGCTTAATGCAAATGGGTGAAGTATCCCTTTAAGTCGCATTCAGCTGCACAAGATTACACGTTTTGATAGTCAAGACTCTGGGGGTGCGTTCGAATTGTCCCTCCTATCTACTTTACCTTAACCCCGTGGAAAATGTCATGGGGTTAAGGAAAGGGGTTAGGAGAATTCATAAAGGAATTAGGGAAGGGCGATCGCGTTGTTTTGACAATCCGACCGCATTTCCACTCGGCATAATGCTACTCTTTCCCCTGTGCCTTCTTACCGGTGAAATAATCCTAATTACCACAAGGTTGGAAATGAAATAAAAGGAATATAAGCTACCAGGATACTTCACTTTGATCGTTTTACAACATCAGCATAACTTTCATAGTTCCTATATGGGTTTATGATTTTTGAATGTTGTTCAAGGCATATTATTGCAATGGTAACTTACATGATCTGAGTCCCTTTTCCTCTTTTTATCAACAATCTTTTTTATTACAATTTCTCGTATTAAATCAACATCAAATAACAGCAAAGCATCTCCACTAAACATTATACAAGAATGTATAAAAGCAATGTTCACCTTCTTCACACACACACACAAAATAAAATGAAAGAAAGAAAATAAATACAAAGGCAGTAACAAATTATAAGTCAAATCAATATATAAACCCAATGCAGATTGTCTCCATATTTCTCCTCCAACAGATCGTTAGTTTTCGTGAACGGTCGGATGCGCGAGTCGCTTAAAATGTTGCAGCCGCAAGGAATTGTGGGTCGGCATTATCTCATCTCCTTTGGTAAAGGATGGTCCAGTGTTTCCTATGCTAAAGGAGGTTATAAAGGAAGCATTGACGCACCTTTCCTTAGCTTTTAGAGAATTCGAACGGCTCTTATCATGGCCGCCACTTAAACGCTTCCGGGTCATTTCACTCAGTTAGGAACCTTCCTAGGCAAAAAAGACAATTCAAACCCACCCAGGTTGTTGGTGAATGAATCGGTTAGTGTTTGGTGTGCTGAGTTGGTCGTCTCGTTGCTCACCACACACTATAAAAAATGAACTGATAATCTGTCATGATTTGTCGTCATGTGTGGGGTTTCTCACATTTTCAAAATCGTTTAAGATTTGAAAAATATTTTAGTGTGTGACAGGCATTAGAGAACTGCAAGGCACTCTCTTTTGACACAATTAGGCTGCGCTCACACACTGCAAGCCTCATTGCATCCGACTTTTTGCTTAGATTAGATATTCTTTGTTTGGCTGTTCACATTACTTTTTAAATATGCTGTATCAGACTCTCGTGAACTAGTCACGGTCCTGACCTGATCCACATGCACAAAAGAACAATAACAAAGACGTTGCATTATGCTTTAAGTAGTCGGAAGACTTGAGATGTTTCTGTTCATATTGTGGGGTTAAGTTTTTAATCTTTCCTGTTTCATTTTGTCTTTTCCTTCTTCATGTTTTTAAATTGCCCTTGTCTTCTCTGGAGTGTTTCCTGTTTTACTTTGTAGTTTTTGTCCCCAGAGTTTCTTGTCTTACTTCCTCCCTTTGTCTGGTTTCTCTCCTTTTTGATTGCCTTCATCAGTTTCACCTGTGCCTTGCTTGGTCTATTAGCCTCTGTTTTCATTCCCTACTGTGTCAGTTCATACGTCTACCTACCCATGTTGTGTTTGCTCGTTGCTCCATGTCTTTTCTCCTTTTGAACTTTGATTTTGGACTTTGTGTTTCTACTGGAAAAAGTAAGCTGTTTTGCCCCTTTCAATCTTTTGTTTAATAAATATTTTTGTTACACTGCATTTGGGTCCTCCCCCCATGTTTTTGAAATTCAAGACTTGTTACAACTAAAACACTATACAAGTTTGAGTCCATTTAACTTAAAGGGAGTAAGCTAAAGTAAGGAGTTGCATTTCAGAATCTGAGCGGAGACTTCTGTATAATGAAAATCCTTGAATGGCCTCTTTCCTCATGATCCCAAAGATATAAAATTGTGTGGTCAATCATCCAGGTAGACCTGTGATATCAGGAAATGATAGCCTTAGTGAGCCAGTAATTAAATATTTTGATTACTTCATTAAACCATATATACCTGCACTTAATGCTTATGTTCAAGATCACACTGATGATAACAAGATGGTTAATAAGATCAAACAACTGGGCAAGATAAAAGCAGTGGCTCACTGGGCGACCATTGAGAAAATAGTCAAATAGTGCATCTCAGTATGGTAAATGGACCTGAGCTTGTACAGTGCTTTTATAGTCTTCTGACTACCCAAAGCGCTTTTACACTGCAGGTTGTATTTTGTGTTGTTTAGAAACATATGAAAATCTATAAAATAGAGATGCACTGATTGCAATGTATGTTTTTTTACTTTAAAGTAGAGCCCGACCGATAAATTGGCCAGACCCCTAGCTCGCGGGCTCTCTGCCCCACTCCGCTGGTCACTCTTTAACTTTAATATAGGACTCTTTCAGTCAAAAGAGCACTTGACAAGGTTTATTTACGGATCAACATACCCCTGTTTTCTGTAAATGCATGATTATGACCTTGTGAGGAAGAAAAGATGTGAAAAATTCTCCCTCCACTCTGATGTTAGCCCGCTGTTTACCTTCCCAGGGCTATCAGCTCTGCAGTCATAGTGGCCAGGGTAACAGGGGTCTACATAGGACCTGACCCCTGCTGGGGTGTGCTGTGCACGACAACCCCTCACCACAATACATTATATTTGCGTCAGTTTCACAGAAAAAGAAGCGTTTGTATTTTCATATCGTCGGGATTTCTAAATATTGGTATACAGTAATAATGTGATACTGCCCAAGCCTACCTTATATTACTAGATTAGTTTACCAGTCAAATAGCAATTCATTTGAGTTTCATTGTATTACACTAGCAGTTCTTTGTCACCAGTGGCTGTTACCAGTGGAGTTACCATCTATCTCTAAAGATCGAATATGGATCTAAGAAAGATATCTGCTGATATGTCGGTATCGGATTTTTTACTCTCCCCAATATCGATATCGGCCCCAAAAATACATATCGGTCAGGCCCCACTTTGAAAGCACTATAATTAACAAAAAAATTTAAAACTGCACCGGGTTACATGACCATCTCTCATTCTCACTCAAACTCATCACCACTAGAAAATGTGTGTTAAACCCTTTCTCACCTGTATTATCCTTTATTTGTATGCCCTAATTTTTGATGGAACTGTCTGTATTTGTAAAGTACAACCAGTACAACCAGCCTACTCCATGGAAAAATGGGGGAATAGTATGGGAAAGCATTTCATTGTCATCTCAGCCCCCTGTAGAGAAAGGCTTGACTACAATTTCCAAAAGAGATACATTTCTTAGTTATGTTGTGTTTGTGTTTCATTGTCACACAACGTCATGTTATCCCTGTTTCCAAATGTCCTGTTGTCTTCCCTCCTGCAGCTCCTGCAGGCTGGCCCTGACAGCAGTTTGCAGAGAAAGCGGAGACAGAGCCAGGATTTCCCTCAGCCCTATATCACTGCCAAGCTGAAAGATCTGCCTGAAATATTTACTCTGGGTGATGAGAAGACATACAACAGCTACTACAACAAACCCCTTACTGGCCAGCAGCAGTATCGCTGCTTTGTTCTGGCGGACATGACTGAACACGAGTCTGTGAGTAATATTATTTACGTTTAAGGATATTAACATGTGTAGCATCTTTAATGTTAGAACTTTACTTTGTTAGTTTCCCATTTTCAGAGCCAATCTTGTGTATAAACCCTGATTGTATTGACTGAACACACAGAATGAACATCTAGCAGTGAGGATATAGTCGCTACATTTGAAAAAATATTGCTTTTCGTGTTATCAGGGTAGCATACATATCATTTGATTAAAAATATGTTAAATGTATAAAAATATAAGCTCTATTTAAAAGAACACATGTAAAATATGAGTGTACTGTGTGTGTATGTAAGAGTCTGCAGAAAAAAACAGATGTACAGAGAAAGTTATCGAAAGGACAGAGAAAGACAAGAGACAAAAAAGTTAGGATGCGGATGAATTACTGTACCTTTATCCCCAACATAATGCTGGTTTCACACACATACATGTCCTCTCACTTATATCCTGTTTAGTTCATTCATTTGGCATCTCCCAACTTAAATGTAACTCCCTGTGAAATAATGCAGCCCCTTCATCTCAATCTCCTCAACTAAAGAACATGCCATGTTCAACAAAAAAATAATGTCTTATAGGCTATAGTGTGTGTCATTTTGACTTTGGTCTAAGGCTTCCAGGCGTCTGCTGCCCGCGGCATAATTGTTTGCGGATGCCAACAAGGTAACGAACCTTACCTGTTGCAGTCTCCTCACGGCGCGACGATGCGGCACTCTCTGGACCAGCTCACTCTGCTTGGTTCAAACCAACGCGTTCTTCCCCGTCGGATGACAGTTCATTATTTTTAACACAAAAACACGCGACAATAACTCAACAGACTTAATTATGACGAAAACGGGAAGGAGTAAACAGTCTCTCGTCCAACTCCCACGAAGCTTCTCACAGTCCCAAACATTAGTGTTTTTCACACCTGCCTGCCTCAGCTAATCAAGACAGTGGCTTCCCAGCCATTGGCCGTACCACCAGGCAGGAAGGCCCGTCCCCTCTTACTACGTAGCTTAACAGCCATGCCATAGAGCCTATCAGGGACAGTGTTGCCGTAACAGTGTGTCTAACAGATAATATAAAAACAACCTTGATTTTTATTCAGACGAACGGGAAACCTCCACTAACACACGCGTGATACAGACAGGCTAGGGACACATATTAGGGTTTGCTAAAGTGTATTTTTGCATAATGTGACCTTTAAATGGCCCTTTAAAAGTGGTGCCTGCATAAAAGTCTACCTACTTTTCATATCTCTCCCTCATGGACTAACTGAAAATCTTTTCCTGATTACATCTTGATTTCACCTGTTGTCCTCTTCTTTCTGCCAATAAGCTTTTCAACACCTGGTTATGTCGCCATGTACACCAACTTTGCAACAGTCTAATCTTACAAACTGACAGAATATGCCACAAAATTGCTATCTCTGAACATGATAGGCATGGTGGGTCCCTGTCTAAGCAGCCCCAATCAGGTATTTAAAATCAGTCAATATCATTTGTTTACATGCAGTCATCTACACATGTATTTATGTCAATTCCCAAATCTTTGTGGAAAGATCTCATTTGAAGTCAGTTTGTTGGATGTAAACTGTTGAGCCAGGTGGGTTACAAAGGCAAAAGCAGAGTTGTTAAATTGAGGAAAGAATTATGTCCTGATCTACTGTTTAGCTGTGATACTGTGAACTGACTCTGGATCATCCTCTGGTCATTTGCAGCAGAGCACATTTGCCGCCAGCCCGTTCTCTGAGCCAATCATGATGGAACTCCACATTGGGATGAACCTACAGACGGAGGACCCAGAGATGCTGTGGGTGATGGGTCCAGTCATGGCTGTGATTCTAATCATTGTCATTGTCATTGCTATTCTTCTCTTTAAGAGGTAAGTCTTACAAACCAAAGGGCAGAAATGTGTGTTTTTTAAAAATATTCTACAAATACGATCCTCACTTTTTTCTCTTTAAATTCTTGATAACAAATCACCATATAAATCCTTCATATGAAAAGTGACTAGGGAAACTGTTTATATCAGGAGGGGTGCTATTATGTATGTGTGGCCTATCTAGACATAAACCCCTGCCCTCTGTTCTTGATAAAACTTTCAACAAATTAACTGTCGTAAATAAGTTTAGCTTTAAATATTGCTGGGCCACTGAGCCTTCATCTGGCGTGCACATTTAAACACAGGGACCCAAGAGCCATTAAACCATTTATTGGGTACAGGTAGGGTTGAAGGAACAGATTATTGGACTGAGGAATGAATTTACTTGTGTTAATTATTTTTCAATGAAGATATTGTGGCCCTCACAGGATGAGACTTAATGTAAATTCTTTAAGGTGAACAAATAGGAAATAGGAAAATATTCAGTGAACCCTTCCTAGCTGAGCAATATCTATAGCACTGATCATCATTATCACTGTCCAGGCAGACCCTGAAGCATTTTTAACTGCAGATGTGTGTAACATTTCAGTCAGGAACCAACAAAAATAAGGTAGAAATATGAGAAGAATGTGCTGGTAGGGAACCACACTGTACTGCACCATCAAGATGAGTCTCACAGGAGCAAAAGATTAGTCCATTAAAAGGTCATTGTTTTAGCTGATAACTCTTAGGTCAACATAGTTTCAACATTGAAGCGTGCTCTGTGAAGGAACGTTCTTCTTATGCACATCTGAACAAAGTTGACAAGATAAATTATGTTCTGTATATTTAATCTTCTGCTCCTTACTATCAATTGTTTCTGCAAGAGTTTTGATCATCTCGAAGGAATGTTATTAATGTACAGTATTATAGTGAGACACTATGAATGTTTTGTGCGATATCCAAATTCAATTTTTTTGTTACTTACTGTAAAATTAGACCTTCTGTAACCAGAGATCCAAGGGAGAGGTGTCAGCACCCTCAACCTGAGATGACACCTCCCTTCCTCAGTGTTGAGGTCTTAAAACACATTAGCACAGAGCCAGCCAGTTAGAAGAGTGAGGATGATCAATCAATCAATCTTTATTTGTATAGCGCCAATTCATAACACGTGTTATCTTGAGACACTTTACAAAAGAGCAAGTAAAAGACCTCACTCGTTATGTTACAAAAGGCAGGTGAAAGAGCTTACTTATTGCTATATTACAAAGACCCAGCTTAATCCATCATGAGCCCTTAGCTACATTTAAGCAAAAGTTCCTTTAAGAAGCAGACATCTTGGGCAAATCCAGGCTGATGGCAAAACAGCCATCTACCGAAACTGCACCGGGCTTGAAAATGGGATAGGGGGAAATGGGATAGTTGCTTGTTGTGTTAAGTCCTTTATCATTATGTTGGCCTTTGTGTTGTGGACTGTCTCTTTCATGTCGGTACCTGCGCACGCAAATTCCTGTTTCTTTTGAGTTTTTTTCACAAAGTTCCAAACACTGAGTTTTACTCGCCTTGTAAACCATTCAACTTTAAATGTTTAACTTTTACCCTTAATGTGACTTTTTGAACTAATCTGAAAGTATTTTAAGAAGTTGTTTTTGCAAGCATCAAGCTCTGAGATCCACCAAAGCCTTCTTTCTGCAGGACAAACATTGCTGCTCCCACCCTCTGGAACTCCCTCCCAAAAAACATTTGAGACTCCCCCACACTCACTTCCTTCAAGAATTCCCTAAAAACTCACCTCTTCAACACTGCCTACAACCACTAACTCTCATCCTCCCCCCTTACATTACTTCTTCGTTGTACTGTCCTAGTCATTTTTGATTAGTTTTTTTCTTGATTGTCCTTGTTAAAGCGTCTTTGAGTATCTAGAAAAGCGCTATATAAGACCAATTTATTATTATTATTATTATTTAGTTCATGTCTTACAACATCTTGGAGACTACCAAACCTGACTTTCTGCGGCCATCATTGGTTGATGTGATAGTGCTCTTACAAATAATCTACCCAATTTCATTTTGACCTGTTGAAGTAATTCCTTGCTTAGTATCAACTCTGTCATGTTTTTCATGATCAGGAAAAATAAGGAACTGGACCCAAATGCAGATACCAAAAACAAAGTTATTTATAAAACAAAGAAGGCAAACAAAAACTTCACTTTCAAAGATGTCCAAACTGAAAAAATCCAGGAAAGGTCAAAAACACAGAGAGCCACGAGGAATCACGGGGAAAAGCTAACACTGACATCCGTCATAGATTGACATCCGTCATGGGGAAAATCGGACATATGAACTGACAACAAGAGGGAAGGAACACTGAGGGTGCTTCCAAATTGCAAAGTGCCAACAAACTCTGACAGTAGACAGTAGACAGTCCCTTCTATCTGTGCTGTATCCTTTTAGGACCTACTGTTCAGTAGGTGTGCACAGTAGGCCGATATTTTTTTCTACCTCATCTGATTCATTCAGTGTGGAAGTGGCGTCATTATCCCGCCTCATGTTATTGACACTCCAACTCAGATGTGATATTCACGATGGCTCAGAAGATAAAACAAAACTTCACATTGCATGGAAACAATTTAACAACTTAACATTTGAAAGGCGTGTTACCTGGACCGGCCGCATACGTCCTCGTTTTTTGGAGGGCGTTTTTCGATCCTTGTTTTTTTTTTTTTTATTGGAGACACACGTGAACTTGAAGTGACGTTTTACATTTAATTTCGCACGGTATTGTGGGTGTTAGAAAACAACTAATTTCCTGCTATTAATTATTAAAATAAAGAAACACACAAGGGAAACAAGCAACACTTAGATAGACAATCACCAAATAAGACAACAAAACAAGGAATAAACCAACTAAGCCATGACAATTTTTCTGTAACATGATATCTCACTATTATGCATTCACTCAAGTTCTTGACATCTAACTTTAGCTAACCTATTATTTAACATAATTTAATGTATTCACCACATGCTAATTTTATTAGTCACTATTATTAATGCTTATTTATTCACAAACTATCTGTTTGTAGTAAATATTCGCCTCGAGCCAAATACTTTGTCTTTCTATTAAAAGGTGAAAAGGTCGCTGATGGAGAACTTTCCAACTTTGTTATGAGATTGATAAAAGATTATTTCATTTTACGTTTTGTGCTTATATTAGTCCTTAAACTAACACTACATATGTCAGTCGATGATGACATAATCACTGGAGCCCCAATTATTTATGAGGAAGAATGATTAAATATAAAACAAGTTAAGTATTCCTCATTCACTTATTTTAGCCACAATAACCATATCTTTTTTTAAAGTAAATAATGACTGGTATTTAAGAGTCCCTGCTTCAATGTCCACAATAGTTAAAAACTGTGACAACAGATGAGACCATTTCAAACTTTATGCTGGACAAAACCTGAAAGTGAGTTCTCTAAAGTTCTCATTCCTTACACTGTAAAATGTTATAGTACTTTAATATGGTACAATAATGAATAATAACAGTATTCACCTGGTAATAGGGAAGGGCAGGTGGTGGAACAGGTAAACTTATTTAGATACCTGGGCACGGAGATCGACCACCACCTGTCCTTCACACAGCATGCAGACTGTATCTATAAAAAAGCACAACAGCGCATGTTTCTCCTGAGGAGGCTAAAAAGTTTTAACGTCAGACAGGACATTTTAACAACAGTATACCGATCACTCATTGAATCAGTCCTCACATTTAACATCATATCCTGGTACAACTTTCTCACCGAAAAATGCAAGAAAAAACTCACTGGTATCATTAAACATGCAACAAAAATCACCGGCACCACCCAGATCCAACTGTCAGACCTTTACATGCGAGCAGCAGAAAGGAAAGCAGTCTGCATCACTCAGGACCCTTCACACCCCCTTCACCACTCGTTCCAGCTGCTCCCCTCAGGCAGTCGTTTCAGAGTACCACTAGCCAAAAAGAAAACTTATAGAAACTCTTTTATTCCCACTGCAATACGCATTTTAAACAAGGCTAGATAAGGAATGTTTTTAAAATGCTGTGCATTTGTTTTTACCTATCTAGGGTTCTTTTAGTTATATAAGACCTAATGGGAGTCTTAATGTGAATGTTGTATGTTTTTTATGTTTTATGTTTTATGTTTTACGTTACTGAGCCTCAACAAAGGTAATTTTCTGTCACAATGTGATAGACAATAAAGTTTTTTGAATCTTGAATCTTGAATCTAATCAAGCAGAAATATCATAAAGCTATTATTATGACGCGATACCAAAAGTGCACCGTCTTTTGCCCGCTCACTCTCTCTCTTTCTGTCGGCACTGCACTGGCTTCTATGTCGTGTGGTCATGTGACTTTCATTCAAACTTCATCGACAAGGACCAGGTCAAAAAGACAAAATAAAATCTGATTTACTGTTTTCAGTCGTTTGTTTAGTCAAAGTCAGACTTTTTGACAAATTAAATTCTGTAGTAGTTTTTGGTTTAAGGTGAGGCCGCTGCATTTACCCTTTTTATATCAAAACCCAGCAGTATGAAAGATGTGTTAGACTCATGTCTGAGCCATGATCATTCCAGGTCATTTGGTTTTGAATAAATATAAATCATATCTATTTGCAATAAAAATGAACAGTGGCTTTTGCTTCTCTATTTGGTAATGGGAACAGTATTTTAATTGATGTGTCATTGATGTATCAAACTGATAGATGTGTGGCATATTAGATAATAAAATGAAAATGATTGGTGTGAACTGATGTTCTCTGATGCTATATTGTGCTCCATTAGTTAGAATATTTTTTAACTTGGACATTTTGTGGCATTCCTGCAGCTGAAAACTTGAAAATGAATCCTCTCTTTCTCTGTTCCCTTGCACTCTGTGTGCCTGCTTTCTACGGATGCAGCAAACAAGAAAGGTACGTTTGTCTGTTGTTACTTTTCCCTCCAGAAACAACACTAATCTTACAGTAAGCTGTTTGCCTTTAGCAACCTTCTATACTGTACAAAACATGCTGTTGTCTGACAGTTACGATGATGTAAAGTGAAGGAAGCTGGTTCTTCGATTACAATGTTAAGCCATAATATGGGACATTTTGAAAATTAAAACAGCAAAAATCAAATATACCCTGTGGGTATATAAAATGTAGAGTAATGACTTTATGAAAAAACTCCCTCTGAAAGGTACAGTATGTAAGATTGCATGCTAATGTTTACATTAAAATATCTAACTTCAATTAAAAATGGACTAAACCCATGTTATATATATTTTTAGTTGAGTACTTACATCACCTCAAATATTTCCAAAAGTTATCAAAGCCAGAGAAATCCGTAATTTTATAGTTGTAACGGGACGTGTCTTGTAGGCAGCTGCCATGATGAGCCGCCATGACAGACAGGAAATGTTGATCGTTGTCAAGGAAACACCGGATGTTACGTCAAAGACCGCTGTATTAGCTAAGCGCTAGCTGCTACTGAACGCTGCTGTTCTGTCGCTGTATATGCTGCTGTGATATAAAACTTAATGTGAATTATACTTGGATACATCGTCAGTACACATATTGTCTTTCTCAGGTCGGTTTTGCCCGTTAGTATTGATTCAACACGGAGTTCATTCGTTTTAACGGGGGGGTGGGGGTGGTATCCCATGAGACCCTGCGAGGAGCGACGTCATCTCTTTTGTTATTGTTTTGATTGAGAGCCCCCTTGCGGCAGGTTTTACATACTGTACGTTGAATTTGTTGTTCTCAGATCTTTGTTCTCATAGATGGGACAGCGTTTCCTTCAGCTTGTGTATGTCTGTTAAGAGGCTCAAACATGTTTAATATGTTGTTGTTTTTTAATGTGAATCCCTCCCTCTCCACTCACTTTACCACGCGGGTGGAGAGTGACGGCCTCGCTCATACAGGGGTAATGTTTGTAGAGGCACAATAGTGAAATGTCGTACAGTACAATTCAACCAAAGGGGAAAAAAAACATTTGGCCTAGTAAGACAAACGGAAAAGTAGTCTACTTTGAGATCCATTTCACTTGAAATGATCACAGGTGCTGAGTTCATAATTTCTGCTCATCTTCAATCATCTTCAAAAGTAACCTTTAAAGTATCGTGGCCTACTTGGTAATATGAGTCTAGGTCTCATCTCATCTCAATTGTACTTCTTTACCTTAGGAAACGAACATGTCCAGCTAAGGACGAGCACATGAAAGGGGTGAAGGATTCACTTCTGGCCAACTTCTCAGATCCTGTGGAGTTAAGGAGACTCAACTATCAGACACAAGGCATGGAACTGCACGCACACGCACACACACACACACACACACACACACGCACACGCACACGCACACACACACACACACACACACATTATCCTAGCATCTGCATGGTTTTGTATAATCTCCGTGCCTAGCCAGTGACTGAAAACACAGGTCCAAGAGATGGTTATAAAGATGTACTCATGTCTGCAGTGGGAATAATTTTTGTTATATTTATAATGAATCTGATGGCCAGTTCTTTGGTTTGAATGTCTAAATTGAGCAGAGAAATGGGCCTATAATAAGCAGGATCCAAACTTGGATTTGAACTGAAACACAGTTAAAGACTTCAGTATTTTTCTATTTAAATGAATTAAATAGAAAATGTGAAATGCATTACATGTTTATGTTAAGTGTTAGTTCTGGTTTCTACTTTTAAGTTGTACTCCATTCTCCACTGAATTAAGTGTAATACAAAAGCTCAGCTGTGGGGCGGCTGTGACTCAGTGGTAGAGTCCGTCCTCTATCAACCAGAAGGTTGGGGGTTCGATCCCCAGCTCCTGCAGCCATATGTGTGATGTGTGCTTTCTTGCTTTGCTGTCTCTCAGCCCTCTTTCCTGTTAAAACTCAGTTTGATGTATCAGCAAACCAAAAAATATATTGAGTGGAGCAATGGCAGTGTTGTTGTGCATCCCTGTCTGACAGGTGTAGTGGTAGATGTTATTAACTCATTTATGTATGCATAGATACCCAAACACAGATATCTGAGTTACAATTCATGCATGTGGTGGCTGAATTGCACTACACACCGACTCTCATAAACACACACTGGGGCGGCTGTGGCTCAGTTGGTAGAGTCGTCGTCTCTCAACCGGAAGGTCGAGGGTTTGATCCCCAGCTGCAGCAACATGTCTGATGTGTCCTTTGGCAAGACACTTAACCCTGAATTTCTCCCGCTGCTTCGTCGGGGGCGTATGAATGCGAGCGATTGGGATTAGTGACTTCTGATGGTCTCACTGCATAGCAACCATCAGTGTGTGAATGTGTAGGTGTGACATGCAGTGTAAAAGCACTTTGAGTGGTCGGAAGACTAGAAAAAGCGCTCTATACGCTCAAGTCCATTTACACTGAGACATTTTTAAAACAATTATGAGTGTAGGTGTATCTTGTTTTAATGCTTAAACTCTAAAGTGTGTTATGAAATTAACTTATCCCTCTTTCACTGCAGGGATGAGGGAACACCCACCAATATCTACGTGTGACCTTGCAGACCACATAGAAGGACTCAAGGCAAATGATGGTCTGCGTTTCAGTCAGGAGTACGAGGTATCTCATGAAACAACACACTTTCAATCAGAAAAAGTCTTCTGTTTCATGGCAGCATTACATGACTTAGTTTCTTATAGCAGGGCTAATTTTGTGGGGTTAGAATGAAAGTTGAACCCCTTCAAAATAAATGTTTGAATGTGTTTGGATCAGGTCAGGAATAAACAGGATTTTACTAACCCTGTTTGATTTGAGTTTCCTGCACTCTAAACAAGCAGAAGGTTACAAACTAGAAAAATAAGGAAACCAGTTTCAAGGTCTTCTTTGCTGAGATCTAATTAAGCACCATGTGGTGGGGTCAAGTTAGTGAGAGAAGTTATACTTTTTTGTTAAAACTATTTTTTGACAGATTAATGAAATTGATGAATAACTGCAGCTTTCTTTGGATCTCGACTCACAACAAAGCATGATAGGGAGTATATGCTAGCAGCTAAGTAATTGTTGCAGTTTTGAATTATCTGAATTATCTATCTTTAACCAAGTCCATCTGCCTCTTAGACTAAACTTTGACATACACAATCAAAAATTAGGAAACAGTCTCTGACTCCCTGACACCAGGTAAATCCCTATTTTTTGTCCCCTCTTTGTCTTAGTCTATTGATCCAGGACAACAGTTCACCTGGGAGAACTCAAACCTGGAGGTCAACAAACCAAAGAACCGCTATGCAAATGTTACTGCCTACGACCACTCAAGGGTCATCCTTTCACCCGTGGCTGGTAAGAGGCAAACAGTATAGAGACATCTTGGGAGAGGAGAATTTACACATACCTATACCTTAGTGGGAACCAGGCCTTATTAAAAACTTATTTTTTTCTGACCTCCGTGTTTTTCAGACGGCTACTTTCCTGTTGTATGATTCACTTCTATTTTATTTACTTGCTAAGTATCTCTACCTTGCTTTAAAATAGGTGTTCCAGGAAGCGACTACATCAATGCCAACTACATTGATGGCTACAAGAAGCAGAATGCTTACATCGCTACCCAGGGGCCACTGCAAGAGACGCTGAGTGACTTCTGGAGAATGGTCTGGGAACAGAGGACCTGCACTATTGTAATGATGACCAGGCTTGAGGAGAAGTCACGGGTGAGCACCTGATGTTGTTTGAAGGTTAAAATTATACTTTGGGCTGAATGCACACAAGAATTGCCCCTGTACATGCACAAGTCAGTCAAAAAGAGATGAATATTTAAATGAGGCTGTAAACAAGGCTCATTGTAGGAAAACCTCTTATTCACTAACACCAGCGCTAACAGCCATGCACAGTAAGATACATTAGTACCGTCTCCAGAGAGTTGATTCTCTCATTGGTGCTTTCACACTTAAACAAAACTAAAGCTTTAGTTTGGCTAGTTACTCCAGAATCCAAAATGTTGTAACAAATGTCTTCCGAAACGGACCATTAAAACCATAAAGTGACCCTCAAGGCAGGGAAGATTAGTGGAAGTTTAATGTAGAAAATCAGCAGAAAATCAGTGTACGTATGTCCTTCATCTGTCAGATGAACACACTGCAAGTAATTGCTTTTACAGGCTAATTTAGACGGCTTATTCACCAAAATGCTTATGTCTGATCTAGAGTAAAATGGATAGAACAGGATGAATACTTAAAATACAGAAAACAGAAAGAATACATCTTGGGTTTTTTTTACTGAAAAAGTACAATTTAAGAAGAATAAAGTCGTACATTCACGAGATGAATGTATTTATTTTAGTCTATATCAGAAGAGCAGCAACCACCTGTTCCAAAATGACAAAAGTAAAAACCTTTACTATACTTAAGTAAAGGTTTCACAAATAAGGAAAGGCTACTCGGTAAAAAACAGTTAGTTCAAGAGAAGTTTTCACTTCACCTTGCAAGGACTTGTATATCTGTAAAATGATGTATGAATAGGACAAACTGTCTCTGCATATAACCTAGACACTTTAACAAGGCAGACAAGTGCAGATAACAGACAAAAATATGCGATAGTTGAGTTGGGTCTTTACTTATGCAGATATGAAACTACACGTGCTTTTGGCACATCATCACATTGTCATAAAATATCAGGGTCCTGAAAAGATATTGCAAGAAACTGTGGCTTTTCTGAAGAAAGAACCACACTGACTTGGAGAAAATTGTGTCTTTTTTGGCAGAAGAAAAGGCTTTAAAATTTCTCCTTCCATCATTTTAACGCAGGCTGGTCTCGAACTTGTAAATTTACAAGATTAATCTCATAATTTAAGACTTTATTCCCGTACATTTACATTTTAATCTAGTAAATTTGCAAGATTAATCTAAAATGTATGACTTTATTCTCCTAAATTTACGAGTTTGATCTAGTAAATTAACAAGATTAATCTCGTAATTTGAGACTTTATTCTCTTACATTTACGAGATTTAAATCTCATAAATTTATGATATTGTTCTCGTAAATGTACTTGTTTATTCTCAAAATGTTAGATTTTTTTTGTCTTTAACATGGCCCTAATACTCCGTCGTAGGAGAATGAACTGACACGAAAGTCATTTTTAAATCCGAGGGCTCTATTTAATTCTTGAAGGTATTAAACAATATATTCCTGTAATTAAACAAGATTTTGAGGAAATATGTATTGATATAAAGAAGCAAAAAAGATCTGCACACCAAGGAGCTCCCATTGACTCAAAACGTCACTTGTTAATAAATCCTCTAATGGGAGTTTCTTGGTGTGCAGATCATTTTTGCTTTTTATACCTATTTGTTTTTGGATCCCACACCCACATAGGGATGTTTGTGTCTTTTTGTAAATGTTTTCATTTGGAATTCTCTGATTGTGAAATTAACATTAAATAATTGGATACAGCTATAAACCAAATGGCAATAAACAAAGGTCAAGACAGCTCAAACTTTAATAAATATTTGGGAGGATATAAAAGATTTATGTAATGCTCTGAAAGAACCTTTTGTGAAGACCATAAACAAATGCACCGACTAGTCAAAGCTGGAGTTACAGGCCTGTATTGAGTTCACTCATTTGAATTTATTTTGCCTGTGTTTTGTCCAACTCCTAAACTTGAACAATGATGCTTCTGTTTCTGAAAAAAATAATGCGTTTCTGTTTGCAGGTGAAATGTGAACAGTATTGGCCCAGTCGGGGCACTCAGACATATGGGATGATTCAGGTGACCATGCTTGACACTGTGGAGCTTGCCACTTATACCTTACGTACATTTGCCCTCCATAAGGTGAGCCACTTGCTGTTGTTTGGAGATGATATATTTATATGGTTCATGCCATATAAAAATACGCTTTCACATATTCACATGTCCCTCTAAAGGGTAATTTACAGGCAGGGTTTATTCACTTTGTGAAAAGGAGAATTACCAATTTTCTCTAAATGTTTTAGAGGGTTCATTCATAATAATTTGCTAAACGTTTCTGTGTTGAATCCCCTTTTCATGGATGACAAAATGTGTAAATGTGTGTGTGCTTTACCAGAATGGGTCAAGTGAAAAAAGAGAGGTACGACAGCTCCAGTTTATGGCTTGGCCTGACCATGGAGTGCCTGAGTATCCCACCCCAACAATTGCCTTTCTACGCAGGGTCAAAGCCTGTAGTCCTCCAGACGCTGGACCAATGATAGTCCACTGCAGGTAAACTAACCTTGACATCAGAAGGCCTTCGTATGCTTCAAAGCTTCTTTTAAGTTATCATATATGACAGTCTGAATATTAATGTAGCAACATTCAAATACACTCTATGTGAATAAATTGTGAAGTTATGACTTCATAAAATGAGAGTCTTACTCACACTGACGGGATGACACTTCCTTCAGCTTGTTTTTTTGTTTCACTCAAAGGCTCAAACATGATTCAGGTGGTTCTTTTTGATGTGAACCCCTGCCTCTAACCTCTAACCTCTGCCACCACATGGGAAAAGAGTGATGGCCCTTCCAACTCAGGGACGCTGTGTCTAGGCCTAGGGGCATAATAACATTTTCCTTGCATCTGCTGCTCTCTCTGCCTCACAGACACTTGCTGGTGATACAATACAGAATGGGCGGGTATGGAGACAGGAGGGGAGGGAGGAGCTGTGGGAGGAAGTAGGTGTGTCGCATAGTAAACCCAAGTGGCAACCTCCGTTCTTGAAAAATGAAGCCAATGAGGAAGTGTAAAATCCTGCAGTTCGTCGAGTGTACGCTTGAGGCTGGCTCCAGTAACACAGGAAGTCACACAAACGACAGGCAAAAAAAGCAGTTTTTACAGCATATATTAAAGGCGGGGTTGGTAATTTTCTCCAGATACACTTTTTAAGATTTTGGTTGAAATTGTCTTTAGGTCCTGACAGAAATTAATAACTCATGTGCTTTGAAAAAGGAACTAAGAAAATCTGTCATCTGTAGCAGTTGTAAGCCTGTAAAAACTTCGACCAATGTCTGCCACGAGGTACCGATCTGATGAACCAATCACGCCTCCCTGTGTCCCTGCTCGTTCTCTACCCCATGCATGCACGAGCCCACACTCAAAGCATGAACTGAAGTCCGCTTCTGGACCAATGGCACTTGCACATGTAAGTGAGGGGCTTGGCTTTTGAGGGAGCACGAGGGGGTGGGTGTAGACGGAGCACTGAGGGAATGCTACTTTCAAAATCATGCTAGTTTTCGGAAAAATTACCGACCCTGCCTTTAACATGTTTACAGCCTGGTACAGGGCCGGCCCGTGGCATAGGCAGTATAGGCAAATGCTAGGGGCGCCAGCCTCCATAGGGGGCGCTGCTGGCGCCCAAATGAGTGAGGAAGAAAAGTTGAAGATAAGAAGAAGAAATAGAAGGAAAAATGCGTTTCAATATCACTAAATATGATTTATCTATGATCATTTTCATGCTAGTATTTAGTAATGTTACAAAAGAAGCCATGAAAACACAACTACATCACATATTTTAAAAGGCTCTATTTTCTTGCCTCCTGCTTGACCCGGCGCGTCTCAACGCAGCTGCTCGTTACCTGCTCATTGAGGAGGAGGAGGAGGGCAGGTGACTCTTTAGAAATGAGTGACACTGACCGTACCGATTAATATCACGTTATAAACGACCGTAATGTAAAAAAACAACAACAAAGTGACTGAAGCCCAGGGACGAAGAAGAAGAAGAGGAGGAAAAATCTGAAGAAGACACAGAGGTAACTTGCTGCACGGATCAATGATTTATCTGTTGGAGTTAAGCTAGCTTGTTATGGATGATTAACGTCCGTGTTTCCTAATTCCTAATCATTAGCTGGTAGCATGAGTTAACATCAGGTATTTCCACTGTACTTTCATTAGGTATAGACTATTCAGGTTAAGAAAATAACCAGTGTGAGAAATACACGTTTTCTTTTGTGAAGTAGGCTTTGTTGTCTGGGACACAAAACCTACTTCTATATTTATTGACATCTTTGTGTACTTAGTTAGCATTCATCCTAAAATGTTTATTTTCCACCTCCTGTTGTCATTAATAGTTTTAAGCTCTTTCCTTTAGAGTATTTATGTCTCAGAGCATGAATGTATTTTGTGCAAGAAGTCCTCACTGATAGATACAGTATGTGTGCATGCTGCAGGTCTGGTTGTAATGAAAACTTTTGGGCTCACCTGAAAAACTCTGCTGAAGTTTCTGAACTGCTCTGAAGAGAAAATAATACTTTGTTCACACTACATTATAAAATGCCCATTGTTTAACAAATGCTCATCTTCTCTCTCCAGATGAAACTTTAAAACATTTAAAACCATCCCCTGCTGTCCCTGGGCCGTCTGTGAACACTTCTGCTCCCTGCACTGGCTTGTTTGATATTGTTTGTTCTGTTACACTAGGGATTTGAATTTATTTTATTTTGTCTATAAGAATTATTACCTTTTTGTTCATGTTTTTTTTAAAGTATTTATTATTTTAAAATAAAGAAATTCTTTTCAATATAAAGCTGAATGCCAGTTTTCTTTAAGTGTATGAATATTGTCTTTGGTGGTCAAATTGGCTGCATTATAAGGGGCGACCGCTGAAATCTTGCCTAGGGCACCAAAATGGTTAGGGCCTGGTACAAAAAAACAAGAGAGACTTTAAATGTGTGTGCGTGTGTGTCAGGCCACAGCACAGTTAACACTCATTAAGGTTCATCACAGACAAAACCTGCTCATATGAATATGTTGTCACAAACGCACAGAGTGTCTGTGATGCAAACTTCTGGTATTTCGGTGCCAGGCATTATAAAATGATCGTGACTTGAACTTTTCCTTCAGCGTTGCGCACTGCAGTCTGATCAGCTCCGTGTGGAGTGCACGTTTTTAACTATGTAAACTCAGTAAAATGCCTTTTAATATGACCCTGGCAGCCCGTTCTTCTACGTGTCCGTACCATCGTAATCTAACTCTGTCACTGACTTTTCATGCGCCATCAATCTGTGCCATCTCCTTGCGTAATTTGAGGAAGCATTTTAGCGCTGCTCCGCGGCTAAATCAGCGGACCTCTGTATGATCGGAAAGCCTGTGCACGATATTGTTTTCGGATAAGAAGTAAATGTTCAGTATTAATTACATATTTACAGTCTGATGAGATCTGGTGATAAAGGCGCTACAGCAGGCTACTGTATTTAGAAGTGACGTCACGCTGAAACTGAAAGGTGATCATCAGAAACCTTCACCTCTGGTTGACCTGAAAGTGAACCTTCTGTAAATAAAGTTAATATTAATTTTAAATCACATTTTTTTTACCATTAACAGAGGTAAAATAAGTCGGGAGATGCATCAGGCTCAACGCCGGTGTCCGCAGCCTACACCCGGTCTGGATGTGTCCAGGCGGTCTGGGCCGTTACGCATGACACAGTCCCGTAGCTCTGATATTCTGGCAACTTCTGAGCAAATAAAACGAAAGAAATACCTCTCCTTCAATCTCTCTTGAAAACCTGCATTCCTTGTCACCTCTCTCTTTTTGTTCATCATGTTTGCTGATTAATGTAAAGCAGGAGCAGCTCGTGCGCTCGCCACTCGTCTTTTTAATGTTACTCCCTGCTGAGAAAATAGTTCAAAGTGCCCCATTTAATTAATTTTCGCATCATCATATAACCCTTTACGTTGCTAATTATACATAGGTTTGTCACTATTCAGTGAAAATATTTAATTTACAAAAAAATCTCAAAAATATTTTTCAAAAATGTCCCACTTCTTCCCAAGACGTTTCGCGGGCCGGATGAAGCCTGCTGTCGGGCCAGATTTGGCCCGCGGGCCTTGAGTTTGACACCGAACATTCAGTGCCTTATCCTTCCTCTGCGACTATTCCCCACTTCGTAAAGCCGAAGCGCTTCTCTGAAAGTGCAATTAACTGCCAGGCCTTCCTCATTCAGTGTGGGCTGCACTTTGAGCTACAGGCAAGCTTTGTTTCTCACTGAGAGAGCTAAAGTAGACTGTAATGATTTACTTTTTATTAGTTTGTTGGTTCCTTTTTTGGTGTTGCTATGTTGCAAAGTTTTCAGTGTTTCCTCTTTTATTTAGTAGTTTTTCCCCCCCCTGTGCATCATGTCCAATGTTTCTTCCTGCCTCTGTGTTGTTCCCTCTATTTTGATTACCCTGATCGTCTTCACCTGTTTCTCTAGTCCAACCTGTGTCTGATTACCTCCATTTCATACGTCTACCTACCCATGTTGATTCGTCTTCCAACCAGTTTTCCTGGGTTTTCTTATTTTTTCTCTTTTTGTTTCTCCTTTTGGAATTTGAAGTTGGGCTTTGTACTTTGAGAAAGTAAGTCTTTTTTGGACTTTTGCCTTTTTTGAAATAAATGATTCTGTTTTGTCTGCACATAGATCCAGTATCTTCTCAATCCCACATCATGACACAGACTTTGGCACCAACAATCAGTCCAACTGAGAGATCATGGACAGCATAGCACTCTTCATTAAAATAGTCTCACCATATACCTCATCCTTGTTCTTTTGTTTTGTAGTAATGTATTATATATGAAATATATTTCACAGCAGGTATAAAACAATTTCCAGCAAGTCAAATATTTTTGCAGTTCCTAAAATATATATATATATTTTTAAATGTTTTTCGCAATGAATATTTAGACAGTTGACCTTCAGGGCCACCGTACTTTTCACTAGGCTACTCAAAGCGCTTTAACATCGCACACTAACCACTCACACCTACCCATTCGCACACTGATGGTAGATGCTATGTAAAGTGTTCATCAGTATTGACCAATCCATTCATACACATTCACACCCCACTGACCCAGGTGTATGTCTTTAACAGTTGCCCAATTTGGGGTTAAGTGTTGCCAAAGGACACATCAAAATGCGGCCGACCTTCAGGCGCATTCACACATACTCCGTGCGCGCTGCGGTCCGTCTGCGCCACGGTTTTGTTCCGTCGGACGGCGCGCGCCCATTCACACTGGGATCCGTTTCTGGAACGTCAGCGCAGCGAAGCGCACTCATGATCAGCTGTACACACATCACGGGAGAACTACAAGATCACGCGGGAATACAGAGAAAAACGTGCAGACAACATGTCTCTTTGTCTTTCTGAGGATGATTTGTTGTTCGTTTGGTGCCTGTTTTGACGTTGCGTTGATAAAGTGAGGAAAATACGATCGCGAGTCGGTATATTGTGTTTTATTTTGAAATTGACCGGATGCTCTGTGCATTTCCTTGTCTGACTTCCTGTCCGGGTTGTGATATTCTGTCTAGCTTGACGCGTGTCTGCAGCGTACTCCGTTGAAAATAGACCTGCAGCGTATTTGAAACGGAGCAGAGCAACGTGGCGCTGGTGGCACGCTCCGGAGACGGACCGCAGCGCCCGCTGTGTGAACACAATCATTGACTAGAGTGGCGGCTAACTACGGCGTAGTGCGCGGCGCTGACGGACCGCGGCGCACACGGAGTATGTGTGAATGCGCCTTTCAAGTTGGGAGTTGAATGACTCATCTTAAGAAAAATTATCTCAGGATACTTTACAAAAAGAGCATGTCTTGATTGTACTTTAAAAGACCCTGCACTAGTAACTACTGTACCATGAACAAATACTGGCAAAATGCTTCCTTTAACTCGAAGAAACATCAAGCAGAACCAGACTCATCGGTGCAGACAGTCAAGACAGACTGAGAGACATATACAGAGCTATAAAATAAAATGGGAAAGATGTAAAGTTAGAAACGTGCATAGGCAACCACAAAAGAGCTTGAAAACTTGAGTAACTGCTGAGTACAGTAACACAATCATCATCACTTTGCTGTCAATTAAGACCATATGAATATAAAATCATGTTGGTGTCACATTGATAAATAAATTATAAACAGTGTTTTCTCTTTGTTTTCTGTCAGTGCTGGTGTGGGGAGGACTGGTTGCTTCATTGTGATAGCAGCTATGCTGGAAAGAATAAAGCATGAGAAGTCTGTGGACATCTATGGTCACGTTACATGTATAAGAACTCAAAGGAATTATATGGTGCAAACAGAGGATCAATACATATTCATCCATGAAGCTCTACTGGAAGCTGTAACATGTGGCATCACGGACATCCCAGCCCGAAACCTGTATGTCCACATACAGAAGTTTACCCAGATTCCTCCTGGAGAGACTGTCACCACCTTGGAACAAGAGTTTAAGGTAGATGCCTTTTTCTTTTTGTTTTGTTACCTCTGTCAAGGAGGTTAAGCTTTCTGTGCTGTTATGTTTTTTTAGTAATGAGGTTCCTTGTCATTTGGATTATGTTTGTATGCCTAATATCCATTATCACTTGTTGGGGCTATGACTATGCAAAAATCTGAATAGATCTCTTCAGAGGGGTAATTATAAATGTGAAATTTGGAAAATATTGAGATGAGATGAGAGCCACTTCTTCTACTTTCAACTAGGTAGCGCTATGACTATGATGGAAAACTTAAAGGAATAGTTTAGTATTTTTTAAGTGGGTTTGTATGAGGTGATAGTCAATAGTAAGTATTGTAGCCACAGGAGATTTATTTATTCATTTAACCTAAGAACCTCTATCAAAGGAAGACCTGGCCGAGACAGTCAGACATAAAGCGTGGCCCTTTTAAGGAGAGAACAACTGAGTGCAAGCACAGAAGCTAGCTTGCTACAGACAGGGTTGTTTGCACGCGCAAAGAGACAGACTGCAGTGCGTGAAGTACAAACACCAGCATTGACTAGTCTGGCAGCAGACTGAACGTGGCACACATGGATCTCAGACCAGCGTTTGCAAAGTACCTGACCATACCTTACGCACTTAGAGGTGCACGGATGTGCTGCGCTAGTTTGGTCGCATCCTCACTTACGCTGTGCTCAAATTATAGAGAGTCATCATTATGTAGGTATTTTACAAAATGATATATGATATATTGTATGATAATTTCTTTCCTGTACTGTTCTGTCTGTTTATTGTTGTCATCTATTGAGTTTCATGTATTTTATAAGCCCATCTAGGGACGGCATTGCAAATTAGCTTAGGCTAGAAATGCTGTGGTGTGTGGCAACGGTTTACTTGCTCATACTTGTCCCTATACAAATAAACAGGGAATTAAAAAGAATTAAGCATGGTGCTGCTTGTCAACAGGCAAGGCAGGCAACTGCTTGGGGCCCAAGACCAGTATGGGGCTGATGATTGGTTTTCTGAAGAGCTTCAGAGACCTGTTCTCCTCTCTGTCCTTACAGAAACTGGCCAACTCTAATGCACATACCTCAAGATTCATCAGTGCCAATCTACCATATAACAAATTCAAGAACCGTCTGGTGAACATCTTGCCTTTTGAATCCAACCGTGTTTGCCTGCTGCCAATCAGAGGGGTGGAGGGATCGGACTACATCAATGCCAGCTTTGTTGATGGATATAGGTGAGTCCACAAAAATAATTCAACTCAGAATATGAACCACAGGAACTAAGAAAGAGAAGGGTATTCTGAAAGAAAATTTAGGGCAATGATAAAACAGGACTGTTAAGTGTAGAGGGTTTTTTTATTTTGTCAATCAATCTTTATTTGTATAGCGCCAATTCATAACAAGTGTTATCTCAAGACGCTTTACAAAAAGCAGGTAAAGGACCTTACTCTTTGTCTATTAATATTACAAAAGAGCAGGTAAAAAGACCATGCTCATTGTTATGTTACAAAAAGCAGGTAAAGGACCTTACTTATTGCTATATTACAAGGACCCAGCTTAATCCATCATGAGCACTTTAGCAAAGCAGAAAAAGTTACATTGGTAAGAAAAAAACTGCCTTATTAAAAGGCAGAAATCTTCGGCGTGATCCCAGGCTCATGACGAAACAGCCTTCACAGCCTAGACTGCGCCGGGCTTGGAAAGGGATAGGGGGAGATGGGATAAGATGCAGGAAGAGGGATAGGGAACAAGGGAAAAGGGAGGGGGTGAGGGTTGTTTAGGCAGGCCGTCCACCAACAAGGAGCCTAAGAGAGCTCAGCAGGAGCAACAATCCCGAGGAACCTAAGAGAGCTCAGGAGCTCCCAGAAGAAGATGTGGTTAGTAACTGGGATTTACAGATAGTGACATGCAGTAATGTCATATGAATGCAGAGAGAGAGAGAGAGAAAGAGGGAGAGAGAGCAGGGGATAAGAGCTCAAGGTGCCAGTTCCCCCGGTAGTCTAGGCCTATAGCAGTATAACTATGAGCTGGTCTATACCTGTGCCAGCCCTAACTATAAGATTTATCAAAAAGAAAAGTTTTAAGTCTATTCTTGAAAGTACATAGTGTATCTGCCCCCCAGGCCCCGACTGGTAGATGATTCCAGAGGAGCAGCGCCTGATAACTGAAGGCTCTACCTCCCATAGTACATTTAGAGACTGTAGGTACAACGAGCAGGCCTGCATTCTGGGAGCGTAATGTTCTCGACGGGTAGTACGGCACAGTTAACTCTTTAAGATAAGATGGTGCCTGACCATTTAGAGCTTTGTAAGTGAGAAGAAGGATTTTAAATTCTATTCTAGATTTTATAGGGAGCCAGTGCAGAGAAGCCAATACAGGAGTAATGTGGTCCCTTTTCCTAGTTCTAGTCAGTACTCGAGCTGCAGCATTTTGGACTAGTTGAAGAGTCTTTAGAGATTTACCTGAGCACCCTGATAAAAGAGAATTACAGTAATCCAACCTAGAGGTAACAAATGCATGAACTAGTTTTTCTGCATCGTTTTGCGACAGGATCTGCCTGATCTTAGATATATTACGAAGGTGGAAATAAGCTGTCCTTGAAATTTGTTTTATGTGAGAGTTAAAGGACATATCTTGATCAAATAAAACTCCTAGATTCCTAACAATGGTGCTAGATGCCACGCTGATGCCATCAAGGGCAGTTATATCATTAGAAAAAGTCTTTCTGAGGTTCTTAGGTCCAAGCACAATAACTTCAGTCTTGTCTGAGTTAAGCAACAAAAAGTTTCTGGTCATCAAAGTCCTAATGTCCTTAAGGCAAGCTTCTAGTGTACATAACTGATTGGTGTCATCTGGCTTCATTGATACGTATAGCTGAGTATCATCTGCATAACAATGAACATTTATTGAATGTTTCCTCATAATATTACCCAGAGGAAGCATATATAATGTAAAGAGAATCGGTCCAAGCACGGATCCTTGTGGCACTCCATGGCTGACTTTGGTGTGCATAGAGGACTCATCATGAACATGCACAAACTGAGATCTGTCTGATAAATAGGATTTAAACCAACTTAAACTAGTCCCTGTAATTCCAAGTAATTGTTCTAGTCTCTGTAATAGGATTTGATGGTCAATCGTGTCAAAAGCAGCACTAAGATCTAACAGGACGAGCACAGATAGAAGTCCCCTGTCTGAGGCTAGAAGAAGATCATTCGTTACTTTAACTAGAGCAGTCTCGGTGCTATGGTGGGCTCTAAATCCTGACTGAAACTCCTCAAATAAGCTGTTGTCATGGAGAAAGTTACACAACGGATTAGCTACCACTTTCTCCAGGATCTTTTAGATAAAAGGAAGGTTAGATATAGGTCTATAGTTAGCTAGAGTTCCTGCATCAAGAGTAGGCTTTTTAAGAAGAGGTTTAATTACGGCTACTTTAAATGACTGTGGTACATAACCTGCCACTAAAGATATATTGATCATATCTAGTATAGAGCTGCTAACTAAAGGAAAGACTTCCTTAAACAGCTTAGTTGGGATCGGGTCTAAGAGACAGGTTGACGGTTTAGACGCAGAAATAATTGAGTTTAGTTCTGAAAGGTCAATAGGAGAAAAACAGTCGAGGTTAAAATCAGGTTTTGGAACTGTTTCTGACGTATCAGAGGTATCTGCACCGGGTAAAGGTAGTAGGTTACTAATTTTATCTCTAATGTTTAGAATTTTATTGTTAAAAAAGCTCATGAAATCATTAGTGCTGAGAGCTAAAGGAATACATGGCTCAATGGAGCTATGACTCTCTGTCAGCCTGGCTACAGTGCTGAAAAGGTATCTAGGATTGTTTTTATCTTCTTCGATTAGAGACGAGTAATAGGCAGCGCGGGCGTGACGTAAAGCTTTCATGTATTTATTATGACTATCTTGCCAGATTAAACGAGATTCATCCGTTTTGGTGGAGCGCCACACTCTTTCAAATTTACGCGAATTTAGTTTTAGAGTACGGGTTTCTGAGTTGTACCATGGAGCTAGTCTCTGTCGTTTGATAACCTTCTGTTTTAGGGGGGCGATTGAATCAAGAGTAACTCTCAGCGAATCCACCGCACTATCAACAAAGTGATCTAGCTGAGAGGGACTAAAGTTATTATAAGAGTATTCAACTGGGTTAGAGCATGGTACTGAATCAAAAGCAGCTGAAATAGCTTCCTTAAATTTAGCTACAGCGCTATCAGATAAATTTCTAGAGAGGACATTTTTATTAACCATAGTTAATTCTGGTAAGAAAAAGTCAAAAGTTATTAAGAAATTATCTGATAGAAGAGGATTTTCTAGGAAAACTGTCAAGTTATTAATTTCAATGCCATAAGCTAGAACAAGGTCCAGGGTGTGGTTAAAACGATGAGTAGGTTTGTTTACACCCTGGGTGAAACCAATAGAGTCTAATAATGACATGAAAGCTGTGCTAAGGCTATCATTATCAACATCCACATGGATATTGAAGTCACCTACAACAATTATTCTATCACTGCTAAGGACTACGTTTGATAGAAATTCTGCAAATTCAGATAGGAATTCAGAATACGGGCCAGGAGGGCGGTAAACTACAACAACTAGAACTGGCTGAAAGGTTCTAGAGACTGGGTGTGAAAGACTGAGAGCAAGGCTTTCAAAAGAAGTATAATTCAGCTTCGGTTGAGGGTTAATTACAAGACTAGAATTAAAAACAGCTGCTACTCCACCACCTCGGCCAGTGTCGCGAGGTATATGAGTATTAAAATGACTGGGAGGGGTGGATTCATTTAAACTAACATATTCTGTCATGATTTGGTCTGTTTTAGTTTTGTATTTCAGAGTTTTGATTTCTTATCTTGTTTTATTTTTAAATTCTTCCCTAGTGTTGCTTGTTTTGTTTAGTTTGGTCTTTAGTGTTTTATTTTGTAATTTCTTATTCTTTTTTCTCTGTGTTCTGTGGTTCTTGATTTACTTTGTATTTGTCCTCAGTGTTCTTGTCTTGTGTAAATTCCTGTCTGTTTGCCTTCAGTGTTGATTGCCCTCATTGTGTTCACCTGTGTCGTTAGTCTCACCTGTGTCTGATTACCCCCTGTCTATTTAGTCTCTGTGTGTCTTCCCTTCTGTGTCGGATCATTGTCAAATGTTGGATGTGGTGTTTGTCTCAGTCTCCCTGTGTTTCCTCGTGGCTACCTTTTGGATTAATTATTTAAGTAGGTTTTTGTTTGCCTTTTTGCCTTTTTATTTAAATAAATAATTTTTGGTTCCTGCAATTGGGTCCTCCTCCCTGTTTTCACCAGCCGTGACAATATTCATCCTGAGACAGCCAGGTTTCTGTTAAACAAAGTAGATCAATACGATTTTCTGATATCAGATCATTTACTAAAAGAGATTTAGATGCTAAGGATCTAATGTTTAATAGTCCGCATTTAATTGTCTGATTTTTTTGGACACTCGTATTCGTAGTTTTAATTTTAATTAAGTTTTTATGATTTACGCCTTTTTTATTTACGTTTGGATTGCTTATAACGACGGGTCTGGGCCGGGAAACAGGCACAGTATCTATGGTAAAAGTAGAATTACAGTTATATTTACAGTCATAATTACAGCTATAGTGGCAGGTAAACTGATCTAAAGGAAGCGCAGAGAAGCGTGTAAGACTGCAGCTCTGCCTCCTGGTCTGAACTCTGATAAGTTGTTGTCAAGGTTTGGGACTCATAAACTCTGCTAAGTTTCTAGATAATAGAGCTGCACCGTCCAAAGTAGGATGGATGCCGTCTCTAGCTAGCAGACCAGGTTTTCCCCAAAAAGACTGCCAGTTATCTATGAAGCCCACACCGTTTGCTGGACACCACCTCGACAGCCAGCGGTTGAGTGATGACATGCGGCTATACATGTCATCACTGGTCAAGTTTGGGAGGGGACCAGAGAAAACTACGGAGTCCGACATCGTCCCTGCAAAACTACACACCAACTCCACATTAACCTTAGTGATTTCCGACTGGCGTAGTCAGGAGTCATTAGTGCCGACATGAATTACAATTGTATCAAATCTACGTTTAGTCTTTGTCAGCAGCTTTAAGTGAGATGTGATGTCACCCGCTCTGGCCCCTGGGATACACCTAGTAACTATGCCCGCTGACTTCGCTAACTTCACGTTTCTGACTATGGAGTCTCCGATTATCAGAGTTTTTGTCTCGGCGGGTGTGTCGCTGAGTGGGGAAAATTTGTTTGAAACATGAAGTGGTTGGTGGTGAACCATCTGCTTCATTTTACGACTATGCTTCCCTCGGACAGTAACCCAGCCACTGCCTCCCGGCTGCTCGGGAGCTACCGGGGGGGATGTAACGCTATGTCGGCCCGCACCGGCTACAGGTGGCTGGCTAACTACTGCTGCGTACGATGGCTGTGGCTATGACTCAAAAGTGCGGAGCTGGCTTTTCTAACTCAGACACCCTCGCCTCCAGAGCTATGAATAAACTACATTTAATACATAAACCATTACCAGTAAAGGAGGATGAGGAGTAACTAAACATCTGACACACAGAGCAGGAGAGGGAGAAGCAGGAAAAGAAGCCATCGTAGGTTAAGCTAAATGCTAAGCTAGACTAAGAGTAGGTAGTTAAAATAAACAAAACTGTTTAGCAGATAAGTCGCTAGAGAGCAATAGTGCTTGTTGATTACTTCTATTTGTCTAAGTGTGCAGTGATTTAGAAACAACAGTTGTAAGAAACTATACAAGTTAAACAATTGAGCTTTAGCTCTATCGATCAGCACAGCGGCAGCAGAACAGGACAGGGAGTGATGCAATACGCTCACCGTAGTACGTCAGCTGATAGCAGGAAAGGTTAACTAGAGTTTTACTGATAAATTGCTGTCCTTTAGGGCTTTCACACTTGCAGAAATCTCCTGAAAAACTCCTGATATATCCAGGAGGAGCTTTATATGGGAACGCAAACAGCCACATTTTTCGCTTGGACTTCACCCAGAGTTTCTCTCGCCAGACCTATAGTGTTTTTTCTGCAGTAAGTCCAAGTGAGCAGATGTGAGAGCGCCGCAGGATATTCTCCAGAGAATTCACCTCGAGCCAATAGGAGGGGTAGTGACGTTTCTATACTGTGACTGCTGCACGGTGCATAGAGTGTATACACGTAACCACTACGATCTCTGTGTACGTGATTAAACGGCTGCATTAAGTTTTCTGTTCTCCAGTATGTTCTTCTCCGCTCTTTTGCTGATGTTGTCATTCCGTTAGACTACACGTAGCATTGCTATAAAGGCAAATATTCTCATTAAAGCGTCATATAGCGGCCTCTGTTGCTTCGTCCGCTACTTCCACGTTGTTTATTTACGTCAGTTCTTACCTCAGGAGACCCCCGCCCCCCCCTCCTGTCTGACAGGGATAGTGTCCTGCTGTGAGGAGCATATGTGAACAGCCAGGTCAGGAGAATCTCCAGAGCAGTCCTCCTGAAATTATCTAGATATTTTGAGGAGTGCAAATGTGAAAACGGCTATTGATAGGCCTGCAGTTTCTTTTCTTTCTAGAAAAGCG
The DNA here is from genome assembly GCA_020745685.1 of Tautogolabrus adspersus. Classification (NCBI taxonomy): domain Eukaryota; kingdom Metazoa; phylum Chordata; class Actinopteri; order Labriformes; family Labridae; genus Tautogolabrus; species Tautogolabrus adspersus. The sequence goes on from CM036536.1 coordinate 31,751,033, forward strand.
CTATACAAGCTCAAGTTCATTTACAATTTTTTATTTTGGCAAAAGGGAAGCACAGAAAAACTCAGTTTTTACTTCTCAGTCCGCTCCAGATCCTCCACAGATTAAATAAAAGTACGGTATGTATGTTATCTTAATGTGCATGCATGTAAACTAGCTTAAATTGCTGCGCACGACCAGCTAGGCTCCATGGCAAATAAAATAACAGTATATTCAGGATGTTTCAATTAAATCAATATACCAACAACTAACAAAAGACAATAAAACATTCTGGAGAACATAAATAAACATGAAATAGTACAGTAATTAAAGAATGAAAGGGGATAAAAACTTGGGAAAAACAATGGACACCCACCTCTCCCACAGGGAATTTTCCAAAAGGGCAGAGGGGAGGGGGCAAAACGAATATATAATGATAACCAAAGAAGAAGAAAACAAAGGAAGAATGGGCTGCAGACTACAAAATAAGACGTAACAGACAATTGCCAGGTAATTTTGTGTAATTATAAAAACATAAACAGTGAAATATGTAACAGCATATTTGACCCTGTTTACATAAAGATATCATAGAGCGATTAAGTATGGGTAGATTTTTTATACAACTCCACTGTAGTGACCATCAGAAGTGACTAATCCCATTCATACACATTCATACGCTGCTGACGAAGCAGCGGGAGCAATTCTGGGTTAAGTGTCTTGCCCAAGGAAACATCGGACATGTTGCTGCAGGAGCTGGGGATCGAACCCCCAACCTTCCAGTTCCACAACCGACTTTACCAACTGAGCCACAGCTACATGCCTGTTTTGGTGGACTTGCTTTTGTTATTGAATGGAAACACTGACCAAGAGGAAAGGGGGGGCAATATGGGCTCTCTCCTTTTTATTGCCCTTGGGTTAATGAATAGTATTACTGAACATCAGAATTTAACAGTGCATAATTATTTGGGAGTTTGGGAGGGGACCAGAGAAAACTACGGAGTCCGACATCGTCCCTGCAAAACTACACACCAACTCCACATTAACCTTAGTGATTTCCGACTGGCGTAGTCAGGAGTCATTAGTGCCGACATGAATTACAATTGTATCAAATCTACGTTTAGTCTTTGTCAGCAGCTTTAAGTGAGATGTGATGTCACCCGCTCTGGCCCCTGGGATACACCTAGTAACTATGCCCGCTGACTTCGCTAACTTCACGTTTCTGACTATGGAGTCTCCGATTATCAGAGTTTTTGTCTCGGCGGGTGTGTCGCTGAGTGGGGAAAATTTGTTTGAAACATGAAGTGGTTGGTGGTGAACCATCTGCTTCATTTTACGTCTATGCTTCCCTCGGACAGTAACCCAGCCACTGCCTCCCGGCTGCTCGGGAGCTACCGGGGGGGATGTAACGCTATGTCGGCCCGCACCGGCTACAGGTGGCTGGCTAACTACTGCTGCGTACGATGGCTGTGGCTATGACTCAAAAGTGCGGAGCTGGCTCTCTAACTCAGACACCCTCGCCTCCAGAGCTATGAATAAACTACATTTAATACATAAACCATTACCAGTAAAGGAGGATGAGGAGTAACTAAACATCTGACACACAGAGCAGGAGAGGGAGAAGCAGGAAAAGAAGCCATCGTAGGTTAAGCTAAATGCTAAGCTAGACTAAGAGTAGGTAGTTAAAATAAACAAAACTGTTTAGCAGATAAGTCGCTAGAGAGCAATAGTGCTTGTTGATTACTTCTATTTGTCTAAGTGTGCAGTGATTTAGAAACAACAGTTGTAAGAAACTATACAAGTTAAACAATTGAGCTTTAGCTCTATCGATCAGCACAGCGGCAGCAGAACAGGACAGGGAGTGATGCAATACGCTCACCGTAGTACGTCAGCTGATAGCAGGAAAGGTTAACTAGAGTTTTACTGATAAATTGCTGTCCTTTAGGGCTTTCACACTTGCAGAAATCTCCTGAAAAACTCCTGATATATCCAGGAGGAGCTTTATATGGGAACGCAAACAGCCACATTTTTCGCTTGGACTTCACCCAGAGTTTCTCTCGCCAGACCTATAGTGTTTTTTCTGCAGTAAGTCCAAGTGAGCAGATGTGAGAGCGCCGCAGGATATTCTCCAGAGAATTCACCTCGAGCCAATAGGAGGGGTAGTGACGTTTCTATACTGTGACTGCTGCACGGTGCATAGAGTGTATACACGTAACCACTACGATCTCTGTGTACGTGATTAAACGGCTGCATTAAGTTTTCTGTTCTCCAGTATGTTCTTCTCCGCTCTTTTGCTGATGTTGTCATTCCGTTAGACTACACGTAGCATTGCTATAAAGGCAAATATTCTCATTAAAGCGTCATATAGCGGCCTCTGTTGCTTCGTCCGCTACTTCCACGTTGTTTATTTACGTCAGTTCTTACCTCAGGAGACCCCCGCCCCCCCCTCCTGTCTGACAGGGATAGTGTCCTGCTGTGAGGAGCATATGTGAACAGCCAGGTCAGGAGAATCTCCAGAGCAGTCCTCCTGAAATTATCTAGATATTTTGAGGAGTGCAAATGTGAAAACGGCTATTGATAGGCCTGCAGTTTCTTTTCTTTCTAGAAAAGCGCTATACAAGCTCAAGTTCATTTACAATTTTTTATTTTGGCAAAAGGGAAGCACAGAAAAACTCAGTTTTTACTTCTCAGTCCGCTCCAGATCCTCCACAGATTAAATAAAAGTACGGTATGTATGTTATCTTAATGTGCATGCATGTAAACTAGCTTAAATTGCTGCGCACGACCAGCTAGGCTCCATGGCAAATAAAATAACAGTATATTCAGGATGTTTCAATTAAATCAATATACCAACAACTAACAAAAGACAATAAAACATTCTGGAGAACATAAATAAACATGAAATAGTACAGTAATTAAAGAATGAAAGGGGATAAAAACTTGGGAAAAACAATGGACACCCACCTCTCCCACAGGGAATTTTCCAAAAGGGCAGAGGGGAGGGGGCAAAACGAATATATAATGATAACCAAAGAAGAAGAAAACAAAGGAAGAATGGGCTGCAGACTACAAAATAAGACGTAACAGACAATTGCCAGGTAATTTTGTGTAATTATAAAAACATAAACAGTGAAATATGTAACAGCATATTTGACCCTGTTTACATAAAGATATCATAGAGCGATTAAGTATGGGTAGATTTTTTATACAACTCCACTGTAGTGACCATCAGAAGTGACTAATCCCATTCATACACATTCATACGCTGCTGACGAAGCAGCGGGAGCAATTCTGGGTTAAGTGTCTTGCCCAAGGAAACATCGGACATGTTGCTGCAGGAGCTGGGGATCGAACCCCCAACCTTCCAGTTCCACAACCGACTTTACCAACTGAGCCACAGCTACATGCCTGTTTTGGTGGACTTGCTTTTGTTATTGAATGGAAACACTGACCAAGAGGAAAGGGGGGGCAATATGGGCTCTCTCCTTTTTATTGCCCTTGGGTTAATGAATAGTATTACTGAACATCAGAATTTAACAGTGCATAATTATTTATATTCTATTAGCTTCGTTAGGCAGTCGAATTAAATTCTACTGTAGAACAAAAGCTAACAAAAACATTTCTTTGACCTCATTTTCAGGCAACAGAAAGCGTACATCGGTACCCAGGGCCCATTACCTGAGACCACAGAGGACTTCTGGAGAATGCTGTGGGAACAAAACTCCACGATTGTAGTCATGCTCACCAAACTACGAGAGATGGGAAGGGTAACATATCAATGTCACTACTTCAGTTATGTCATATAATTGAGTATAAAACAGCATTCTATATGAATGGAACAGTAACAGAGCCTTTAATCATATTAAAACCCTTTTCCTTAAAAGTTAAGACATTGTGTTAGAAGGAAAAAACAAAGCAGAATGTGATTTGCAAAATTCAAATTCCTAAATCTAATGCAAAAGACGACAACAATATTACAACATATCAAATGATGAAACTGAGAACACTTATTTTGTTGTGTCCATCTAATCCAATTCATATGCCATCGGCGCAACAGTGGGAACAATTTGGGTTTCAGTGGCTTGCCCAGCTCGACATGTGACTGCAGGGCCGACCTTACCCCACTCTTTACCACTCTGTTGCATCACTTTTTTTTTCTTGAAACACCTCTAGTGCTTTCACACTTGCACAAAACTCCTAGACCCTATCTGGTGAATGATTCCAAAGAATAGGGGGCTGACAATTGAAGGCTCAACTCCCTCCCCCCATGTATTTGGGGACTTTTGGTTCCCAAATACATGGGGGGAGGGAATACACAAGCAAGCCTGCATTCGAAGGGCTTGACACATTAGAGGGGTGGGGACACTGAGCTCTCTAAGATAAATGGTAAATGATAATTAGGTTGAGATCCTACCTGTCAGAGTATGCAACGGCTCCTATAACACGCTCTTGTAATATCATGCATTGACTACTGCAAACCCCTACTTGCAGGTCTCCCTGCATGAACATTCAAACTTCTGGTCAAACAACTGATCCTCCTGCAGCAAGGTTGCACTGACAAGGCTGATAAGGTTGTTTGAGAATCATTCCCTGGTGTGTCCTTGTTTGGTGTAACAGAACTACAGAGAGAAGACTAAAAATGTATGTAGAGAAATCCTCCAGGCTTCTCTGTTGCCCTCCTTTGAGTTTTATTTTCTGCATTCATTTTGGCTGTGATCATTCCCCAGCCTTTATATTAAGTAGAGATGGGTCATTTTTATTGAAGTTTGAATTTCTAATTTACAAAACTTTTTCACACTTGGATAAAAAAAAAGACAGTTGAATCCCCTTTGACCAAAATTTGGCAGATGGACGACAATTTAAACTTTTTTTTTTAATTCCCTTAAAAGGAAGGTTAATGAAGGTGATTCTTTAATCCATTCCCCATGTTGTTAAAGTGTGCATGTCATGCACAAGCTGGGGAACCAGAAAGCCTGATTTGTGTATCTTTCAAGTAAACAGATCAAAAAGTAGTTCAGTCCCCTACATGTAAACTCAGATATAAACATGAGCGCATGACCCCTTGTCCAACAACAGCATAGTCAGCTTTCCCATAACAATTTTCAACCCAGCGAATTGCAATGTTCAAAAATCTAGATAACACTTCCTAGAGCAGCGTATATACAGGTGCAACTCATACCTGGCAGAGTAATATGATTTATCCAGAGGTAGGGTAGCATGAGCATATGACTTCTTTTTAAAAATGTGACATTGCCCCATGCTTTGCTAACAGAAAAAAACTTTTTGCATTGTTCTTGTTAAGCCTTGCCAAGGCCCCCTCGTCATAATGTCACAAAGTGGGGCCCGGGACCCTTTTGGAATCACTGCATTAATACGATCGTTGATATGAAACAATAAGGAGAGCTCAATGTACTAAAGTCACACGCAAGAAACAGGCACAAAGAGAATTAGAAGAGTATCAAGTACTATGGCGATTTACCACTCAAGCTTTAACTTAAACATTTCCTACAAAAATGTCAATAATGGTTTCAACACTGCTAATTAAAAATGGACTTACTAACTGAGTAACAAAGCACTATGTCAATCTAATCATTAAAAGCACCTTATGTGAAATGTGCCCCTGAATTATACATAACTTGACATTTAATGTACACATAGAAGGTAAAATGATGGCAAACATCCTTCCTTTTGGAATAAAAATTCTGCAACGCAGTGTTACATGGATGGTGATTGAGTTCAACAACATAAACTTCTGCAATCCTTACATGGTCCTCTGGACTGAAATCCCCACGACTCTGTGTTGACCAAGAGCCCCTGATTTGCTCAACCATTGAAAGGAGGTCATTTCTGCAACTGATAAAGAAAATGTATAATCTACCACGGCTTCAATATTCTATTTGTTCCTTATCCTTGATGCCCATTTCAAACTAAATCTTGATGCATTTACTGCTTCAACTCTTCAGGAAAAGTGTCATCAGTACTGGCCTGCTGACCGCTCTGCACGCTACCAGTACTTTGTGGTGGACCCCATGGCTGAGTACAACATGCCTCAGTACATCCTGAGGGAGTTCAAAGTCACAGATGCAAGGGTAAGTTCTTCTCAGCAAAGCTTCACTGTTGTTGCATGAAGTAGTACTAGTACTTTGAAATGTGACCTTTCAACCCCAATAAAGGAATCTATCTTTTAGACTTAGTAGGATGACCAGAATATGTCGGATTGGACTTATCACTGTTGATTAAATTATAAAAGATATTATGCTTTGTCAACAGGACTGTTTCAAGTTAAAATTAAATCAACTAACACTGCTCAGCACATGATCTCTTACAGAAAAGGGCTTCTCTCTTATAAAGGGGCTACCATTTACCCTGTGTGTGTGTGTGTGTGTGTGTGTGTGTGTGTGTGTGTGTGTGTGTGTGTGTGTGTGTGTGTGTGTGTGTGTGTGTGTGTGTGTGTGTGTGTGTGTGTGTGTGTGTGTGTGTGTGTGTGTGTGTGTGTGTGTGTGTGTGTGTGTGTGCGCCTGCCTGCCTGCCTGCCTGCCTGCGTGCGTGCGTGCGTGCGTGCGTGCGTGCGTGCGTGCGTGCATATCTGAAACCTTAGAGTTTAGAGTCATGATTTTGTTTGAGCATATGATTAGGTCAGCTATAATCTGTGAACACGGTTTCACTAATTTCTCAAATCTCTTTTCAAACTTCTTCTTTTTTTCATTCCCTTTAGTATACTTTAGCACAGTATTTTATTCTTCTTAAAAATGTATTATTTTTAAATTTGCAACTGTAACTCCTTCAAAGTTTTGTCTTCTTGGTCAACATCTCAGCCCAAACACTAACCAATAGCTGGCGCAGCCAATAACCTGTATTAGACATCCAGACAAGGAGCAATGTTGCCACCAAGATGGAGGGGAAGGAGAAGCTCTTTGAGCAAACATGAAACATTGAAACATTGATCCTGAAGTGAAGCCACCACAGGCCTCCTGTCCTGTGCCTACCAGCATCACCTGGGCCCTCATTTATCAACAGTGCTTAGAAAGTGTTCTAAATTCTGTCTTACGAATTAGATTTAGAATGTGCATTAGTACAAAAAAATCAGAATTTATCAAGCGTACTTTCTGGGACATTTGCATTCAGAAACTCCTCCAATAAACCATTTATGGTAACAACACACCTCTTTTAAAACCACGTGAATATATTTACCTCGCCGAATAATGACAACGAGCAAAGAAAGGGCGCTTCATGGCAGCAGAAATGGAAGTGGATGAGTTTGAATAGAAAATGGTGATACATAAATATATAAGTAAATGAGTAACTAAAACAAAAAAGACTTGTTTTTTCACTTAGTGGGGAAGTTACTAACAAAAGACAACATGCTGCATGAGAGAAGGTAACAATTGCTGTCAATTCTGTTGGTCGGAGGAGAAAACACTTCAGAAATCAAGCAGAAGACGTTCGATATTAAAGGGATACTTCACCCATTGAAACATGAATCTGTATTGAAATTGGGTCATATATGTAGAAGAAATGTGAAATAAATTTAAGTTAGTGCCTTCTGGACCGAGAAATGGCAGAAAGTGTCTTTTTTGTTCATGTGGATGAAAGACAATAACTCCCAGAATGCACAGCACCGCAGGCCACTCCCATTGAAGCTACGGTGCTCTATTTACAGTCTATACGGCCGTTTCCTCAACTGATTCCGAGATTTCTTCCAGAAGGAATTGGCATCTTAGAAATTCCTGGCAGCAAACGGACTCTATGTCTGTGTCCATAGGCCAACAGTGAGAGCACCGACACCACCAGTCCGCCCCAGCTTGACCCGGCACAGGCTCCTCGTCCTCACCAAAGCCGACAGGCAGGTCTTGTGCCCCAGCTGCTGCAGGCACAAGACCTGCCTGTCGGCAGCAGCCACCTCCCGTTCCTCCATCAGCCTCAACTGCTCATCGCTATATTGCGGCTCGTAGAGACCTTTAAAGAACATCTTATCCTAAATATGACTTTGCTATGGGCATAAACTTTACAGACAAAGACGAGTGACAAGAAAGCTTTGAAAAGCAGCATCAAATGTGTGTTGAATTATTAAAATGTTGGTTACTTCTCTATAAAAAAAAAAAAGAAAGCGCCACGAACATCCGATTCGAGCACAAGACCTTCAAAATCCATATCGGTTTGAAGTTGAAACATACTTTTTTCGCCATTGTCGATTCTCCTCAGCTTTCTCCACACAGAGCCTGTTAGCATAGCTTCCTAGTAAGATGGCGAACATTGCTTTTAGATTCTGGAAGTGAGGTCCCACCCACTGATCTGTAATAGGTCTGTAGCTTCAGTGGGTCCCACCCCCTATGGGCGGGTTGAAAACATGAGGAACTAGCGATGTAGTTTCACCCCCTCTAACCAAAGCAGCCTCTGATGACGCAAAATGACGATTTTTGCGTCATCGGAGGCTCCTTTTCAGACAAGAAATAAGGAGCTTTCTTGTCTCAGGGGAAAATGAGGGTAGGATGCATTCTAATGATACAAAGCTTAATGCAAATGGGTGAAGTATCCCTTTAAGCTCAGTGCAAAAAAAAAAAAAGCATCACAGCACAAAAGCGAGAAGTAGTTGTAGCTGGAGAATAACAGAATACCAGCGCTCTGTTGAAACGCACTTACTGCGGAGCACAGGTTTTGTCCTCTAATAATGCAAAACGTGCCATGATACAACATTTCATATGCCTGTCACCGCAGTCCTTTTAAGTTTTGAGACCAATTAGGCAAAGCGCCTGTTTCAAACTACTTTTGTGTTTTTAATTAAAGAAAACTCGGAACATGCATCTACCTTGAGATTGATTAAGGCATACTGGGACACTCGTAGTGCTTTTTATTTCTCGTTACAATATTTTACTGTTTCTGTGCGTACATGTTAGCATGGTCAGAGCTGTGCTTATATTTACACACTTTTCTAAGTAAAAGTAAATTGATAAATTACAGTCTTTGAATGGGAATGTTGTTATGCACTCATTACGCACAGATGCATGCTTACGCACTGCTGATAAAGAAGGCCCCTGCAGCTTGGCTAGCTATCATTACAAGAACTTGCATACAAAAAAGTGGAACACACAATGTCAGATCTCTGCAGCTGCCATTTTAACATTTAGTTAAAGCTAAATAAAACTAAATTCCAGAGGTTTAAATATTTGCTTTATTTATATGTATTTCTGACTATTTTAGCTTTAGTTATATAAAACAGCACAAATAATACACATTTGTAATGTGTTTCCACCTTAACCTGAACCCCACCCCAAACCCTAAATGTTCCCTAATTAAATGGTGATTTAAAATATCTGTCTCCATTTTTCTGTGTGCTTGTTAGGATGGTCAGTCAAGGACAATCAGGCAGTTTCAGTTCACTGACTGGCCAGAGCAAGGAGTGCCAAAAACAGGGGAGGGTTTCATTGACTTTATTGGCCAAGTTCATAAAACTAAGGAGCAATTTGGACAAGAGGGACCCATCACTGTGCACTGCAGGTAAGTGTTTTTTTGTGTGACTATGGTTGTGAGATAGAATTATAGATAGCTGTAACGTGGTGTGCGATTAAGGTCCAAAATGTTACCATTTGATTTGTCAAATCCCTTGCTATTTGTCCCTTTCTGCGCAACATAGTTGAGTCGTGCAGCATCCTTCTGCTGCCGCAGTGATGGAATATAACGACACTCATGGCTCATTTAAATTTACAAAACTCCCAGACAGATCAGTTTGACATTCAAAGGTACTATGCACCTTCCGTCAAACGGAATTAAAATATCACCTAAGTTTGAGCTACCACCAAGGAGCTTGGCATACAGGTGCAGCTAATCAGACTGATGTTAGTGGGCCACCACGCCACTACACGACTGTTTTGAAGTGTGAGAAGTGCCACTGAGCTGAGGATATCCGCACATCACAACACAGAGAACATGACAGCTACTTTACTGACTTTGTGGCTTATTTCGAGTCATTTTAGTCATATACAGCCATAATACTCCGGGATTGCTCGATAATGAAACTGGTCATTGTTGTGTAGCCGTGCTTGTGCTTGTGCTTGAACTGTACCGTGCCGAAGCACACCTCTTCCAAGCGTGTGCATCAGAGCACTCACACTAGTCAAACGAACTGGACTTAGGGGGTGAAGCGTGCTTAGGCTTGGTACAGATTGCCTAGTGTAAATGCGCACTCAATCCTAAACTCGCTTAACCCCTTAAATCCAGTTCAATTGACCAGTGTTATTGCCCCGATCTGTGCTCAAGCACAGTACACTTCCTTGGCCTATGCGAGGTTGGAAGAGGTGTGCTTCGGCACGGTACAGTTCATGCTCAAGCACAAGCACACAACATGGACAAAAAGTATAATCAATCCCCGCCTCCTTTGTTGATAAATCGTGGAGGGTTATGGCTGTACAGTATCTGACTAAAATGACTCAAAATAAGTCACAAAGTCAGTAAAGTTACAGTCATGTTCTTTGTGTTGTTCTCCGATGTGCTGAAAAAGTAACAGTGATATAACATAACATGTTTATTTTCTTTTATAGTTGTGTCTTTGAAACTAAAGTCAAAACATGAATTCATTCTTGGTAGAACGGTGTTCAAAACAAGGCAGAATTTATGTTTTACAATCTATGTTCGATCGGAACATAGATTGTAAAACATAAATTCTGGCTACATTCAAATTCAGAACAGGCTATTTTTGTAACATCATGTGATCGACATGATGTTACAAAAATAGCCTGTTCTGAATTTGAATGTAGCCTATATAAACATGTAAGCCAGCACGAAAATACGCTAACGTCGAACTTTCTTTTGATAAGCTGATTTCAGTCTGTCGGACAGTTTTTCAACACACTTAGGCTTATCTGAACAGGTATCCTGCCCCAGAGCTGGCTCGCTCTGATGACTTAATTTACCGTGGTTACTGAGCTGACACCCATATAAACCATGGTGATGGAACGAAGTTCTCACTGAAATGAGCGAGACTTATCAAAGCAAGCCAGGCCATGATATGCCATGAAAGTGGCATACCATGGCCTGGGTTAACCCTTTAGCCACTTTCATGGCATACCCATCTGAACAACAACAAGAAAAAGAACAATAACAACTACAACAACTACAAAACAACTCTCTAAGCTCTGCCAGTGAAAGGTGTCTGATCCAACCTTCACAACAGGGCCCTAATACTTCAACTAGTCTTTTCTCCTCTGATGCCCTCCAGTAGTGGAATGAACTTCCAAACTGCATTCGCTCTGCAGAGTCCCTTCACACCTTTAAGAAAAAAGCTATAAACCCGATATATATAACGACGATTTTAAGATGTTTTCTATACTGATTAGAACTCTCAAGAACAGCCGTCGATGTTGTGCTTTGCCTCTGTGCATTGCCTGTCAGCACCTTTGTGTCCAATCAGACTTAAAGCTGTTTGTTTGCACTTACTTTCCTCTTTTCTAGATCCTTGCTTGTGTTCTTACTCTCCAATGTACGTTGCTTAGGATAAAAGCATCTGCTAAATGAATTGTAGAATTGTAAAAACAAAATTACTACATCACAACAAAAACAATAAAGATTATAATGATAAAAGTAAGAAGAATACGAACAAGGTTAAAATTGTGCATAATGGTATGTTTATAAATTGAGCGTTAGTTCTGGCCACAGAGTCCCGCTCTACCATTATGCCAGAGTTTTTGGTAACAGCTGATCTCACGTAAGCCTCCTCGGCTTATGGCCAGTTGATTTGATTGGAAGCATCCTATTGGCCAAATAGTACGTATCTGCCTTATTTAAACTGCTCTAGCCTGCCTCGTTGCTGCTCCCTCTGCAAGCTGCATTTGCAACCCTCCTCTACCCCTGCTCCTCCTTTATACTGTTCTGACTTAATCAATATCATGCTGTTGTCATTGATGCTTGCTCTGTTTGGTTTGCTACTCATCTCCCTGCCTTAAGCTTTCCTGTATGCACAGGAAGGACAGGAATGTGTGCTGTTCCTGTCTGATGCTTTCCAAGTAAGCACATGGAAGGGCAGGGAGATCCCTGAACAGAGCCATACCGCCAAATATTAATATAAAGTATTTTTTCTTGACAAATTGGTCCTGACTGAAATGCACATACATACACATACACTCATATTCAAATATATACATAAACATATTATTAACACAGATATCAAATTAATTTACAATAAAATACATTGATATTATGACATCCATGTATCGGTCTTTTCTGCCCTCTTCTTACATTTCTTTATGGACTGTTGGAAGACATGCGTGGATCCAGCTCACAGCAGTGGTAGGCTTGTTAGTAAGAAGATGAGAAGGATTACTGTTGGAGCCATTTTTGGGTGTTTTGTTTGTTGGGCTGACCACTGGGTGGCACTGTAAACCCAGGGAGCCTAACTTTATTTAAATGACTCTGATTAACAGCAGGTGTTGCACACAAGGAAGGTCAAAGGTTTTTGACCGTGGCACATCGTGGTGAAAGTTGAATACCGAGGCAAGAATCAAGCATTTTCTTTTGTTTTATTTACAAATCTGTTTTATGTTGACCAATTAAAAGGATTGGCATATCCAAGTGGAAGATTTTGTTTGTTTGTTTTTGGACCCACGCCAAGGAGCCACGCATACTAAACAGACCCAACAATGAAATGTGCGTCAACAATTAGAAAGAATATATTCCATGTTTCTTCGAAGACCAATATTCTGGGAGGCTGACTGTTATTGTGTGCCTTTGCATACAGTTTAGTGAGCTTGTCAATATCCTTTAAAGAATTTGTGAAGTCTTTAGACTTTATCCAAACTTTAAAGAACAATATTTGTGTAACAGTAAGGTTTCTGTCCTCTGTCATATATTTCATTTGGAGTTGAGAAGTATATGTGTTTCTGTGTGAAAAATGTGATGAAAGAGTCTAATTATGTAATTCTCCAACAGTGCGGGTGTTGGTCGTACTGGTGTGTTCATTACTTTGAGCATTGCCCTGGAGAGGATGAGGTTCGAAGGATTGGTTGACCTCTTCCAGACCGTCAGGACTCTACGAACCCAGAGGCCGGCCATGGTGCAGACAGAGGTTAGACATGCACTTTTACCTTTAGCTTTGAACACTGCCCTTGTATATCAGTACCCTTTTTTGTTAATGATTTAATTCTGCCTTCCATTTTTAAATCACAAAACAGTGCACCTGCTCCTTAAATACAAAACTGTGCTGCAAAGGGACGAGCTGCAGGCACATGAAGTCCAGGTGTGAAGTGAGGATAGCACTCTTTCCCTTCAGGGATGCTTTGACTGTAGAGACTGGTCCGTTCAGAAAGCAACTAAAAACATAGATGTAGTGTGCAGCTATATTTCTTTCTGTCTTGATAGTGTGATCCCGAAAAAACAACAAAAATTGTTTCCTGTCCTTATACCAAGTCATGGATCACCAAGGAACTGAAAAGTCTGCTTAGGGAGAAAAAAAAACTGTTTTGAGAAGCAGGGTAAAAAAATGTTATGTTGAAATTAGAAAAGCAGTCCGATATTAAATTGAAAATGCAAAACTCAAATTCCATGAGGCTAATCTGAAATCTGTGTGGGATGGCATGAGATGAATGACAGGTCTGCAAAAAACGATAATACTGTGACCTTGAAGGGTTTTACTTCAGATGTGCAGCTCCCTAATGACTTATATAGATTTTATTTGAGATTTAACAACATTAAAGTTTCAAAGGATGTCTCTGCTTTTAATATCGATGTTCCCACAGTTGCTAAGCTTTGTAAACAGACTAAGGTCAGTAAGAGCTCTGGTCCAGACAACATTAGTGGCTGGGTGCTCAAGTCTTGTGCTTTGCAGTGGTATTTTCCAAGTAATTTTTACACTTTCTCTTCAAGTGCAGAGAATTCCTAAAGTGTGGAAACATGCCACCATTGTCCCAGTGGCTATTAGTTGTAAACCCCAAAACCTTAAATGATTTTGGACCAATAGCTCTAACCACTTTGATGATGAAGACCTTTGAGAAACTAATAAAACAGGAGATACAAAAGCAGTGACAGTCAGTTAGACCCACTTCAGTTTGCTTACAGGGTGGCAGAGGTGTTGAAGATGCAACATTTACTCTGCTAAATGTTTTTGTTCACTGTCTGGAAGCCTCAAAAATTCATTCTAGGCTCCTGTTCATTGACTTCTCAGCAGCTTTTAATACTATTCAGCCTTACTTACTTGCTGAGAAACTCCCTTTTCATTTTAATTTAAATTTCTTGTCAGCTGGATAGTGGATTTTCTGTCAAACAGCTCACAGTGTGTCAGGGTTACAGCGGTCGTTACAGAATGCCTCGAACCAAAACAAGACATGCCAGACGTTCTTTTATCCCTGTTTCCATCGAAAAGCTTAATTTGCTGGCTTAACTTTGTTGTTTACTCAGGTGTTCTTTTGTTGGTAAGACATGTTTTTAGATCAAAGTTTTAGATTATATCCCTGATTATTTAATTATCTTTTTATTCTTCTCTTACCTATTTTAGCTGGATTATTTATTATGACTATTTATTTTACGGACTGCACAGCACTTTATTTGACTTAATGCACTTTTCTGTGCAGTGGGTCTGAACTGTTTAAGCCTCTGGCTCAGAGTGGATGAAGTACCTGTTTTTCACTTGAGCTGTGGATTTTCCGTATGTCTGTATTTCTGATGTTGTCTTTTGTGTACCTGTTGTGTCTTTTTGCCTGCTCCAGATCTAATTTATTTCGGGATAATAATACATGTGAAGTTGAAGTTAAACAGAACTAAATATTGTTTGTCACCAGGACCAGTATCAACTATGCTATCGGGCAGCTCTGGAGTATCTGGGAAGCTTTGATCACTATGCAACATGACTTAACCAAGAAAGGCACCCTGAGAAAAGGTCTGTGTTTGCCCTGAGCCATATCTATGAAGCTCAGCTCCTTCTGTCCTTGCGGCTTGTTGAGAATGCCCTGAGGAGGACTAATGAGAGGGTGAACACAGCAGGAAGTAAAGTGGATCAGAGGAAACGTCAAAGGAATTGGATAACCCCTTGCTGGACTGGAACATGATTCTGCAACCTAACCAACACCAAAAGCTCCAAAAGAAATATTCCCTTCAGCCATGCTTCATTTTAATTATTTACCTCATCCTCTCATCTCTCACCATTTTCTTTCTCTAGATAGCAAAAACTGTTTTTCTAATCTTTAGTTACATTTATTGTACTAAGTTACATGAATATATATAATGTATTATGTAACAACTCACAGACATCATAATTTGTCTCATTGAAACTTTTGTTTTACGTATGTGTTTAACTTACTTTTTTGGACAAAGGAGAAGTATTTCCAACATAATGTCGAGCATATATTCAGAGCTGCTGATTATTTGAATTTGTGCCATTGATATAATATTTTAAGAAAGGTTTTACGTATCATATTTTTCATGTTTTACTATCTCCTCCAAATGTTAACTCAGGTATACTAACTACAGTTTAATAAATGTGTGTGACAACATAAAGTACTGATAACATGGCCCATGCATGAAAAGAAAATCAGTGATGCCATCAGGGAAGAACTGTAACACCGCATTTTCTTGTAAGGTGCTTATAAAAATAAATCACTTCATCATGTTAGTTTAGTTTCTCAACATTAAAGGATGAAGCCATCTTTATTCTTCATGCTCTTTTTGTCTCAACACCAATGTGGTAGTCAGTCCCTTGATACTTTCAGAATATGTCTACGACTGTCTGCACCAAGTTTTAGTTCTTACTACAAATGCGGAGTTTGAAAAGGGCTCATAAATCAAATCAAGTTTAATTTAAAAAAGTTAAGTACTGGTCCTATGACAGGTTGAGACTGTAGTATTAAGCATTACTTACAGTAAGAAGCAGGGCTCGAGCAATTTGGGACCGTGCATACAAGATTTAGTCAAAATAAACAACAGTGAGACTCACTGATTTGTTTTCAATTAAATGAAAGAGACGAATAAAATGTGAAAACACATTCTATTTAGAGTTTAATTTGAAAGTGGGATAAACCCATTGCTTATTTGAGACTGCAGATTGTTTTTCATGACATAACAAAATACCATATCACAAGTTTAGAATCAATTATTCCTATTACAGAAACTGTGATTGCTGTAAATATGATATTACAGCTGACTATGCCCAAAATACCGTCCATCCTGCAAGAATTACTTTGATTAGCTGAAAATATTTTACCTTCTCCTCACAAGTTACTAGATTTTTTTGACACATACTTCTTCTTTTACAAAATGATTTTACTTTTGCTGAAAAACCTAATTGTAATCAAACAAACTATAGAAAATGCACTGGTGTTTCATGGACTGACCATTCGGCCCACCAACACGGTACTGACATAGTTATAGGGAAGGGATTTATAACTACCAACTATTTCTAACATCGCAACGTTTCGTACCACATGCCACCTAAGCCATACATGGCTTTGCACAGACCGGACAAACAAGCAGATTAACTAGATGCCCATTCATTATTTACTTCACCTCAACTATATATCAATGTGTTGCACTGGGACAGACTATGGATGCAATGACCAGGTGAGCTGGTTTTGGAGAAAGTAATGTTGACGGTTCTATTCATCCATAGGGGGGCTATTCATTGGTTTTGTGTATTTGTTAATAAAGCAGATGAAAAATCTTGGAAACTTAATGTTAATAAAGTTGAATTGTTGATTTTTTTAATAAAGAAATTGTGGCTTTCTTTTCACTTTGTAGCCATGTGCAGAACAGATAGAAAAAAATAATGAGAGTTGGGAATAGGGAAGACCTTTCAGTCCCAGAGGCACGTCCCATGAGGAAACATTGACAACTTGTAGGGAGATAAATCTGTTGGATCTTTAAAGAAACAAGCTCACCAGAGTATGGGACCATATGGTCTGGTACTCTTTGATGCCTGGCCGAAATAGCAGCAACACAGGCCCTCAGAGCAGAACAAGAGAGATTCTTGTCCAAAAAAGATCATTTTTGGGGAGGTTTTTGAACAGTGGTAGTCATGTTGAAATATTGTTGGGAAATATGCTGAACCCTGAATTGTTCCCATTGCTATGCCATTGAATGGCATTAGTTAATAATGGGATTAGATGAACTCTTGACATAGCAGCCTCTAGCATGAGTGTGTGAATGTGGTGTGAATGAGTAAATGTGACATCCAGTGTAAAAGCCCTTTGAGTATTCAGAAGACTAGAACAGTGCTATATAAATTCAAGGTTATTTACCATCCACAAAATACCTCAAATAATTATGTTACAACATCTGATAGTAGGAAAATGAAACTGTTGGCTCAGTGTTGGTGTCAGTCTTCTCTCGACCGGAAAGTTCTTTAATCCCAAGCTCTTGCAGCAACATGTCGATGTGTCCTTGGGCAAGATACTTAACCCCAAGTTGCTCCAGCTGGTTCATCAGCAGCGTGTGAATGTGTCTGAATGGGATTAGTTAATTGGTTCCCAACCCAGGGTCACATATTAAATAAAATCATGGAAAAACATTATTGGTAAATGTATTCAATGGTCTTTTGGTAAGAACAAGTGTATCCTATTCTGATAGGATTTTGTCAATGACAACTTTTGAAAGCAATATATCCCTTTTTTTGTGTGGGTTCTGGGAGGTGGGGGTGGGCTGCAATGGAAAAAAGGTTTTATGGACTGGATTAGTTAATACCAGAGGTGAGTACAGTTCATCAAAAATATAACTCGGTTAACAGTTGATCCATTAACAAAGAGATTAACTTCAATATCAGTTAATCCCATTAATATTTATCGTTGACTAGTATTAAAGGAAAACAACAAAAACATCAGCTTTTTGTAATGTCAATAGATCTGAGATCTTAAGAGGCCAGGATGACTTAGAAAACTAAAAATTACATGTCTGTATTGAAAATCTACAAATAGCCTGATAGACAATTTTCGATATCACCTCCCCTGATGGCCCGTCTGTCCACACTGAAAGTGTATTTTCTCATTATCTCCATCAATTAAACATCTGCTGTTCTGTGTATATCACTCGTTATACATCCCTAGAAAGCTAGGAGTACTGATTCTGACCATGTAAACCATTTCAAGATCCAACCAACACAGCAGCCACAGTGTACGCATCTGTTAGACCACATTTTTCTTATCGTCTTAAGGTCTATTGTTCTCTTCCAGTCATAATATTCCAACAAAAACAGTCCTGCTGCATTAGCAAAAATCCCCATGATCCAAATACTGTAAAAGATTTCATCCAAACACATTACACCCATAATCCCATAAGGATCCACAGTTTGCTTCCAAATTTCCACCACTATTCAATCATTTTCTCTGTGCTTATTTTGGACTTTTGGTTTGTCACCTCATTTGAACAATAAGGACCTTTAATTCACTGTTCCTAGGCTATAGCCAATGAGAACCTTAAGAGAAAATGGACTTTCTTTCTCTCATCTCCATGTTCGCCATTTCACATGAGAATTGTCAGTTGCAAAAAAAAAGAATAGCAACAGTTTTGGCAGTCTGGTCTCTACTTATGTTGAACAACTTACTGCCGCAACAGCGTTGGGCTTGGAAAGGGGGATAAAGGGTGATGCAGAAAAAAGAGATAAATGAATAAAACAGATGTATTGCTACTTTATAATGCCAGTAATAGTGGTAAAAAAGGTATGTGTGGTATTAGCAGTAACAACTAAAGCCTGGCTCACACTTCAGGATAATTGGATCGATTTGAGGTCCGATTCCTCCTTCGCGACAATCGCGGGGTCGTTCCCGACTCAAGTCTGCTCGGAACCAATTAACCGACCAGATTATCTTGTAGTGTGAGTGGTATCCATCGGCTAAAAAGAAAGCAACAGAGTGGGAGATTTTGGAAAACAACTTAAAAGAAAAAAAAAAAAGAAAAAAAAATAGGTAGTTTTTTTTTTTTTTTTTTTTTTTTCCCCCTGGTATGGTTATGTTATTGTAATTTATGTATGTGTGCATGTGCGTGTATATGTACTGTATGGGTGGGGAGGGGTGTGTGTGTGATATGATATCAAGGTAAAAAAAAAGTTCCTTAATGATCATTGTATATCATGATACCTATCGAATTAATAAAGAGATATTTAAAAAAAAAAAAAAAAAAAAAAAAAACTTAAAAGAAAACACCCAAATGTTTACCAGCATTGTGCAACGTGTGGATCTGAATTCAGTTGGTATCAGCGAATGCAAGTCTAAGATGGAAGAGCTGCAAAAGAACACTTAGACCTGAAGAAAGGACATGCTGATTTAAAAGAGAAAGTGCTTGAAGCAGAAAGATACAACCGCCACTGGAACTTAAATTTTCTGGTCTCAGGGAACAAGACGAAGGAAAAAACATCAGAGAGGAAATCTTAGAGCTGCTTCTTCAACTTGAACCACAATGCATGATGGTATATTACTTTGATAGTGACCAATGGTTGTACACTACTTTTCACAATGCATTATGGGATACAATGAGTATGATTATGTTCACTCAGAATTCCGACACCACTACAAAATTGTGTATTTACTATATAGCAGTGTTGTCAGATGTACAATAACTATTGTATTTGTACCATAATTTTGATCAATAATTGCAGAAAATGCCAAATGTACAATAATTTTGCAATTTCAATGTCCTCTTAACCAAACGTTTGTTGTTATTTGAGAGCAACCAATCACATCAGCATGACTGAGATGGCCATCAGCACCATTCAGCATTTGACCGGCACGCCCGGCGCTCTGCTGCCAGGCTTTACCTGCCTGATAAATCATCACCTGATGTCCTGTTAACACCTGCAGCTCATTTTGCCAGACAGACTGTAGGAAAATGCATGTCACAACAACTTAAGATCTTACTAGCTTAGCTACACAGCAGCTGGAGGCAGAGCACTTTGCAAACAATCTACACTTTAATAGTTTGTTCCTTTGTTCGTTTTTACGTATTTACATTACTATGGTGTGCAGGTCATAGTTTTGCCATTCAGTGTGGTTTTTAGGACCCGTCTCGTTTTTTGTGTCAGAGAGCAAATCTGATTTTATATTATAATTAGAATAGATGATGAAGTTTTTGAGGTAAGACATGGGCTACTTTGAATGTATACAGTACAGTATAAGGTGCCAGAATGTATTAAACATTATCAAATTTAGTATGTTTTTTTAATTCCGGGGGAGGGTCCCCTGGATCCCCCTACACATGTCTGGGTTAATGCTGCATTCAGGTGCTCCTCGGATGGTCCAAGTTTCGGAGTTGTGAAGTCTGATTTCAGTGCGTTCACATGATTTCAGTTCGAAAAGTTGGAATGTTGTAACAACTACAAAAAAAAGTGTGGATGCTATGAAGAAGATTAGTGAATGTCTCTGTTACGGGATATATTTTCGCAAAAAGTTTATGTTCAATAGATGAATTAATCAAAAAGTATGTTAACATTAACATAACATATTTTGCCCCCCATGTGATGACGAATATTATGTAAAGTCGGGCACCTAATTTTTTCCTGAGTTCCCCGAGTTGTTGTTCCGACTTGAGCAGGCGTTCATGTGCATTTTACAACTCAGAAACTCATTTACCCAATGTGTCCGATACCGCATGAATGCACCATAAGGCCCCACTCTCCTCAAACCCTAGTAACGCCCCTGGGTGAGAGGCATTCCGCAGTAAAACCTTTAAGAACGGTGAGAGGCGTTTGTTTGTATATGTGAAACCAACATTTTGTTAGGGATCAAGCAATAACAGCCACTCAATTATATTGACTTAGTTTAACATGTCAAATATGATCAAAGTTAAGTACCACCTACCACCGTGAGCCTAGTTTGATCTTATATTTCATTTTAAGGCTGCTTCCAAGTCACTTTCCCACCATTTTTTACCTGTGATAGGCCCATTAGGCTATAAGGTGATTAAATAGGCCTATTAAATGAAAAGACTACATTTACACTCACACGCTGCCTCGAGCAGCAGTTTTCTCCCACGCCACTTCTCTCGCCTTGATGCTGCTGCAGGAGTGTTACCGTTTTTTCTAAAATGATGTTCATATGAGTCACCGTATGTCCACATGAGGATTTCTAATTCGAGAGAGTTAAAGGTGCACAATATGTAGATTTGGTAATGAAATTTGAAAGTTGGAGAAGTGAAACAATTTTATGCTTTATTTTCTGAACTAAATACATAAACTTTATTCAAAGGAAAAAATGGGTCCCTGGAACACTGTTTGGAGCTGAAAAGTTACCAGGAGAGTTACGGTTTCACTGTTGCGGCCCCCCACCACAACTTCTCACGTATTATTTCATCTTCAAACAGTTTTCTTCTGAGGACAGTTTGTGTATAGAGTTATGAACATATACCACATAATCTGTACATTTCTCCAACTTTCACATTTCTCTACCAAAATTCCACAGTGCACCTTTAAAGTACGAGGGCGTTTTTTTTGTCACCTGCTGCCATGGCAAATCTTAGTATCGGGCTCCATTAATGTATAGCCTAATAGTTTTAACTTAAATCAGCTGTTCAGGAACCGGAAACTATGAGTTTCCCATCTGAGAGTAAATCAATTTAGAGCTCAAAGTTAGACTGAAGAGTTCGTTCAACCTCCTTTCTGAAACGGGCCCCTGAATTAGTGACGCTTCACACTCTCATTTTTCGTTTCATCACCCTTTCATGATCTGTCTCTTATTGCATACTCGTTGGTTTTGACAAAAACGCAAATAAATAGGGGAGAGGCAAGAGAAGGAAACGTAGATGCAATTTTGGTGATACAGCGATTCTGTGTAAAATATTAGTGGGCTATGGTTGGCTGGGAACTACGGAAGCCCCTCCCGCGGAGTGACATGTAAATAAACACACACTGGGCGCATGCGCATGCGTTACTGAAATAATGGAGGACTGTCTTTTCTACACCGACCGATGATGTCTGTATTTCTACTTTAAAAGGCTTGACTGAGGAAAAAACGACTGGTCAACAATTCATTTTACGTAAGCTTTGTTATTGAAACTTCATAGATAGTTTGTTGTTTGAAAGTTTGTGTCCAACAAACTAACGGACAGCAACAAGCAGTGGTTGCTTGTTGGTTAGCTTAAAGCAGAGAGGCAGCTGTCAAACCTCAGTCCGGAGACTCGACGATAGCGGTTTCTTGTACTTGTATTGAATACTTATTTGGTTTTTACAGAAGACTTAGGTTGTCTGAATACGACTGTGTTTTTTTAGATAACACTTAAAATCCCCGAGACCCAAAAAGCTATACAGGGTTTAGCATGTTAGCTAACGGACTAGCTAAATCATTTTCCGAGGAGCAGAGCTGTCATTGGGCCACGGTGTGTAACAGACAGGTTATTTACCCAATCACAGACTCAGGATCAAAATGTAGGAGGGTTATTTGGAGCCACGGTTACACGCCGAATTCCAAGTCCTAAGGGTTGGACGTGTAAAGACCATAATGTCAATTAGAGCAGGGGTTTCCAAACTTTTCAGCAAGAGGGTGCAAGAGACTGGGGACCCCCACTGTCCTTAGAAGTGGTTAAAGCATTTAACATTGCGCACAACCGCAAGCACTAGAAGGCCTGTCCAAGCACTGGCATTAGACCAAAACAAAAGATAAGGTACTAATATTATTTCAGTGTCTCTCTGTGCATTTTTATCTATAAAGAGCAGCACACACCAACATTGTTGCAGTCATGTGCAAACTTACATTTAGAGGATTTCTTACACATTAATTGCATTACAGCACAAATCTAACTCAAGACTGTGGTTTCATTTTAAATTGAACAACTTTTTTGTATATCATTTCAAAATAATGGGTAAAATATGCAATTTCAAATCATTTGGAATAATTTCCCTCTAAGTTTTTGGAAGGCATCTCACGACCCCCCTCACAGTGTCTCGACCCCCACTTTGGGAACCACTGAATTAGAGTATATTCCTATTTCACGTCTCTAAAAGTTTAACACTTTCAAGGTTCTTTACTCTTTGAAGTTTTGGGATTAGTCTTCAGTATCATATCATTATAACATCTCTGATGATTGCATTACATTATCATATAATGTTTATCATGCCATCTGCTGCTGCCCTGTTGGCGAGGTCAAAGAGATCTTGATTTCAATGGGTTAATGAGTTAATTATAATTATAAAAAAATTATAGCACTGGCATTTTTAGTAATGTCAAATTATAACAAAGTTTTTACATATCCGAAGTCTTAAATTGCCTTCAGGGTCCCCATATCAACAAAGGCCCTGTCAATTTTCAAATTGTGTTTTTAAAAGATTTTTGAATTGGTCATCTAAACAACCCTTATTTGTCACTGACCCGGCCCCTAAACTGTGGAACCAGTTACCCCCCCAGGTTAGGCTGGCACCCACGGTGCCCGTGTTTAAATCTTGTTTTAAAACTTATCTGTATGCTTTGGCGTTCCTAGACCCGGTATAAGAGTTTTGTTTGTTTCGTTTAGCTTTGTCTTTTGTTATTTTTCCCTTTCTCTTTTATGCTGTTTATCTATTTGATGTAAAGCACTTTGGTCAACTCTGTTATTTTTAAATGTGCTCTATAAATAACGTTGGATTACATTGAATTGGATTTGACCATGGTTCAAGTAAAGTGATGTGGGTTCTCATGTGGTCTGGAATGAAGAAATGATTAGGTTCGTACTCTTTAGCTGTTTTTAATGATTAATGAAAGCATTAAAAGATCTGAAGTAGAGTTCTTTTTACGTCTCTGTAGTTGACTTGTTAATATCTTACATGTTTGTGATTTTGTCATGGCGTGGTCTAGGTGTTGAAAAAGCAGTGACTTCATCCCTTTATCTATTAAGAAAACAGAATTAAATTTCAAAATCTGATATTGAGGTGGTCAGCATTGAGGCTATAACTTGACTCATTAGTACGGTTTCAATACCATTAATTTTTGGAAGTAAAAAAAGGTAAATCAGTTAAGAAATATATTCCCCAAAACTTAAAACTTTCCCCGTAAGTGCAGAATCAGACAACAACATTAGCTGGGTATTGATACGGTCTGTTAATGTGAAGTGGCACCACATCACTACTGCAGACTTGGTCACAAGCTGAAATGTGGAATATGCATAAAGTGGGATAGATACAGTCACACATGCATATTTTAATGATCTTGCTCTTGTTCTCCACTATTTAGAGTTGAGGTTGAAGTATCAATCTCAAGATGACTTCTGACATGCCAGTCCAAAGCGTAGGCTCCAGGTTAATGACCTTCACCCCCTCCAAAGAGGAGTTCAAGGATTTCAACTGGTACATTGCCTATATGGAGTCAAAAGGGGCACACAAAGCTGGAATGGCCAAAGTAAGTTGGGTCTTTTGAGTTCTGTCAGGTAATACTATGTGTTTACTGATCATTTCTCTTTAAATGTAGTGTGTGTTAAAGCCTTTACTGTATGTAAGTTAATGTATAATAACAAGAAAGGACATTATTGTTAGCAATGATGCTCAGTGAGGTAATTAATTGTAAAAAAGACAAGCCCTATAAAGTTAAAAGGATAAATCGATCAGGTAATGCATAATCATAACCAAAGCCCTGTGAAAGAAAGAGTAGCAGATACCCGATTGACATCTGAGTCTTGTGTTCAAGACTAAAACCTTTCGACAGAAGATCTTTTTGCTTTGAAGCAAAAGCAAAAAACTGAAACTCAAAAAGTCACTGCTGAAGCCTAAATTAAGGTGTATAAGAAAGTGCATTTTGTCTCAATGTATCAGCAGATTTACGTGTATTTTTGATATTTAATCCAGATTATCATACATTTCACGTAAATGGCACTTTTGGTATCATATCATTCATTATTTAATTTATTTGCCATTTTGATGATTTATTATTCAATCTATTAGGCATGGTAGGTTTTACATCCTTTGGACTGATAAAAGACATTTGATGTAAAACATTATTTTTAATTTTAATTTTATTTAATTAATTAACCCAGGAGAAATCTCATTGAGATTAGGGATTTTCATTTACAAGAGTGTACTGGCCAAGAGGGGCAGCAGCGCAACAAAAAGTTACAGACATAAAACATAGAGTCATTACCAACGCAGATCAACATGTCCTGAGTCACAGAGCAAAAAGTCATCAGTCAAAGCATCTACAACTTGAAGCATCTTCTTCCAACACCTTCAATCTACATTTAAAAAGATTTAAAGAAACCAGCTCCACCCAGACACAGATCCTCCTGCAGGAGATTCCAGGCCGCCGGAGCGGCATACCTGAAACTCCTATTCCCCATTTCAAGACGCAATTTGGGAACAGATGACAACAATGATAACAATAACAACAATATGTTTTGTGACTGGGTTGCAGAGCGAAGACTGTGGCTTCCAGCACTTTTCACATGAATACAATTACACAAGTATGAGGGAAGCGGGTTAGCTTATAGCCTTATAACTAAGGACATGCCAATGATTTTGTCTACGCTTAGACAATGCAGGCCAGCCGACACGATCATACAGTTAAAAATGATGAGTCAGGGCCCTGAGATTTGTTATGAATCTCCACGCACCATGATATACAGTATTCAAAGATTTTAGGCACTGAGAAGATGCACTCATATATAAAACATCACCGTTATCAATCAGGGACAGGATGTGTTTTGTTAAATTGAATGTGCCTAAGTTGATGCAATTGGAAATTTGTGAAAAGCACCTGTTTTCTTAATGCAATTTTAGAATCAGAATCAGCTTTATTGGCCAGGTATGCTTAACACACAAGGAATTTTACATCGGTAAACTGTGCTCTCTTTGTACAATGGTATAACATTAAATATCAACAATAAACACAAAATAAGCAAAGACCAATATGTACAAGACTGAATAGGATAATAGTGCAGTAGTGAGTAGGGCAAAAGATGCTGAAGTGAAAATAAGGTAGGTAGTTTTAGATAAAGAACAATGCCACAGCGATAAAATCACGAATATAGCAACACAACCAAAACAAATTCACCTCTTACTGCTCTGTTTCCATATGGTAGTGCCGTTTTCATTCTATTTCTGATCTCTTTTGTTTCTTCTCTTGCAGGTTATTCCGCCTAAAGGCTGGAAACCAAGACGGTCTTATGATGATATTGATGACCTGGTTATTTCCACTCCAATTCAGCAGGTGGTGACTGGCCAATCAGGACTGTTCACACAGTACAACATCCAGAAGAAGCCAATGACTGTACATGAGTTCCGCAAGACCTCCAACACGGACAAGTCAGTTATATGCCACAGCTCACTGATAAATCGAATTTGTACTATGACTCTAAGATTATAAAGCCGACAGCCTGTCACAATAGGGTATTTGCAACAGCCTTTCTCTTTGATTGCCAAACCAGCTCTCTCCTTGAACTTCATATGGTTTTCACTAACATCTCAAATGTCACACACTGTAGGTTCTGCCATCCAAGATATGTGGATTTTGATGAGCTGGAAAGAAAGTTTTGGAAGAACCTGACCTTTAACCCACCCCTCTATGGGGCTGATGTAAATGGAACACTTTATGATCCAGTGAGTAGTGAAGAGGTTTGAAAGTGCCACAGACTTCCAATTTAGTACTCATACAACATCAACATCTTTATTTTTTTTATTTTTTGCCTGATCTGTAAAGGGTTTCAATGTTGTGATTTATTTTAAATCGTTGTTGTTTTGACTTTTGACCTATGCTGAATCTGTCCTCTGCAGGATGTGACTGAGTGGAACATTGGCCATCTCAACACCATTCTTGACACTGTGGAAAATGAGAGCGGGATCAAGATCAAAGGAGTCAACACACCTTACCTCTATTTTGGGATGTGGAAGAGTGCCTTTGCATGGCACACAGAGGATATGGATCTGTACAGCATCAACTACCTTCACTTTGGAGAGCCAAAGTCTTGGTACAGTCACCTTCATATAACACTACTGGAAAGACAAGTATCACACATTATTTTTCCTTTTAGGCTTTTATTTTTTATTTTCGAGTCCGCCTGTCTTGTAAACTTGGCACGCTTCATGATCATGTAAAGACATGCATGTATTTCGACCTTATATTCAAGAGGCTCAGGCCCGGTTAGTCCTGGAGCAGTGTGAGTGCAGGCCAGCGGGGGAATGAGGGGGGACAATTGTACAGTACCAGACAACTTGTCAAAGTGTGAGTGCGCCCTTAATGCTCCAAATTTGAGTTAGTGTCTGTTAAGTCAAAAACGTCTGTATTGGCCTATATTGATTCAATTTTCTATTTCACATACAAATACACCTCTGGTCTCTTACTTGCAAGAACCAGCTGGCCTTTCTCCAAGTCCTTCTGTTTATCTTCATGTCTGCGCTGATGAATTTCTTCATCAGCAGTATGCTTGATAAAATGCCTAAAATGATACCTACTGATTTAAAGAGTAATGAGAAACAACATACTATGCTCTTTATTAAAGAAATTCACTACCATGTGGAAGAATGTAGAACTCCGCCTACAACTCTCATGCTTTCAGTCATAAACGAGCAGTCCATATGACAAGCTAAAATACTGCCAAAATGATCTTCATTATTATATTTGATGTTTGTATGTGTTGCTCATCAGGTATGCTGTGCCTCCAGAGCATGGGAAAAGACTGGAACGACTTGCAAAGGGTATGTTATTGTTTCTTGTAGAACTGGAAAAAAAAAGATATTAATGTATTATGACAGGCAGTTTCACACAGTTCTTTCTCCTCTGTTATAGTATTGGATCATTCACACTATTGGAACTCAAATTTTAACCAGAAGTTTCACATCCCAGTTTTTCCCATAAAACCTCTAACTTGGTCGGTCGACCCAGTAATATGTACTACAGTACGAGCTACTTGCCGACCTTTTTCACCAAGTTTATAATCATTTATTTTTGTTGTCCATCCAAGATTGCCATTAGCAATTATATTTACATGTCCCATTTAACAGATTGAATATGCATACACAATCAGAAACAGTTACCTTCACTTTATGTTTATAGTTTTCTGTATTTCCAGGTTTCTTTCCAGGAAATGCTCAGAGCTGTGAAGCCTTCCTGCGCCACAAGATGACCTTGATTTCACCCTCAATTCTGAAAAAATATGGCATACCATTTGAGAAGGTGACACACATTTATTTTGTGTTGCACTCGTAAATATATAGTTGGAAAAAAAATACTTTGCAACGTGCTGCAGAGAGGCGAAGTGCAGGACAATAAGGACAAAACAATAACTTTAATTTTGTATTTTTATATTCAGGTAACTCAGGAGGCTGGGCAGTTTATCGTGACGTTTCCATTTGGCTATCATGCTGGTTTCAACCATGGATTCAACTGTGCTGAGTCAACCAACTTTGCCACCCAGCGTTGGATTGACTACGGCAAACAGGCCACACTGGTACACAAATAACATTGGCTATTTTCTGACTAGTTACTGCAATATATCCTCTTGGAGCAAGGACCAAACTTTAGGGGCTCCTGGTGTAGCTGGATAATTCATGAGGGAAATCAAAGACCAGACTTTCTTTCCTTTGCTGGTAATTGTTAGTAACACACCCATAGGGTTCAAAGTACTCCAGCATCGTGCCGGATCTCCTGTGTGAGGGGAGGAAATTAAAATAATACAAATAAATACATGTGGGAATTTGTTGTGGATGCAGTTTATGAAGTTTGAGTCCATAAAGTTAATTTACCAGTAACACAGCTCTCGCTCTCAACATAACCAGGGTCATAGATAGATAGATAGATAGATAGATAGATAGATAGATAGATAGATAGATAGATACTTTATTGATCCCGAGGGAAATTCAAGGCATCCAGTAGCAGTATACAAACATGCAAGACACATAGCAATTGTTACATAAACACCCCCTGTCCCCCCTCCCATACATATATTACCCGACAACAAAGATTGAATAGGACCAACCATCATTGAATAGGACCAACGTTACTAGCCAATCAGAAGTAGAGTAGGGCGGGTGTTCAGTGCAATCGGCAATAGATTCAATGGAGCATACCAGTGCGCGCGCTCTCTCTCTCTCTCTCTCTCTCTCTCTCTCTCTCTCTCTCTCTAAACCTCCCTCACCTGATCGTGCCAATCATTAAAGAGCAATTAGGCCTAGTTAACCATGGCCCATTAAGTCACTATTTTGTTTTGGTGGGGGGTTGCGAAAATGTTCCTCCTCAAAGGGACATGACAGAAGAAGTTTGACAACCAACAAATTGAAGAGCAGTAAATCTGTGCAACCCCCCCCCCCCCCCCAAAAAAAAAAAGAAAAGAAATACGTTTAAATTCAAACTCTGTAAACTAAAATCTAATTGGTCATCAGATTGGTTGCAGGATAAATAACCATCTATAGGTTCCACCTCTTTCCTCTCCACATTGATTTTTTTTCTGCAAACACAAAAAAAAAACCCTGACACACAGTATTCAAACATAGAGCTAAAGGCAAACATATGTGAACGACTCAGGTGTATACTGTCAACTCCAATAATGAAAGTAACTGTTTTTGAAGCATTGTTTTATGCTCCTTTCACTAGCGTAATCCACACCTAGACTAACATTGTGGCCTATGTTTTACAGTGTTCATGCCGCCAGGACATGGTAAAGATCTCCATGGATGTGTTTGTACGCAAATTTCAACCAGACCGTTACAAACTGTGGAAAGCAGGCAAAGACAACGCTCCCATTGACCACTCCAAACCCACACTGGAGGCTGGTCAGTTTCTAAAAGGCAAGACCAAGGCTTTAAAGCCTATTCCTAATGAAGCTGGATCTGAGGAGCCAGCTACCCCTGTCCAGGAGGACAAAAGGTCTGGTATTACTTTCTCCACTCTCTCTAAAAATATTCTCTGGTTACTTTTGGGCGATCCTAATGAATAGAAAGGTCTCTTAATTGTTAAATTTATTTGACGAACAAAATGCCATTAATTTTTTGAGTCTTAAATGAGGTCAAAGAACTTAGAAATCATAGTTTGACTGAAATCATTTCAAGTATGTTTTATGGTTTTATAACTTACAATTAAGCATGTTAATTGTCTTAATTGTTTTCTAGCAGAAGCACTGCTAGAAAATATCGACATGTCAACAATTAAACTAAAATGTGGTTTAAGATGAAGGACTTTTTTAGTGGCTAAACCAGGTGTTTCCTATGACCCGTCTGCAGTGGTATAGCATAGCTTCAGTTCTCCAAACAGGTGCTGTGCTGGCTGTTATCTACTGTACGTCGTTCACTTACTATTGATACATACCTCATACCACTACACTTTCAAAGATTTTATGTTTAAGGTTTTCTCAGAAATGCACTCTACACAAAAACTTGAGGGTTTGCTGTCAGGGTTTCCCTTTGAGTACTGCTGAATCAGTAATGTCTCCCATGCATTAGTTCCAAGACTCAAATTGGGAAGAAGCATCAGCTTGAAGCATTTGGAGCCTCTGAGGACTTCAAGCCTGAGCTTACCATGAAGGAAACTGTAGAAGTGGAGCCAAAGACAGCCAAGTTGATTGATGAGGACTCTGCAACCAAAGTCCCAGACATCCTAGATAAAGGTAAGTGTGTAAAGATTGTCTCTGAAGCTTTTTTTGTGTTAAAGCCCCTGGAAACCCAAATCCATAAAAATCTTATTATGTTATTTATGATTTTATGAACATAAAGTCAACTCTATAAGAGTATTAGAAGTTACCCTTCAACCGTTTTTGAGATTTTGTCATTTGAGTCTTTGAACTCATTCTGGCGTTTGGTGTTAAGGGTGCATTTCATGAACTGAAGAAGCCAGGGTCCAGTTACCTTTTGGATTCAACTTTGAGATGGCCTGTTTTTCCCACCATGCAAATACAAGGATCAAGCGCAATCAAACATTTTAAAATGTAGTATGCCTTTGGTTTTGATAACTTTTGATAAGAAATTATGAATGCTATATAGTTCCAAATCAGTATTTTTCAATCAAGATTGAGTGATAGAATATTGAATTCACAGAAAAAGAAAGAAAGAGCATGGATGGACAGCCATCTGGATTGCATTAATCTCCCCAATCTAAAAGTTATGAAGAGTTATCCAAGTAACTATAATACGTGTGATTGGAAAATTGAGATCATCTGAATTTTCTTGAGACGTGCTCCTAAACACTTTCTTGAAGAAGGATTTCAGCCAAAACACTTTCACATCCTTTCACACATTTTTACATCTGAGCCCGGCCCCTTCATTGCAGATGGGCGGACTTTTCAGCCTATAACTCAAGAATGGAGGTCTGACGGACTCGGGACCCATCTGCTATAATTTGGGGACACTGAACACGCTGGTCTTGTCCCCATGTCAAAATATGAATGGTTGAAAAGATGGTCTTGAATAATGGAACCTATGTATTCTTTTTGTATAATTCTGGCTAAAATGGGAACATTTAAATTAATGTTGGTATTAGTGAGATATTGCTTTTTATAGATCGGACAGCAGCCGTAAGATCACCCGAGAATAGTTTACCTTTCAAGTTATTATAACTAAAGGAAGAGATTATTTTTCCAATTTCCTCCACATTAATATCAGTATTTATATGCATTAACTGAATCCTTTGGCATCTCATTAAATATAAGTAGCCACATCACTATACCCTTTCTGTTGATAAACGTGTATAAAATATGCTCAGCATTTATGTTTACGTTTTTTATGGGGCAGAAGAAGTTACCTGTTGGACAGACTTTGTTCTTTTTTTCATTGTCGAACGTAAGAGAAATGTTGGCATTGTGGGAGTCTTACATTATGAGAAGAAACGTAAAACATCCGAATCCGCAAGCGACTAAATTGCTATTATAAACTTTGGCCCTGATTGGCCTTGATTTTCACAATCGGTGCATCCATACTTTTTGTTGACTTAAAGTGGACTAAAATGTTTTGAGTTGTTGCAGACTAAAACTTAACTACATTAATACTAAAACTAATTCCAATTTTCCGTCCAAAGACCAACACTACTTCTACAATAGCTGCCATAATGTACATTGCCCAAAGAGAAGGGAAAATGGGAAGAGGGGAAATGCAACTTTAAGGATGAAAAGTAGCGTTTTGGCTAATTCTGGCATTTTTACCCATGTATAATCATGTGTTTTATTAATTTGCACTGTCCCCTTCCTAAATAAACTGAATTGAATTGAAAGGAACTAAAAGTTGCATTAAAAAAAACGTTAGCCTCAAGACGAAAAAATATAAGGAATGTTTGGCAAAGGCAAACAATTTAAAGGCGACTTACAAGATATTCTAAACAATTATTTTGAACTTGCAAGCAAAGCTGTTGCATCTCACATTAATCCTTGAAGGCACCTACACTACTCTCTGCAAAAAACAAACAATTTTTTTTTTCTGTGTTTGGGTCTTCAAAAATAAGGTCTTAAATAATGTGAAATATGATTTAAAAAGTTTGCAGCGACCCTGGCCTCCTGTAATTTACAGTATTTTTTGCCCCCCTGGACTGCCAAAGCATCCCCGAGTTCAGTAAACATCAGTGATTATAGGTTTTTTTTTAATTGTTACATTTTCTGATCAGTCTTTTTATATTAGCTCATAAGAAAGTTTTGTTACAGTACAGTAATAAAATTCTGCTAGCTGGATATCAACTGGGTTTCCAGTCTGGCCAGAAAAAAAGCTGAATCTTCCCAGCCAGAAGGTGGAGGTTGGGGGTTGATGGAGGAATTAACAGTGGCCATCAAGCATTTATGTATTATCAAACACAACATTGTAAAGACAATTATGTACTTACACTACAGCATGGACACAACTATGATATATATTAAGGAGAACCTTACCCTTAAGAATTATTTACTTGTCAACCTTAGTGTATTAAGCCAAACCCAACAGTTATTTATTGTATAGGATGAAACAAATGAGATCACATCCTAGGCCAACATCTTGCAATGGTTTTGGATGATCCATGATAGTTGCTATAATGCAGATTATTGTACTTTTCTTTCAGACACAGTAAGAGTCAAGCTGAAGCCTAAGCCGGATAAAGAGAAGAGGCTGCAGACTAAATCTCCGTTTAAAGTCAGAACAAACAAAAGTTTAAACAGACGGAGTCCTTCGAAGAAAAACAAGAACAACACGTCAAATTTGGATGTCTGTCCTTCAAAGACCTTTGATCATTCAGACATGGCTGTATGCTCTGAGCAGGCAGGCAGCAGTGAAGAGCCAAAGCTTAGCAGCAGCTGCAGTCAAACACACAAATTATTTCAGAGGACTATGAGCCCTGCAGACGTACTGCATGTGCACAGCTATGCCAAAGGAGACTACGGAGAGGGAGAAGCCCCAACCAAGGAAGAGAAGCAGACTGAGGGCAGTGATTGCGAGACAGAGAAAGACAACCAACATATGTTCAAAAGAGTGAGTGGACATTGAGTTTAACAACAACATTTAATATGGTACTGCATATTTTAATGGATCTTAGCCTAGTGTCTCTTAGTTGTGATCATATCAGTTGTGTCTCTCAAGTGTAAACATTGTACCTTTTTAATGCCCTTTCAAAAGGTGGAATTTGTTTGTGTATAGCAGAACAAAACACAGTAACATCCAAAGATCAAATTAATTAAAAAAAATACAGACAAGCTTTGTAATAGGATCTGAACATAATAATAGATTGGAAAAAACCACAAACAAACGTTTATGCTTGGAAAGAAAAACCTATGTGGCATTAAGTATTCAGATTTGGAGTGGATCAATTATGTAGAAAGCAGGTTGTGTAACAAGAAGGTCAATTATGCAGAAAGCAGGTTGTGTAACAAGAAGGTCAAACATAAGAACATCCAGAGGGTAAGTGAGAATGATGCTGATTTATGATAAGATATTCCTCTCTTGCAGGTAACAGAAGAGGTAGCTGGAGAAGTAGAGCCGAAACCTGATCTGGGGCAGCTCCCAGGCCACCATCCTCTCATAAAGGACGGTATGAGCGATGAAGGTGTGTCACATCAACTATAATCATATGACGGGGTTGCCTTACAATTGTAATAACTATTAGTTAGGGTCTTTAATATCCTCCCTCTTATGTCTGATTAACCTAAATCTAAATGTTCACTTTATCGTTGTGTTTATGCATCAGAGACTCCACAAGAGGCTCTACCAGCAGATGAGGGTGGTGTGGAAGGAGAGAGCTGGGCTAAACCTCTGGCTCACCTGTGGCAGAGCGGACCTTCCAACTTGAAGAAAGAGAAGGAGTACAACAAGCGCATGGGCTCCAAATCTCCATACTGCTGCATCTGCGCACTTTTCTACACATACCAGCAGGTAATCTGCACCAGCACTAACTTCACTCTACAGTCAAAACCAGGTCACCAAGTCACATTGTGAATTCATTTCACCTGCTGTGCTTTGTGTACGAACGGAAGGAGCACTGCCACTCCAGAATGTTGCTGACCAATTTCTCAGAAACAGACTCAATGAGGGTGGCATGTTATGTCTTCTAGCAGGACCTGTTCTCAAAGCCCAGCGCTGTGCAGTTGGATTGGCATTTGGAACCCGTTCTCTTCACAGTTCAATCAATCAATCATTATTTGTATAGCGCCGATTCATAACTGTTAAAAGTAACTGTTAAATTCACAAGTGTTATCTCGAGACGCTTTACAAAAGGGCTTATGGGATAAGGTACAAGAAGGATTTCTCCTTTGTATTCCTCGCGTTCCTGTTGTCCACTCTAACCCTGCCTCTGAGGTCGAGGTCGGAGCATGCCGTGCATGAATGAGAGCAGTTGAGAGCAGGCTCACACTGAGCACATGTGACAGGTGTAAAAGAGAATATTAGGCTGCCTGTGACATCATCCAGCATGACCAGAGTGTCACACAGACCTCCATGTTGTAGCCAACGGTGCCCTGACAGTTGCTAGGCATTGGGATAAAATCCTCAGAGCGATTGTCAATCAAGCAATCAGTCAATCTTTATTTGTGTAGCACCAATTCATAACAAATGTTATTTAAAGACACTTTACAAAAGAGCAGGTAAAAAGACCTTACAAAGACCCAGTGTTACTCCATCATGAGCACTTATCAACATTTAGCAAAGTTACAGTGGCAAGAAGAAAACTTCCTTTTAACAGGCAGAATTATTGGGCAAAACCAGACTCATGATCAACAGCCATCTGCTGAAACTGCGCCGTGCTTGAAAATGGGATAGAGGATGTTGCAGGAAGAAGGATAGGGAAAAAGAGGGGGGGTTCCTCTGGGTTCCAAATAGTTTTCTCTGTAATTACTTCACATTTGATCTGTTTTACAGAAGTCCCAACCTGTTAGCTATTTTAAGCAAATATTCAACCAGGAGAACAAGCTACTGCTCTCACAAAAAGCTCTGCTTGCTGCGCTAGTTGTGCACTTAATAATGAAGCTAAAAACAAATCCCCCTCTTATATGACTGAAATGTTGCTTGTGCTTTAGCATGTCTA
The DNA here is from genome assembly GCA_020745685.1 of Tautogolabrus adspersus. Classification (NCBI taxonomy): domain Eukaryota; kingdom Metazoa; phylum Chordata; class Actinopteri; order Labriformes; family Labridae; genus Tautogolabrus; species Tautogolabrus adspersus. The sequence continues at coordinate 31,786,315 of CM036536.1, forward strand.
CCAAAGGAATGAGCACAAACGTGTACTGTAGTTTAACATTCAACATTTTGTTTTATTGTTTCACATGGTGTTCTTATCCAACAATGTTTGTTCGCTTGTTCAATTGTTTGGCTGAAGTACTCACATTATGGTTAATGGGAGAAATTACATTTCCCCTTTTGAAACCAACTTCCTAACATCAGACTTGACAGCTGTCAGGTTTATGCGAAAGCAGTCCTTGTGTGTTTTGATAGAGTTAATCTTTGAGAAAGCAGATTATAGGTTGACCCAAACCTGATGAGCGCATATATAGCTACGGTCTTCAGTGTACCATAGTCTTGGGGACAAGCGACCTAAAAAGCATTCAGCACCAGGGAAGACAGCCTTCATGTTGCTGGCAGCCTGGATGTCAACCAGCTCGCTTTGAATAGCCGCCTCCTCCACAACCACCATCGATTAAAAGTCGCTGTAAATCCTCCGCCAAGAAGTGGACATGGCGGACAACACTTGCAGCTGACAGCTGTATTTGATTACCGGACACAGTTATCCTCTCCATAGATTTGTCTGTGGCAAGAAAGATACTCAGGAACAGTAACCACGCACTCCTTTAATCAGAGGTGTAAAGTAATGAATTACATTTACTCGCGTTACTGTAATTGAGTAGTTTTTTGGTGTACTCACTACTTTTTAAGTCGTTTTTAAAATCTGTACTTTTACTTTTAGGTAGGTTTTCTGTTAAGTATTGTAATCCGCTACATTTTAAATCACATCTGTTACTGAGTAAAAAATGTAGGCCTGCTATGAATGATTTACGTCATAGAACCGGAGTAACGAGAGACAGAGACCCTTTTCTTGGCTTGGTGCCACTTCAGCTCGTGCAGCACGGATAAACAGCTCCATTACAGCGGGTCTATCTGCTGAAGGTGTGTTTAAACTGATGTCTCATTGTCTTAAGTCCAAGATGATTAAAGTAAGTTGGCTGTGGCTCTGACTCATGGGCAAAGAAGTGGCTGTGAATGCCGTTTCTCACGACAGCGCTGTCGTGAGAAACTGCATTCACGCTAGCATTATCTACAATCACCGCTGCAGCTCCGCTAAAGCTCAGAGCGATAAACACATTTAATACCAGAAAGTCTTTCATAATGAAAGTCCCTTAGTGCCATCTCTTTGATGTGCTTTTATTTTGAAGCAGACGTATCAGGAAGTTGGGTGTTATAAGCTGCAGCAACTTCACACATCTGAGATGTGTGAAACTTTTAAAACATCTAATACAAACTGAAACAGGCTCATTTTAAAAGAATAAATGGATTATCTTTCATCTCAGGTTGAGTTTCAGCTAAATCAGCCTTTGAGGACACAGCTGCATTTGAGACTAAGCAGCCTCAGAATAATAAACTAAAAACACTAAAATCCTCTTTACACTGTTTATGAGTGAGACAAAGATCCTGTCAGTATTTTCTTAAATAGTTGAAACATTTCCCTTCATAAAACAGCTGATTACTTGAACATTATAAGCCTTGATTATTAAATTATCCATCATTAAAACATACTGCTGGTTAAAAAAAGGGGGAAATCTTTTTTAATGTCTATATTTATATTTTGTTTTTGTCAATGGGGTGGAAAAGAAAATGTTTATCTGAAAAGATGAATCTTTGTAAAGATTGTCCTTTAATTAAAAACACTTTGAGATTTAAATCCTCTCGTCCTTTTTGCAGCACATGAGAGATGTGTTGTTAAAAAAAAGGAACTAGTAACTTTTACTTAAAGTACATTTTAAACGACCTACTTTACAATTTTACTTGAGTACATTTTTAAACTGGTACTTCTACTTGTACTTAAGTAAAAAGTTATTAAAGTAACAGTACTTTTACTTGAGTAGAATATATTAGTACTTTTTACACCTCTGCCTTTAATACATCTGCATTGGTAAGTGGCCTGTTATGTTTGGAGAGTGCCCAGCAAGCCTGCAAAGATGCACTTGATGCCCTGCGTTGTTCAGTTACATTTTGGTTAATACAAAATCGCTGGCATGGGAGTATCCAGATTTTAAAGTGGCAATTTTTCTGTGATGGACCTCTGAATGCTCAGGACATGTTGCTTTGAAAGTTGAATGCTTTGCTTTGTTTTTATGGTGACACCTCAGATTGTATTCCTTTGCAATAGCAACAGTTTCCATTGCAAATGAGGAGCACAGGTATAGCATTTCTAAAAGCTGGCATGATAGAGAAATATGTCCATTCTTCATCAAAGCTGCGGTTTTCTCTATCAACTTTGCGTTTCAGGCTCTTTGAAAGTGCCATATCGCCTGCCTGAGAATATGAAAATAGCCTGCATGTATTTTTTACCAATCATGACACAGCATACAAGTGACAAACCCAGTGATGGACAACATGACAGCGCCACAAATATGTAGCCAAATAATCAAAATTGGCCCCTTGCGCCTGGTTGCGGTATAGGTGATAGGAGTCTGTTATCACTGTTAAAGGCTAAACATTCCATACATTTTAAAAGAAAATAAATGTTTTAAAAAGTAGTATGTAAATCAGACCAAAATATTTATTTAATTTAACTTAAAAGTCCGGCCCCCATAGTGTCTGTCCAGAAAAAGCTGGCCCTTGTACAAGTGTAGTTGACGATCTCTGATCTGGACAATTGGTGTGCTGTTGATCCATGTGAACTAGTAGTTATTAATGAAGAAAATGTTCAGGTTTAGGTAAAGTCAAAACTCATAAAAGAACATTACTTCTTGCCAAGTGTAATTACCTTGATGTTTCTGTGTGCTGTGCCTGTCAGACTGAATGTTCAAACAGTCTAGGTAGTCCTGTCAAGGTGGCTGATGGGCGGATATGGACCAAACCTCTGATCCCAGAGACATGTTTCATCACCACCACAGAAGAGGACTCTGAGTGTGAGGAGCAACCTGTCACACCTCATCTTGAGGAAGATGGAACCAGTCTTCTCATCAGCTGCTCTCAGTGCAACGTCAGGGTCCACACCAGTCAGTAAACACATTCTTTAACTCTGAGTATATGTTAGAAATATGTCACACAGCTTGTATGTACCACATACAGTACGTGTTTTCTTACCCTTTTTTTGCATTGTTTTAAGAAAGGATGTCTGATTTTTGCATTATTACGTTTAAAAAGGCTGTCTCAGAGATCTGTTTTACGTAGTAGTTAAAGGAACTATCCAGAATCCTCATGGTGGTACTGGATGTCAGTACGATGCCATCTAAAGCAGCTGATTAATTAGATAACATATCTCCTTGTATTTGGGACCAAAAATTGCTGGTCATCCAGGACTTAATGTCCTCAGCTCAAGGCTTGTCTCAAGTTTAGAGGACTTATCATTAAAGGCAGGGTTGGTAATTTTCTAAAACTAGCATGATTTTGAAAGTAGCATTCCCTTAGTGCTCTGTCTACACCCACCCCCTCCCCTCTGTGCTCCCTCAAAAGCCACGCCCCTCACTTACATGCACAAGCACGGTTGCTCCAGAAGCGGACCTCAGCTCATCGCTTGCTTTGTGTAGAAAGGACGTTGTCTCAAGTCTAATTCAGCGCCAAGTAAACTCACTTTATAAACTCTGTCATCTGTGAAGCGCTTTGAGTGTGGGCTAGTGCACACAAGGGGTAGAGAACGAGCATGCGTGATTGGTTCATCAGATTGGTACCTCTTGGCAGACATTGGTCGAAGTTTTTACAGGCTTACAACTGCTACAGATGACAGATTTTCTTTGTTCCTTTTTCAGAGCACTTGAGTTATTAATTTCTGTCAGGACCTAAAGACAACTTCAACCTAAATCTTAAAAAGTGTATCTGGAGAAAATTACCAACCAACCCTGCCTTTAACGTGTACAAACTGAATTAAAATAATATAAAAAAGATTGAAACCAGCTTACTGCATGTGCATTAAAATCCATTGCTTTATTTCTGTAACATAAATTGTGGTCAATTATGCCAAACGTTGCATAAGCGACAGAAATAAACGGGAATATGATATCAATAAAGAAGGGCATGAACTCCTTTCTGATGAGGGCTATAGACATAAATGGCTCAATGGAGCTACGACTTTCTGTCAGCCATTCAGTCCTGGAAAGAAAACCATTTAACTGCGTTGCCTGGGATTAGCACGACATGAGGGAAGAACCTTAATAAAGACATAAAAATGAGTCTCTCATTCACTTCAACAGTGTGTCTTCTGTGCTTATATATTCCAGGCTGTTATGGTGTGGATCCAGCCAGTGTGAGTGACGAGTGGAAATGTGCACGCTGCAGGGCTGGAGCCATGACTGAGGTCGGTGTACTTTACAGGCTTTATTTATTGACACTGTGTTTAAAAAAACACCCTACAGCTTTTAACAGGTCATCTAATTAAAACTCAAACTGTTAGGGTAACAGCAAAAATGAATAAACGCGGTAAAAACAAGATCACCGTGGTGATTAAGTCACCTCACCCCACATAATGTTCAGACATACACACAGGGAACTGCTCTGGTACCTAAACCAAATGTAACTTTGCCCTTTTGTTAACATTTCGGCTTTCAGTCAAATGAAAAAGAAGAACCAGCTGATTTAGATGATGCAATTTGTCAAATCTGGCCAAAAAGATCCGTGTGAAACGAGGAAACATCTCAATTGAGCTCTCACCTCGCAAATAGGCCTAGTATATGGCCTGCAAGATTAATAGGGCCCGAAGCCCTGACAGTGCGAAGGAACCTATTGAAATGCAAGGAATTATTATTATTCTTTCTACCCCAAAAGATGCATTTTTGAGGGTCTGAACGTGAAAACCAACTTTTTTTTCTCTCTGAGAGACCTTCAAAAACAGGGTGTGACTTACAGTATATTCCGGTTTTACGGTAGTCATCTCATCCGAGAACCAGAGGCTCACATGTACAGTACATTTAGAAATAATGATGGTTTAGGTTTCAAAGACAAGGGACTTTACCGTCCTTGTTACCCCCTTAATAGATACTGAAATGGTTCCCATAGCACATGGTAGACTAGGTTGTAGATATGGTGTTAGAAAGATAATTCAAGTTCTCCGCCTCTTCTCTGTTTCAGCTTTGTGAAGGAATCATTGGCTGTATCATCAGCATCCTCAAGTTCAAAGTATTACAGCCTCTGCTGCTTACTATGTTGCTTGTAACACGTGTTTTGGTTTCCAGTAATATATTAAAGGGATACTTCACCCGTTGAAACATGAATCTGTATTGACATTGGGTCATATATGTAGTAAAAATGTGAAATAAATTTTGAAATTGGTGCCTTCTTGACCGAGAAAAGGCAAAAAGTGTCTTTTTGCCTTTTCTCTGCAAAGACGACAACTCCCAGAATGCACAGCACCGCAGCACACTCCCGCTGAAGGAGAGGTGCATTCATGTGGTATCGGAAAAATGAGATTCCGAGTTGTAAAATGCACATGAAACACCTGCTCAAGTCGGTTTTGTCACATCAACTTTTTGCTTAAATATAACTTGACTATAAGATTTCTCCGAGTTGGGAAGTCGGAAGAACGACTCGCGGACAATAATACAGCCGTTTCCACAACTGATTCAGAGATTTCTTTCAGAAGGAAATGGCATCTTGGAAATTCCTGGAAGAAAACAGACTATATGTCTGTGTCCATAGGCAAACAGTGACAGCACCGACAACACAAGTCTGCCCCGGCTCCTTCTTCCTCTCACAGCCGCGGACCTAGCCAGCTAGGCTAGCTAGCCTGCCTGTCGGCACCAGCAGCCAGCTCGCCGCTATATTGCGGCTCGTAGAAAGAGCCACGAACATCCGATTCAAGCACAAAACCTTCAAAATCCCCTTCAGTCATATCAGTTTGAAGTTGAAACATACGTTTTTCGCCATTCTCGGTCCATAAGAGATATATCCATAGAGACACCCGTTCAGCCGCTGTCTGTCTGCAGAAGGCACCTGGCAGCAATATTGCGGGCGGCTCGTAGAAAGAGCCACGAACATCCGATTCGAGCACAAGACCTTCAAAATCCCTTTCATCCATATCAGTTTGAAGTTGAAACATACTTTTTTCGCCATTGTCGGCTGTTATTAGATTTCTCCATAGAGCCTGGTAGCATAGCCTTAAAGCAAGATGGCGGATGTTAAGTTTCGATTCTGGCAGTGAAGCCCCGCCCACTGATCTGTGATAGGTCTGTAGCTTCAGTGGTCGAAAACATGAGGAACTAGCGATGTAGTTTTACCCTGCTAACCACAACAGCCGCGAGTGACGCAAAAATCGTCATATTGCGTCACTCGCGGCAGCATCTCAGAAAAGAAAATACAGATTTTTCCCGTCTCAGGGGGAAATGAGGGCTGGATGCAAGACCATTCAATAAAAACACAAGTTTACTACTGATACAAAGCTTAATGCAAATGGGTGAAGTATCCCTTTAAATAAAATAACAACAAGTTCACAGTTTTGAAATAGGAGTCTGAAGTTTATGATAGGAAACTCTTAACTAATACTTCACAGTGATAGTCTCTTCCCTTGAGATAATCATGGCCTCAACAATACAACCATATAACTATGATGGGCAAAGGTCTGGGGTCTTTCAAGAATTTTAAACAATGGTACAAAAAAAAGAAGTTTTCTGATTTTTCTGTAATGTTGATTGACATTCACAACATTGCCTTAACTTGTTCTTTGTGCAGAATTGCTGTTTGTGTTCACTGAGGGGTGGAGCTCTGCAGAAAGCCAACAACAACAAGTAAGTTGATCCACAAATTTATCAGGGTAGTGCATGGCAGGCTATTTTAGACAACTTTAATTTGATAATCTCAAACTGTAGGAAATGTTCATTCAAAGTGGTAAAAGTAATGTTAAGCTGCTGTTTAATATATTTGGAAACACCAACTTAATAGAAAAGGAGGCTTACTGCGGGATAGAGCCATCATGTCATATGTAAACAACGTTTCTGCTTGTGTCCATATGCAGGTGGGTACATGTTCTGTGTGCCGTGGCTGTGTTGGAGGCACGCTTTGTCAACATCAGTGAAAGAAGTCCTGTGGATTTAAGTGGAATCCCTTTGCAGAGATTTAAATTGGTGAGTTCAAAAAGCTGGCTGGAATGAATAAGAAGCAGATTGCTCCTTGATGTGGTGGGAAGTATGATCACATTTTCCGAGCACCTGTACTTCCAGATAAATAACCATCATGTGTTCCTCTTAAACCGAAATAATGTTTTACCTTACCTAAATGTTTAATGCTGTGTATTAGTGTTGTAGTACTCCTGTCCAGGGCGCGGACTCAAACCCTAATTTTCATGACTTGTGACTTGATTCGTCTTGTGCACTGATGTTTCGTACTCGAGCATTTACTGCATTTGAACTTGGAAGATGGAGAAGAGGACTCTGAATTATTTACTGGTCACAAGTGTGTAAATGTTTTGTTTTCTAATAAGACCCTAATAATTAATCAGTTTAGAGAAATGGCTGACGCGTGTGTTCACCTGTACATGCCTTCACGTGCTGTCTTTTACAGCCACAGTCACTGTGGTGATGCGCGGATTGCAGTCATATCAATATGGATTGGGCAAAAGGCGTCATAAAATATAAATTCTGATTAATAACGGGTGGTTAGCAGGTATTTTTGAGCTTCATGAAACACTTGCAATGATCCCACAGCAGCAGAACGATCAGTGCATCTCCCCATGAGGGGCGCACTGCGTATTAATGATGCGCAGCACTGTAACTTCAGGATCATTAAGGATCTTATATTTTCAAATTGAATGTGTTTTCTTCACATCCAAAAGATTGTTTTATACTGTGAAATAGTTTGGAGGGAAACAGTGGTCCTCCTTATAAATCTTGATCTCCACCAGAGCTGTGTTGAACATTATATTTTAGATGCTTAAAGTGTATCATTTCTCTCTGGAGAGATTCCTCTGTCCTATCAAATTTAAAAACAGTTTAAAACAGTTTTTTCATTTTGCTGCTTACATGCCCCATGATATTTGCTGCAGTCAATCAATCAATCAATCAATCCTTATTTTTATTGCGCCAATTCATAACAAGACACTTTACAAGAGCAACATTTAGTAAAGTAACAAGGCCAATACCTTCCTTAAAGAGGCAGAAACCTCGACAGAACCAGACTCATGCAGTAGTGGAAACTTGACTTGGACTTAAGTTAGGTAAAGGGGACTCAACTTGGACCTTTAGGCAATCTGTACCGTGCCTAAGCATGCTTCACCCCTAAAGTCCAGGGCCCGTATTCACAAACATTCTGAGAATTCTCTCAGAATTCCTAGCAAGGATTTTTAACTTAAGAGTGATTTAGGAACATTCTTAGAGCAACTCTGAGCAAGGAAGAGACAGAAAACTTTTAGGAGGAGGAGGCTAGGTATGACAACTTTTTTCAGAAGCTGTGATTGGTTAATGTAAAAAAAATTGAGAAAAAAAGTCAAACATAGAATCTAGTCAGACATTGTGTAATTATGAACACTTTGAAATTAACATCTGTGTGATAATGTGTAAGACGTACTTTAAATGTATGCAGCCTACAAGATGTTTGAAATCACATGCCCACTTGTGCAGCAGCTTCTTCACCTGCTGATTGTTGCATCAGCAGGTAAAGGGCCTTAATTAGTGATTGGATGCACCTGTGGAGCTGACCACATGTAGAAAAACACAACATGCATGTCTCACTTTGTACTGAAAAAGGTCAGTGATGGATTGAAAAGTCTGCACAAATCATTTGTGTCTGTTCTGCCCAACTATGAGTCAAACATATTCTTCATGTAGTGTTTGAAGAACATTTCTCTATTTTCTCCTCAGCTTCAGAAACTTTTAAGTCTGTGAAAAGTCCTCCTCACAGTTTTACACCTTAGGAGCTCTTTTAAGGGCTAAGACACTTTGTGAATAACTTTTATCTTTACAAGGATCTAGTCTGAACTTTGAGGGGAAATTCTTAGAATTTTGTCACTAGGAGCAACTCTTAGTACTTAGGAGGCTTCTTGAATACAGGCCCAGTTCGTTTGACTAGTGTGAGTGCTCCGATCCGTGCTTGGGCATGGTACAGTTCATGCACGAGCACAAGCACAGGTACACAACGTGGGCAGCCTTCTTTATGGAGAAATCCTGGAGTGTTCTGGCTGTATCTGACTAAAATTACTCATAATAAGCCACAAAGTCAGTAAAGTAGCTGTCATGTTCTCTGTGTTGTTCTCTGATGTTTGGACGCAAACCCGACAGCGCAAGAAGAACAAACACTAAATAGATTAAAAATAAATGTGAACAATAACCTGAGGAAGATAAGTCTCTGAATAGGCTTGAAGGCTTTGAAGAAATATTGCATGGTTCTCTTTGTTGGTGTATTTAGTAAAGGCCCTAGTAACTATTCAAGCATAGTGTATCTATGTCCCAAACTGTGGTTCTAAAGTGAGGACGGCTCACCTAGCCATCTGTTCTGTAAAATCTTACACTTCAGTAGATTTAACAGGATGTGAAGTTATACAGTTTAAAGGTTTCCAATGCAGTCAAACTTGTACTGGTCAGTGCAGGTTTGCTTCACACTATATATTTGTTTAAATCCACTGCATTTTCTGGAGCCCTGATGCCTTTGTTTAAATCTCCAACAGAAATGTTACTACTGTAAGAAGAGGATGAAGAAAGCATCAGGCTGCTGCGTGCAGTGCTCTCATGGCCGCTGTCCAACTGCCTACCATCCCACCTGTGCCCAGGCTGCTAGAGTACTCATGCAGCCAGATGAATGGCCCTTTGTAGTCCATGTTACGTGCTGTAGACACAAAGGCCCCATTCAGATTGAAGTAAGGTGCCAGTGAGGATCTTTTAACCTCTTTTTAAGATCTTACCTTAAACTACTGATTCATTATTAACACTTAATCATTGCCTGAAAAGTATTGAAATTATTTCCAGTGCTTCAATATGAATGCCCTAGTTGTCAGAGGATACAGAAGCAACTTCCAGTAATCATTATTAGATAATAATAATGTGGTGTTTTGTTTCTCCTCTGACAGCGCAATAAAGCAGCCATGCATGAACTAACTGTGGGACAGAAGGTGATTTGCAAGCACAAGAATGGCCGCTACTACCAGTGTGATGTGGTGCAGCTGTCTAAAGAGACATTCTACGAGGTCAACTTTGATGATGGTTCCTTCAGCGACAATCTCTTCCCCGAAGACATTGTGGTACATATACATTTTTTGTTTCAATCTTGTCATTTAAAACAAAACTGAAAATACATTAATACAAAAAATACCAAGTGTAAATCTAAAGTGTTATTCATGTACCATTAACTCTCATATTCCTGAGTCAATCTTGACCTACAATAACAGATTCTCCATTAATAATAACGGCCCAAGCAGCGTTTTCAATCAATCAATCATTATTTGTATAGCGCCAATTCATAACAAGTTTTATCTTGAGACGCTTTACAAAAGAGCATATGGGATAATATGCAGGAAGGATTTTTCCTTTGTATTCCTCACCTTCCTTTGTTGTCCACACCTCCTTGCCGCTGAGGTGGAGGTCGGAGAAAGCCGTGCATGAATGAGGACGGCGGTGGTTTCGGGAACGACAAAGCCAGATGGTGGTGGCTGGGCGTCAGGTGGTGGTTGGGACCTTGCTGAAGGTTGGGGGAGCTCCGTTTGCTCCGTTTTAACTTCTGTTAACCCATTGGGCTTTGTCCGACTCTCAGCAGACTGTAAACGTCTCACCGGCTCGTTTAGAGTTTGTTGTGTTGCTATCCGAGATGTAAACCTTAACTGTGCAAACTATGCAGTTTGGAAAAATATCAAAACAGTTGCATATAACCGGGATGGAGTTGTTTTTACAGACCAACTCTTAAGTTTCGTTGTCATGTTCAGCGGCGATCCCGCTCCGCTGTGGAGCAAAAGGGGAGGGGGACACGCGTCTGTGTAGGATCATAAACTGCGGCATGACAGAATAAACACATTAGCTCGGTTCTACAATCTCTCTGCTTTGGCAGATCGTCAACACGTTCAAATCCTTCATGGTCTAAGATCGTTATATCGCACACCACTAGCAGCCGTTATGGTGATGCCAGAATAAAATGCTTACTTCAACTCCTCTCAAATCTGCTGGAGTGAATAGTGGACATATGAAGTGACTCTTTTGTGCACTGTCTAAAACATGATAAATCACAGCTTTGGGGTGGCTGTGGCTCAATTGATAGAGTCGTCGTCTCGAAACCGGAAGGTTGGGGGTTCAATCCCCAGGTCCTGCAGCAACATTTCCGATGTGTCCTTGGGCAAGACACTTAACCCTGAATTGTTCCCTCTGTCAGAAGACTAGAAAAGCTCTGGTAGCCTTCCCTTTATGTATGTAATGTTAAAAAAATAATAATAATGTAGTGTTATTCTGTAGTGTTATTCTGCAGCTCTCAGCTTCTGCTTATGATTTGTGCTGTAGCAATTAACACACTGAATCCACATAGAAATGTTTTCAAAGATGGCCATCCCTTCATTGCCTTTTTTTCCGGTCATTTCTCGTTTTTCTTGCTACTATGTAAGATTTAGCTTTAAATCATAATTGATTTTATCTACCAGGACAGGAAGTAACGTATTTGACCTGTTACTGTAAAACAAATGGTTTTAACTTTGATTTGGAATGTAAATACATTTACCACTCCTCATTGAACCGGGTGTTTCAGATGTATCTGATACATACTAAGTGTCAACAACATTTTCATGTAGATTTTACTTTGAAAAGTTAGTGGGAGAAAAGGTTTGGAGCGTTTGGTGGCGACCCCCCCCCCCCCATTAGTCCCTATCCTTGTTCCTGCTGCATCTTATCCCCTCTCCTTCTATCCCATTTTAAAGCCCGGCGCAGTTTCAGTAGATAGCTGTTCATCATGAGCCTGGATTTGGGATAGGGTTAATGCTGGGTCTTTGTAATATAACCAAGAGTAAGGTCTTTTACCTACTTTTTGTAAAGCGTCTTTAGAAAACAGTTGTTATGAATTGGCGCTAAACAAATAAAGATTGATTGATTGATTGACCTTGTAAAAATGCATCCACCTTGTATGCGTGTGGATGCAAAACAAATAAAATAATGAACTAAAGTCAGAAGTTTGCAAAGTGTTTCTTTTTTGTTTATTGTTAGAGTCGCAACTGTTGTCAGCTTGGACCCCCACCACAGGGTGAAGTGGTTCAGGTGAGATGGACAGACGGCTTGGTCTACGGAGCCAAATTTGTGGCAGCACATGCAGTACACATGTACCTGGTAAGAATTCATTCATGTTTGGAAATGATCAATTGGTCACGTTTAGGGCACAAGTACAGCTAAACTGTTGTTTCTTATTGTATGAACTGTAGGTGGAATTTGAGGATGGTTCACAGCTTACAGCTAAGAGAGACGATGTTTACACTCTGGATGAGGAACTTCCTAAGAGAGTCAAATCCAGATTGGTAAGTGCAAACCGAAACAACACACATGGACTGTCAATTCTACTGTGTATGTCAACTTTGATTTTCATTAGTCTCGCAGCCTGTCCTAACAGCTCGCGTCGAGTGAGCGTCAGCAACAAAATCAGCCAGATTTTATTGTTTCCTATTGTAGTGTCCTAACTGCCCACGAGTCGCGCCATTTTTCCCCTACACCCCGGTTTAATATTCCTCTCTGTCACTCTGTCTAGGAACGAGGAAGAAGGGGGCTCTTCACGGCACTGACGCTCGCATTTCTCAGTCAACAGAGCTTGTTAGCATGTATTACAAAGGGGAGATAACGGTGCATTAATAATATCCACATTCGTAATTGAAATAATGAGCTTTGACTTGTGTCAACACCAGAGAAAAACTTTTTTTCCACTCACGCGAGCCATTTATTGACGAGCCTCTGTGTTGTGATTTGAGTCAACAGCTCCTAAATACAAAGCACCACACTTCAGTTTGTCCACCTTCAGTAGAAAAGCACTAGATGTCATACTGTTTGCAAGGGGAAACTGAAATTTACAGCAAAGAATTATATATTTAACGGATGCAGTGTGGACAGCCAGCGTACGAACATGCGCGATCCGACGCGATATATAACGCTAGTGTGCTGTTAGGACACGGTGTTACAAATTGTTAATTGAAACTCTTAAGATGTGGCAGTGTTTTCATACAGTCTTGTGTTTGTCTCTGTAGTCAAAAGCCTCAGACATGAGATTTGATGGAATCTTTGAAGAGAAGGAAATCATCAAAGAATCAAAGAGGCAGAGAGTGATCAACTCACGCTACAGAGGGGACTACATAGAGCCTGTGATTTACAGAGCAATCATGGAGTAACCCCTTCTTCGTCTCACCACACCAGCACTGACTGACTGGACTGTGATAAATGAACCTTCACTAAGCAGCTTTCCACAACAAATTGTAGCTCCGGATGACTATTTCTTAAGACTTGTCTCTTTTTTGTACAACTCAGTCATCTATTTTTGTTAAGAGAGAATTGTGTTGACCTGGTTTGGATGCAAGCTGTCGTATTTTAAGTTTAGGACTCAACACAGTGCAGTAGGCTGACGCTTAGCCATGACTGTACATGGTAAGGGAGGCAACATGAAATAAGAATTTGTACTCTTAAGTAGCATTCTGACGCTTCAATAGAATTTGAAAGTGAGGCACCTTGGAAAAAAACTAGGTTAACATCAAGTTAAAAGAACATGAGTGGCCTTATTTAAAGTAAATGTATCGATCAATTAATGCCCTCGTATTTAGAGTTTATTATCTATATTGCTGAGTCATGCTGAGAATAACTCTCATACTGCAATAATTCCTTTTACTCCTGTCCCCTCCACACTCTTTTATCTAATCCCAAGTGTGTGACCGATGCTTACTCTCATGATCAATCAGTCAATTATCTACTCAACCAAACCACTAAATGATTTTTCTTTATTCTATCAGTAATTAAGAGAAATGCTCATGACAATTTCCTCATCTTAAAGTGATTTACTTTTACTTTTTAAGTTTTAGTTTCACATTTGAGAAGCTCAACAAGTAATCAAAAATGGACCTTTACACTGAGGTTGATACATTTTTTGTTTCTTAATCAACATAACATTTCACCTATGAAACTTTGGCCTTTGTTCCCAGTCATGCTTAGGATTCTTTATTCAACCATGTGAACATAATATAGAGTTAATCAATTAAGTCCTTTGAAAACCTTTAATTTCATTTATAACTTCTTGCTTGCTCAGCAAAATTGTGTAGTGTGTCCATTTTGTTCACTAGGTATTACATTTTGTTCTTTGCTACATGGGTGATAAGCACTGAGAAAAAAATCTCAAAAAATTACATTTAAAAATACAAAAACCTCCACAAATCCTTAAGTACCACGTAGAAAAAATCAGTAACCAAACAGAAAATTGAAAATCGTAGGGTGCAGAGATTACAGCATGAGCCATCAGTGAACACTTTGAGTCATCAGCTCCATTTACTTGCTAAAAATCTGGTTTGGCTTTGCTTACCACTCCAAACAGATAAATAACACAACTTAACAGGGCTTTATCTTGACATGGGATAATAAAGCCAGAGCCTTTTAAATCCAGCACAATTGTTCTCTACAGGTTGAAATCAGAAATCCACTAATATTAAATATCTGTTAAAGTAATACTTCACCCCAAACCGTTTTGAAAACGTAGCAGCTTGTCTCTGATAGCCTTGTTTCATGCACCAAATGGAAACTAGAGTTTTTATTCTAATCACGATTGGTTTTCAAGAAGACTTAAGGAATATCATCTAAAAATGTAATTGGAATAAGGGATAATCTGATCATCGAGAAGTCTACAAATCTGGATCATCTTTTTAGTTGCATACCAATATGTGGTTAGGCAAAAAAAATTCTAGTAGTCATTACAGAATAAAAAGTCAAAGTGCCTCAGGGGAGGCTCTTCCACACGTGTAGACAACCCAGACATGTAGTGAGCAGACACAGACAGGAAGTTGATGTGCAGTTTTAGACATTTTGAAACTTTTTAACAAGAAACTCCAAATATATCAATCTATTCTATTCTAATCTATTGAAGTACTTTTGGAAAGTCATCTTTGTGTTACAGGCACAAGTCTGCAGTCACACTGCAATATTAGAGTCTGATATGCATTTTCTATTTTTTCTACAGTGTGTATTTACAGGTTCATTTTTTCAGAAACAACTTTTGTTTTGAAGACACTATTCAGTTGTCTAGCCACTTTTGTATTCAGTTGTGCATTTCATTTTTAGAAGTGCAGCTTGCATGACGAGTTGAATAAGTGTTTGCTCTTTGTTTGAAATCTGTTGAAAATATCATTTGTTCACTTTTAACATTTCACATGGAGTGTGCGTGTTCTTGTCAAAGCCCATTAATCATAATGCACTTTTAACAACTTCATATTGCCTTCATGATGTCATCATTTGCCTGTTTTTTATTTTTTTGGTGCAAGATTGCAAAGAAGGGAATATACATTTTGTAGTTGTTGGTGATAAAAGTCCTGCTTTAATGAGTCAGTTGAGAATATTTTTATGTTTTTAAAGTTTGAATACAGTTGTACATTGGGTTAGTGGGATTTTTCTATTCCATCGTGTTGAATTGTTTTATAAAACTCTGTGTATTTTTACAGATACCTGTACATATCCAATGTTATAATCTGTAAAGTTCCCCCCTGAAGAGCTCTCCATCCTTGTTGTGTCATCGCTGCGAGAAGAAACTGATCACAATTCAAGCATTTCATGTTTGTTTTTTTAGTCAAGAGATTTGGCTCAGCGCTTTTTGTTTGTCTTCATTATACATCAACTAACTTTTATTAAAAAAATGAATTTTCTTGTTAAAAGTTATTTTGTACATTAGGTATCCTTTATGGTGGTTTTACATATTGTAGTGAAAGAGGGCGGCTGTGGATCAGTTGGAAGAGTCGGTTGTCTCTCAGCCAGAAGGTTGGAGGTTCGATCCCCAGCTCCTGCAGCAACATGTCCAAAGTGTCCTTGGGCAAGACACCCCAAATTACTCCCGCTGTTTCGTCAGCGGTGTATGAACGGGACGAGTTACTTCTGATGGTCACTATACATAGCAACCTTTGCCATCAGTGTGTGAATGGGTAGGTGTGACATGCTGTGTAAGTAGTCTGAAGACTAGAAAGGGCTTTACAAGCTCAAGTCCATTCAGCATTTAATGAAAGAGAGAGATAAAAGCTCCTGTATGAGGGGCTATACCAGCCATAATTCATAGGTCTTTTTGTTAAATGAATATTCTGTCTGCTTACAATGGGGTCACATGTTTAATTGCCTCCATTTATCCCTAGCTGAGCTGATCCTTGTGTTGCTTTATGTAAGCGTAAAACTTTAAACATCTCCTAATTGAGTATGTGAAGAAATGCTTCTTTTCTCCATTTTTTACATTATGTGACCGGCTTTGCATTTGGGTGAGGTGTACAGTAGCGCAAGTAAAAAATGAAAACTCATTAGCCTATTAAAAGAGACAGAAAAGGAGAGAGAGTCTAGCGGTGATGGAAGTTTTTAAGATAACCACCCCCCCCCTCAATAGGTACATAGATTTAAGATCTTGTCTCACTTGAATACCTCAAAAGAAAACGTGTCTGTCACCGCTAACACTGCCAGAAGGGTCTATCAGGGAGCTCTGGTTGTTGTTACTGAGATAGTTAATGTTCCACTGGACAACATTACACTTTCATCAATAGCGATAACAGCAGCACTATTAGACATTGCAAGATTGTCAGCAGAGGTGGAAGGTAATATTAGAGAGGGACAGGGTCTCAACAGCAGAAATGGTTGGGACAATGTCTTTGGAAATGTCAGGTGTATTACCAATCCCTGTGAGAACATAGAAAAGCAGTGGATTCATATTTAACTTTTGAGTAACAATGAAATGATATATGAGAGTGAGCATCAGAAAACAAAAACACAAGACAAACATCATTTTGAGTTTATTTGTAGATAGGAATATTTATCACGTTAGTGTCCAATATGTCTGCGAAATCACAGCTGTTTGTTTTGCTAATTGCGCCAACAGGAAATAACTTTCAGTTGATGCAGAAAAAGACAACAAAATTGATGGATTAGTTGCATTACAGCTAACAATAACAAGATGTAACAAACGTTTGTTTGAATTTCTCATACTTACAGAATCAGTGTCCTCTCTTAAAATGACTTCATTAGGTCTAAAGTAATTGAACTTTTGATGAAACAGTTTTTTCATCAGGTCTCCACTCAAAGTGTGTGAAGAGATGTCTCAACTAGTTTGTTGTGGCACGGGAGCAAGTGCGTAGCCTGAGGGAACACTGTGTATGAAGCTGAAGGTTGTTTGTTCAGGCAGGCCGTCCATCACTTCTTCACATGTTACTGTAATGACACTACTAATTGCAGTAACTAGTAATGAATTTGTTACTTTCCAGATTCAGACGGGTGCCACCCCAAAATCCATGATTGGCTATTTGTAGAGGCGGGACTTAAGTTAAAATCAACTATACTGGCTGTTTTCAACAGGCTGCTGGTAGTTTTCTTTACGTTTTCATGTGATATGCATTTTTGTCAGTAGTTTCAGTTGTAAATAAATGGCCTGCTTTACATTCTTTGCTTTTTCAGAAAAAAAATCCAAGCAAAAACTTGTGCACACTGTCTAACTTGCAATGGACTTACTTGCCAATGAAGGGATTTTGGGCATGTTAGACAGCTCTCACGTATTTGCATTCAATTTTCTAAATTCTTTAAATTGAGACTAAGCACATACATTTTTGTTTTTGAGTCCCTAAATAATCAGATTAAGAAGATATGTTGCCAAACTGTGTTACTCGTACGTATTTAGACAACACCCCCCCGGCCTGTGAAGGCTGTTTCTTCCTGAGCCTGGGATCCGGCCGAAGATTTCTGCCAACATAACAGTGAGTAGGTCTTTTTAACCTGCTCCTTTGTAATGTTAAATAACAAAGAGTAAGGTCTTTTGTCTGCTTTTTGTAAAGCATCTTGAGATAACACTTATGAAAGCCGCGGTCTGGCTCGCAACACGATGGCAGCATAGAGAGACAAGTGCCCGACATTAATAATTAATAGTTGCCCAAATTTACTCGAATTATCTTGAAGACGAGCTAAATCAAACGTTGACTTGACGGGCGATAGTAAAATGCCTTAAACGGGGAAAAGAGTGTCGTTCTAAGTAAAGAGCACGACAGACAAGAAGACGGTCAGGTGCCACAGGCTAGTATTGCTAATGTGGAGGACAACATGCCGCAGGAGCCGACTGGAGAAGCTAATTTAAGCCTTATCTTGAAAGAACTGAGAGAATTCAGAAAGGACTCAAGTCAGCAACTAAACGGCATAAGGGAGGATATAACCAAAATCTACGACAGGGTGGAAGAGGCTGAAGGGTGAATTGACGCAGTCGAAACCCGAATCCAATCCGCGGAGGACGTGTTGTCGGAGCTGGTAAAGCTTCAGATGAAAACAGACAATATCAGAATATATGGAGTAAAAGAGGGAGCGGAAGAAGGAGCAACTTCAACGGTAACTTTCGTGGAAGATTTGCTAATAAAAGGCTTAGAGGTCCCAGCTTCCACAGTGTTAAATGTGGAGATAGCGCTTCGCGCCTTTGGCCCGAAACCTCCCACCGGAGCCCCGTCAAGATCACTCGTGGTCAAATGTTCCAGCTACAGGGTGAAGGAGGAGATGCTGAGAACAGCCTGGAAGAAAAGGGGATTTGAATTCCAAGGAAACAGAGTAAACGTGGACCATGACCATGCACCAGAGCTGCTGAGAAAGCGGAGGGAATTTTCAGAGGCGAAGGCTGCACTTAAACAGAAAAACATCAGATTCCAAACCCCGTTTCCAGCCAGACTGAGAGTGTTTTATGAGGAAGGGACAGTGACCTACGGCTCAGCAGAGGAAGCCACAGCGGACATGGCTGAGAGAGGTTAACCAATCACTGTTTTGGAGAAACCAACTACTCTGTTGGAGCAGATCAACCAGCTGACTTGGCGAACGGTGGGAAAGAGAGGACAGGATACCAGCTCTAAACGAGGTTTCAAGGAACGGCTCCAGGCATTCCGGCGTAAAGACACCTGATAAGTACTGTCACTATGACTAAAGCTTACAAAGATGTAATGTATCTCCTTTTCTCTTCATCAAAGATGAGCTACGTGTTTTAAGTTATATTTTATTATAAAAAACACTCCCCATATATGTTAGCAAGATTATTGTGAATATAATGTCAAAGGCATATAAAAGTTTGCATAGGAGTCGGGACACTTTTAGTTGGACATAATGGACCTACACACCAGCTCAAAAGCTGAAGAGGGCCCTCTTTCATTGTCAGGAGGAAGAGACTTCCCTCTATACTCTCACTACACCGGAGCTACAAGGCCACAATAGAGGCCTCAATGTTGGAAGTCAAAGTTTCCTTTTTCTACATTGTTCTTATTTTTGTTACTATGTTTTTCACTTTGAACTGTTGTTATGCTACTGTCTCATGTAGCACATGGGGTGTTAAATATTACTTTTACTTGGAGGTACAGGGGTTACAAACCTACTTATACATATACAATGCAAAGTACCAAGTCAATTAAAATAATCACTTATAATGTAAATGGTCTGGGAAATCCAATTAAGAGGAGCAAAGTAATGGCTAAGTTAAAAAGGGAAGGTGTAGACGTAGCTCTCCTCCAGGAGACTCACTTAACGAACCTGGAACATGAGAAACGTAAAAGATGGAGATACAACCTGTATTCTTCCTCCTGCAGTCAAGCCTCTAAGGGAGGCGTAGCTACATTGATTTCTAATATAACAATCTCAACTTTGAATTGCACTTTTCAGAAGAAGGATATTGACGGTAGATTTGTACTGATCAGGGGATACCTGCAGGGAGCTCCAGTTACTTTTCTGAATGTCTATGCCCCCCCAGGATCTGAATGGAAATTCTTTAAACAAATATTTGATATACTTATTTCAGAAGCCCATGGGACCTTGATTTGCGGGGGGGACTTCAATGTTAGACTTCACCCTACTATGGATACATCCAAACCTTATTACTTAGGGGGGGGAAAAAACTACTAAAAACATAAATGTAATGCTAAAGGAGTTGGGACTCTCAGACATATGGAGAGATCTAAATCCCACTAAAAGGGATTATACCTTTTTTTCTCACTCACATTCTGTTTATTCTAGACTGGACTATTTCTTTATGTTCCAAAGGGACTTATATTGGGTTACAAACTGTGATATTGGGACTATGGATGTGTCAGATCATGCTCCAGTTTCTATTGATTTGGTACTTAACGCTGAAAAAAAGAACACTTTTTGGAGGTTAAACACAGGGATCTTAAATCAAATGAGACAACATATAAGGGAGGATATTAAAAATGATCTTGAAGAAAACGATAATGGGGAAGTATCACCTCCGATACTTTGGGACGCATGCAAAGCTGTTCTGAGAGGGAAGATTATAGGTTACTGTTCCAATCTGAAAAAGAAAAGAAAAGAAAAAGTGGATCACCTACAGAAAGAATTAAAACACCTGGAGATTACACATAAAAAGTCATTAAACCTAATAATTAAAATGGAAATTGACAAGAAAAAGAATGAGTTAAACGAAATCTATTCAAATGAAATAAAAAGAAAGCTGATCTTTTTGAAACAAAGACACTATGAGGCAGTGAGGACAATCAATGAAACTACTTGCTTACAAATTATAGAAACAACAAGCAGAAAATACAATTTATGAAATAAAGGATCCCAAAACAAACTCCATTCACTGCAAATTAAAAGACATACATCAGTCATTTGAAAGTTTCTACAAAAATCTATATGCACAGTCAAAAATTGATGAAACAAAAATGAATGCCTTTTTTGATCTAATAAAACTCCCTAAAGTCGGGGAAGATCAAATTAAGCTCCTGATAAGTGAAATTTCAGATGAAGAAATTAAAAAAGTAATATCACATTTAAAACCCAACAAGGCAGCAGGACCTGATGGGTTTCCTTCAGAGTGGTATAAAGAAATGAAAGACCTATTGATCCCTACTATGAAGGCCACCTATAACCATGTGCTCATGACCATAATAACCCCTCCCTCCTGGAGAGAGGCGGTGAGCTCTGTGATACCAAAAGAGGGTAAGGACAAACTTGACTGTGGTAGCTACCGTCCAATAAGTGTTCTAAATCAGGATTATAAGATCTTTACTCACATATTGGCAAAAAGACTTGAAAAGATCCTTCCCCAGATAATAAGTCTAGACCAGACAGGCTTATTTACAAAGACAGACACAACATAACATTACATTTAATTGAACATATTAATAAGAATAAACTCCAGGCAGTATTGTTGAGTCTTGATGCCGAAAAAGCCTTTGATCGGGTCAATTGGATGTTTCTTTATAGAGTATTAGAGAATTTTGGTTTTCACCAGACTTTCATAAAGACTATTCAAGCACTGTATAATAGCCCGAATGCAATAATCAAAGTGAACGGAGCCATATCAAACTCATTTGGGTTAGAAAGAGGGACCAGACAGGGGTGCCCAATAAGTCCCCTACTGTTCGCCATATTTATTGAAGCTTTAAGCCAAGGGATCACTCAGGACAATAACATTAAAGGTATAAAAATGCTGGGGCAAGAACACAAAATTTCCCTTTTTGCAGATGACATTTTAATTTACTTGTCATGCCCAGATAACACAATTGTGAAATTACTATCATTTTTAGATGTTTTTAGTTCTGTCTCAGGTTATAAAGTACACATTTCAAAGACCCAAGTACTTAGTTTCAACTACAAGCCCAGCCAAATAATACGCTCTACTATACAACAAGAATGGGAACTGACACACATAAAATACTTAGGAGTCAACATCCCGAAAGTTTTGACAAATTTATACGAACTAAACTTTATCCCGTTGAACAAACAAATACAGGAGGATGTAAGGAGATGGAATTTAATTCCAATATTAAGTTTCGAGTCGCGAATCGAGTCTGTTAGAATGAACATCTTGCTTAGAATATTATATTTGTTTCAGACTCTTCCAATAGAAATAACAGAGAAACAGTTCAATGAGCGGGATAGACTAATATCACGGTACATATGGCAAGGGAAACGACCAAGGATAAGATTTCAAACTCTTCAATTGCAGAAGAATAAGGGCGGTCTTGCTCTTCTGTGTCTAAGAGATTATTATATATGCGCAGTTGAGAACCCTGGTTTGCTGGTGCAATTCTGATTATTAAGCGAGATGGAAAAATATTGAAGAGAACTTGTCAGAGACCGTGCCAATCCAGGCATGTTTAGGGGATAGAAGATTGGTTAAAAACCTCATGGATAAAGGTAATAGCTGGATTAATTTATCCCTGAAAATATGGTTAAATATTATCACTAGAACTGGCCTGTCTGATGAAATAAAGATACTGAGGTGGTGCTCGCATGACCTTGATTTCACCCCCAACAAACTGGATGTCACGTGCAAGAGATGGACAAAACAAGGCCTCTCCTCCTATTGTACTTTTTTTAACCAGCAAACATTAAGAAACTTTCAAACACTGAAAAGACTCTTTGGTCTAAATAATTGTGATTTTTTTTAGATTTCTTCAAATACGCCATCATTTAAACAGTTTGATGATGGAGACTCAAAAAGTGTTTGAGAATTATCTACTAAAGGTTTTTATAGGTGCCTATAGAGGGGACTCCGGGCTTAAAATCATTTCAAGGTTGTATAGAGGGCTACAAGAGGAAAAAAAAGAAAATACCACCTACATTAAACACAAATGGGAAAAGGAAACTAATTTAAACATCTCTGAAGAAGCTTGGGGAAAATACTGTGAGTTTCAGTGGAAGATCACAAGCTCGATCTCATGGAGAACATTTGGTTGGAAGAGTCTAATTAGATATTTTATTACGCCAGTTCAGAAATCTCGTTATATAGGCTCTTCTAGCTGCTGGAGGAACTGTGGCTCACAGGAAGCAAATCACTATCACCTGTTCTGGGCCTGTCCTAAAATACAAAGCTTCTGGTGCAAGATCCACAGAGAATTATCAGAAGTCTTTGGATCAGATGTCACCCTCAAATGGGACCAACTCTTTGTTGGTGACTTGCATTCATCCACGAACCACAAAACTAGATACTTATTTGGAATCCTGAGCATTGCTGCCAGAAAGGCAATAACAAAGAAATGGCTTCAGCCAGTTACTCCATCAGTGGAAGAATGGTATGATGTAGTTTATCAAATCTATATAATGGAACGGATCACTTTTTCTCTGAGGCTTCAGAAAAACACATTTCAGGATCTTTGGGGAAAATGGAAATCCTATATCTCCCCTAAACTCCCATCTTTTGTTTAAACTTGCTTTACTTTAGTTATGAAACCCTGTACACTTCAATTTTGTATTTGTTTTCTTATCAATGGAAAATCACCCCGTCTTAATTTTTGTCTTTTTATTTGATCTGTTCTGTTTTATTGTTATTGTATTTTTATTTGATTTATTTTATTTTGTTCTGTATAAATGTACAAAAACGTGAAAAGAGGAATCACTCGGGGAATTGTCTAACCACGAATGATTGTACAAATGTCTGTGAATATGTGTGATTCCAAATAAAAAAAAAAAAATAAAATAAACCACTTATGAATGCCCTATACAAATAAAGATTGATTAATTGATTGATGGATATAATTATTGGGGATAGAAAGGGTAAATAAAATGACATTTATTTGTGTGTGGGTGCCCACAAACTTCATGTCATCAATCTGAACTAAAATGAGTCTGTAGTAACAGGTAATTTATTTTTAATCTCAAACTGAAATCAGCCTTGAATATAGGTCTTTATTCATATTTCAGATAGCTTTTATTTTTAAATTCTACATCAGCTTGTCTTGATATTTGGTTTAATCACGTTATGAGGTGGTGGACTACCAATCTGAACTAAAATGAGTCTGTGGTAATAGGTAATTTATTTTTAATCTCAAATTGAAAGAAGCCTGGAATATAGGTCTTTTTTCATTTTTTCAGATAGCTTTTATTTTGAAATTCTACATCAGACTGTCTTGGTGTTTGGCTTAATCACGTTATGAGGTGGTGAACTACCAGTTTGGACTAAAATAAGTCTGTGATAACAGGTAATTTATTTTTAAATAAACTTGAATATAACTTATGTTCCATATTTCAGCTTTTATTTTGAAACGTCATATCAAAATGTCTTATTATTTACTCTTTTTAAGCAAGCATCCACTTCTACGATTGACAAGCTAGTGGTGGGCTTTTAAGTTGAAACTTTTGTTGTTACAAGCTCTTCCCGTATGCCTCTACTACACGCGCACCTTAAAATAGCATGAGGGCTGGCTTGACTATCGTTTCAACACGGCTTGACAGCAGTGTTGACGGCGTCGTGATTCATATCAGCTCTATGTTGCCTTCAGAGATCTAATCGGTAAAACAGCCTACAAATTGAAAATGACTACAGTGTTATTTGAAATGTGCGAGTTGTCACAGTCACAGCACAATTTTACTACAGCAACACTAAATAATGTGAACATTAATATGAGTGTTGAAGCAAAATAACTAATCGATTTGAGGACAAAACCTTCAAAATCCATATCAGTTTGAAGTTGAAACATACTTTTTTCACCATTGTCGGTTCTTCACAGCTTTCTCCACAGAGCCTGTTAGCATAGCTTCCTAGCAAGATGGCAGACGTTGCTTTTAGATTCTGGCAGTGAGGTCCCACCCACTGATCTGTAATAGGTCTGTAGCTTCAGTGGTCGAAAATATAAGGAACTAGCGATGTAGTTTCACCCCCTCTAACGACAGTAGCTTTCCCGTCTCAGGGGAAAATGAGGGCGGGATGCACGACCATTCAAAAATACTACCAGGTTTCTAATGATACAAAGCTTAATGCAAATGGGTGAAGTAGCCCTTTAACGATAGCAACGTAATCCAGTTTTCAAGCACTGGTTCTCGATTTTTTTGGGGCGGCAGTAGCTCAGTCCGTAGGGACTTGGGTTGGGAACCGGAGGGTCGCCGGTTCAAGTCCCGATGCGGACCAAAATATGGAAGTTGGTTTGGTAGCTGGAGAGGTGCCAGACCACTTCTCGAGCACTGCCGAGGTGCCCTTGAGCAAGGCACCGAACCCCCACCTGCTCAGGGGGCGCCTCCCAAGGGGGCTGCCACCGCACTCTGACATCTCTCCAATAATGCATGTCCACAGGTCTCGTTGTGCATGTGTGTGATTCAGGCCTGTGTGTGTGAGAAGCATGTCTCTATATAACAGACAGAGTGCGAACCAGAATTTCCCCGTTGGGGATTAATAAAGTATATAAAATTTTAAAAAAAAATCTCACCTGCTGTGAACATCTCCACACAGATTAAAGATGTTTTTTTGCAAAAACTACGTTAATTAAGAGTGAAAAACATATTTTATATAAATTATGTAAAATTTAAATATGCCCTAAATTAAGATTAAAAAAAAAAGTATGTCGATCCCCTGCAAAATATCAATTCATCCTCACAATTGTGCCTGACCTGAATTCACAGCACCCACAGTGCCCCCAGTGTAGAGGGGCGTCATTACAATGAAAAAAAACGATCAATATTGAATGGGGAAAATAATAATTGAAATGCATTGATGAATCGATATTTTTAACCAGCCCTACAGTTACTCACATGCCGTTTTCTTTCAACACGTTACTTCATTTTGCGTATGACGTTCTTCTTCTACGGGTGCCTGTAAGTCTCTTAACAGTCTTTTCAGAAATACTAACTTTAAGAACTGTATGAAATAAACACACAAAGAACTTACTGGTATTATTGACGCACAAGTACAACTCTTACCAAACCAATGAATGTTACTAATTGACTGCAAAACTTATTCTCCCGATGCTGACTTTTTCTCTCCCTGCAGCTTCTCCACACATGCTCCTCTGTCGTCTAATTATCCTCAGTCTGGAGTTGTTAGTCTTAAAGGGGCAGTAGCCTTTTTTACAGTGAACATTCCTTACACAGATTGTTAAACCCCAAAATAACAATATATAAGCGTACAAGTAAATCTTTAAAATAAACATGCATTTAATGGCTGCATCTAACCTGTCTTCAAATTAAAGTATTTTGGATACATTTTAGGAAATTTACATTCAAAGTTAAACATTACAACCTTTATTGAAATGTTACAAACCAAATATTTCAACTTCTAAAACTACTACTGTTACTGGGATGGTCTGATTTTGTATCCAAAGACTGTTCGAAGCGATTTACTGTTGAACAGTAACATATGGAAACTATTTCGTATTGTGGCCACAATATGCTGTTCGAACTAAAAGAGAGTCCTTTTGACAAGAAATAAACTTTGACATGTGTTACGCCCCACCTTTAAGGCAGCCCTATGGGGCTAACAACAATCCACACATTGACCCATTAAAACACATTACCACCTTAACAAAGTCAAAACAGGAAGGGATTTAGTAACATTATACAAACTAAACTAACAGAGATCAACTCAAACTAATGTGACAAGACACAACAGACAATCCCTGACTGAGAAGCACAGCAGTCCCAACTCCAAATGCCTCCCTTTTGCTGAAGCCAGCTCTGGCCTTTCAAGCTCTGAGGCCAGGTGAGCCTCGTTGTTCAATTAGTGACTTCACCTGGGCTGGAGAACAACAGAAAGGGAGAAGGGACAAACAGTACAGGGAAACATACAGCCGTAACACCCCCACCCTTAAAACAATGAATAAATAATTTGTTATAAAAACAGTACAAAAATGCCATCAATTCTAAAACATAACAATATGTGTTCATTGAATTAAAGTGCATTGTGCAAATAATTTTTTTACACATTAAAATTACAAAATGGGTGTTACTAACCGAGGCTAAATCTAAATTGCACTGACCCAAGTACTACATTCACAGAATACAGCAAATATGTGCAATTGGTCACAAAGAACAAACATGGGACTACTACTAAAGGTGTTAACCCAGGTCAACAGTGGAACACAGATTCAACACAAAAGGGCCATCTAAGACGCTTCAACGGTTTAAAAGTTGAGCATCAACTGCAATGGTAGCCAATCAGTGGGTGCCACCCCACAATCAAAATGGCTACCACCATGAGGTGAAACAAAGTACACAAAACAGTAACACACAAGTGACCTCAACAAAATGTGGACTGCAACCCCGACACACAAAATGGCCCGCCTGTAGACCCACTACAATAATGTTGCATACTTACACCTAAGTAGCAACTAGAACGTGGCCCAACGAATGTGGAGTACAGTTACCACCAAAATGTCACACAAAATTTACCACAGTAAAGCACACAAAAACAGTAACAGACAAGTGACCACACCAAAATGTGGACTGCAACCCCACCACACAAAATGGCCACCCTGTAGACCCACTACAATAATGTTGCATACTCACGCCTAAGTAGCAACTCAAAAATGGCCCAACGAATGTGGAGTGCAATTACCACCGAATGTCGCACAAAAAGTTACTGCACATGGAAGCACTTACTGCAGCGACACAAACTCACAATATGTACAAACTCTTCCATGAGCAAGCAAAGTTAGCAAGCCCCTGAGTGCGGCACAGAAAAAAAGTAATCTCACCTGGTACCTATAACTAAAACCTGACTTTCTTCAGAGGCTTGCCAGGCTCGAGGCGACTTTAAAGACAAACATCAGACCTGTGAACAGGCCTGACACGCCTACCCCCAACAGAGAACAGGTGTCCACCCAGGATTACCTCCAAAAATAAAAAAGGCAAAATAACAAATAGTGGACCGTTGGAAGGACGAATTAATCAGCCCAGCTGGCCCACTCCCTCACTAACCAGGGAGATCGCTTACAAATCTTCAAAGCACTCAAGACACTATACTGAACTTATACTCACCAGGAAGCACAAAAGTGACCGAATAAGAAAAGTCAACTAAGGCCACAAGTTACACAAAAACACACCTCATGGTTGTTTGATCCCGGACGAGCCCCCATTTGTTATGCCCCACCTTTAAGGCGGCCCTATGGGGCTAACAACAATCCACACATTGACCCATTAAAACACATTACCACCTTAACAAAGTCAAAACAGGAAGGGATTTATTAACATTATACAAACTAAACTAACAGAGATCAACTCAAACTAATGTGACAAGACACAACAGACAATCCCTGACTGAGAAGCACAGCAGTCCCAACTCCACATGCCTCCCTTTTGCTGAAGCCAGCTCTGGCCTTTCAAGCTCTGAGGCCAGGTGAGCCTCGTTGTTCAATCAGTGACTTCACCTGGGCTGGAGAACAACAGAAAGGGAGAAGGGACAAACAGTACAGGGAAACATACAGCCGTAACACATGTTCTATGTCTACAATGAGAACAACATAACGTTGAAATTGTCTAGTCTTAAGGAATTCCTTTTCATAGTCCATTTGTGAATCAGATGTTTGATATAGATATATAATTTCATGAGAAAGTTTATTTGAGAAAACAGTGCACTGATGGTGTTTGAGTTACTTTTGAAAAAGTCTTGGGTGACAGTGTCAAGGGTAACAGCATGACCTCAAAGAGAGTCTGAAGACACGATGAACAAAAACATTCGATCTTAAGAGGACATCTTTCTTAATCCTATGTTGGAGGAAACACTATTATAGTGCTTTCACACTTGCAGAAATCTCCTGAAAAAACTTTCCAGGAGGAGTTGTGTATGTAAACGCAAACAGCCGAATTCAAATTCCGAATTTTCACTCGAACTTCACCTGAAGTTTCTCCTGCAAGACCCCTAGTATTTTTTCTACAGCAAGTCTGAATGAGATGTGACAAAGACGCAGGATATTCTCCAAAGAATTCACCTCGAGGCAATAGGAGGGGGAGTGACGTTTATATCCTGCGGTGCATATAATGTATAGACCCGACCACTACGATCTCCATGCACGCAATAAAACGGCTGCATTACGTTTTCTGTTCTCCAGTATGTTGTTCTCCGCTCTTTTGTTGATAGTGTTATTCCGTTGTACTACACGTAGCATTGCTATAAAGGCAAATCTTCTCATAATAGTGTCGTATAGCAAAATCTGATGCTTCGTTCCACTACTTCACCATTGTTTTTTACGTCACGTCTTACCTAAGGAGACCCCGCCCCCGTCTGACAGGGATAGTCTCCCGTTGTGAGGATCATATGTGAAGAGCAAGGTCAGGAGAATCTTCGGAGCAGTCTTCCTGACATTATCTAAATATTTTCAGGAGTGCATATGTGAAAATGGCTATGATTTTACCAGAGTTAATGTTTAATTTCTGTGAGATAGCTCTCAAAGGAAGGGGGGACTAAGTTAGGTGATCAACGAGTTTGATGGTCTGTGAGATATGACTTAAGGCTTTTTTTCTTTTGTGAGTCGCAGAGAGGAGGGGGTGTGTCAGAAGAGGTGATAAGGTTTATAGGATGTTTCTCCTTTAAGTTCTGATATTGCAGTGAGGTCATCTCCGTTTATTACAGAGTGCAGTTTGAACTTAAAAAAAAAAACTCAAATTAATAATTAAACACTGTTAGCCTGCATTGACTAACTTACCTCGGCCAGGTTAACAAGCAGAGGATCATAGTCTCTGGTGCTCATATGCAGTGGAAAGTTAGATGACTTTATGTCTATGAGAGTTCAACAAGATCTACAAGATTGGAATCAACATGACTACGAGTTTCCCTACAGGTCTGGACTGTCTTTCACTCAGTTTTATACTTAATGAGAATCTTCACTTTTACAACAGCTGTTAAGGAAGTGATTACACACAGCTCTTATCAGAACTAGCCATTTCAAAGTGTGTATGTTATTTTTCACAACAGCAGAGGTCTGTGTCATTTTACGATTCAGACTTACTTTGAAGATCTCTTGCTCAAAGTGGTCAAATCTAATCGAATCAAATGTAAGCCCTGTCCACACATTTCCACACATTCCTAACAAACATTGTAAATTGTAAATCAAAGCATGACCCAAAGGCAACTGGACTTTGTTGAAGAATTGTAAATTGGAACCATATTGTGTCCATGAACATGCAGCTCCTGCTTTTCTCAAAAGCATAATTAACTGTAATGCCATGTAATTGGTTTGGAAAATAATCAATTTGCTAAAAGCTGTCATTGTGACAGGGTGGCCCCTATTAGAGGTGGAAATCAGCTTGCCAAGTTAGAAGCAAGGTTGACAGGATAAAAGAGGCATTAAATAAATGAAACCAGTTTACATAAAATTTAGGTTTTTGTTGAGTTACAGCTGAGCGAGCGTCGGCGACAAAATCAGCCTGATTCTATTATTCCCTATTTGAATGTCCTAACTGCCCGCAAGTGACGCAGCCGATGCAGCGCGCCGTTTTTACCTCAAAGCCCCGTTTCTATTTTCCTCTCTGTCGCTCACGTAGTCGGATGAAGAACGAGGAAGAAGGGGGCACTACAAGCCACTGACACTGTCTTTTCTAGCTCAACAGAGCTTGTTGTACAAAGGGGCACTAATATTATCAACATCCGTGATTGAAATGTTGTGCTTTGACTTGTGTCAACAACACGGGAGAAAACTTTTTTCGGCTCCCCACAAGCCATTTATTGCAGGCCTCTGTGTTGTGATTTGAGTCAACAGCTCCTAAATACAAAGCACCACACTTCAGTTTGTCCACCTTCAAAATCCCTAGATGTCATATTGTTTGCAAGGGTAAAGTAAAATTCACAGAGCAAAGAGTTATATATTTAACGGATGCAGTGTGGACAGCCAGCATGCGATCCGACGCGACATATAACGCTAGTGTGCTGTTAGGACACGGTGTTTTGCTTTTCTAATAAAACCTACATAACTGTTGTAAGTCGTTATCTGTGGAAAAAAAAAAATTGTATTGCTTTGAAAGTCACATATTTCAACAAGTCTCAAAAAAGGTCCCCAAAACATGTCTATGAAGTTCTTGTCTCAAAATCCACCCTGATCCTGTATTTGCTCATGCCTATAAACCACTCTATTTCAGTCAGTGTAGGAACGCACACAGGCACGTCTCTCATAGATTGGTAAAGCATTACGGTTCGTAACCAAAATAAAACAAATACAATTGTACAAAAATATATAATGTACCTGAACAGGAACAGAGTAAGTACTGGTCAGTCATACAGTTGGCTCGTATAAGAACGCACACAGGCAGCACACAACAAAGATAGCAAACAAATTCAACACAGTGGCTAGTTAGCTAGCTAATTCGTATACAATGTTGTTATTTGTTAGCTCACAAAAAATACACAAAATAATCTAATAAAAATATACATACACATCACAGTGTATTCATGAGACCATAAGGGTTAATACAAACATTAATACACAATATTTGTTACACTTGTATACTCTGTTACACTCAGAACAGGCTGTTTCTGTGTCTGTAGCTTTAAATGCAAGTGAGATGTGTCTGACCACGCCCCTCACTGGAGGGGATATGGCTTCTTTCTCACACCACTGAGGGTGTGAAGCCCAAATGTTGTTATCGTGGATTATGTTCCAGGTTTAAGACATGTAAACGTCACAAGAAAGCAGAGGTTTATATAAATCTGGTTTATATACTGTAAATCTGGAGACACAACGGGCCATATTAGAAGGTAAAATACATTTTTAATAACCTGTTAGCTAGTGCTTTGGTTGGAATTTAGCCCAACAAACCCTGATCAGCCTGCGTCCTTAAAGCGCAACATAGCAGTGCTAGTCTACCAAAACCGTACCCGTTACCCGCAATTATTCCCATGTCAAATCTAAACCCTTCCGGATCCATAAATAGCCTACCAGCCCATGATTAAACACAAAGGAAAAACAGTCTTTATGGCATGTTTTCACCTTGTGTTTTTTTACTGAGGAGAAAAGTGCTGGCTGAGTGCTCGGAACTCTTGGATGAAGCACTTGAGACGTGCAATATATCGAGCCAGTTGCTGAGAGAAATAAGAAATTCTTATTTTATGGAGAAAATAATCTCTATTCTGAAAAGGACAGGTGAAACTTGAAAAGATTTGTGCCCATTTCACCCGACCATTGGATAATGTTGATGTGTCAGATATGTGGCAAATGGATGACAATGAGAATCCATGAGAACTAACAGGCACACTTACATAGGCCCAGTTTTCCTGACCGTAGCGTGCTTAAGCACGATTGTCCCCCACTCCCTCGCTGGCCTGCACTCACACTGCTCCAGGATTAACCAGCCTGAGCATGGCTACTTTTGCACTCACACTAGTCAAACGAACGGCAGCATCCTAAAATAGGACTAGACATGATCACAGCCTGCCCCTTGCTCACTTAGTTGTTGATTTTTTAATAAATGAAGTAGCCCATTATAAGAAATAGCAAGACGCCTTGTAGCCAATGACCATCTGTGCCGCATAAAAAAGTGCCTTTTGAAATGCATGTGCACTAGGATTGTATTGTTCTTTTCCAAATTATTTGTATTTGTTCTGGTTTTGTCATGCTGTCCTGCTGTCCTGCCTGTGTTTTATTTCTTTTTTTCTCTTTTTATACTTTCAATGTTATGTGTGAGGGTTGTCTTGCCCTGAAATTGTATTGCTAATTGAAAATAAATATAGGCTAGTTTATGGGGTATTGAGTGGGGAGAGGGAGCTGTGGAGACGGCCCCAACTGTCATTCAAAACAAAACAGCCATTGGCCATTATTCCCAGAGCCGATGCTTTCTGAGATTGAAATAAAAACATGGTAGGGTAAGTGTAAAGATGTTTTCCCTCTAATAAAAAAGACATTTCCGTCACAAATTAGTGCATATATAAATGTACAAGAATTCAGGAAATATGGTGTTAAATGCTCATTAGTTAAAATGTAATATAAGGTTCGACCACAGAGGAAATCAGGATTTGTTCAAATGTTAACAACCCTCAGCATACTTTGGAACTATGTCAAAATGTGAAGACTAACCTTCATAAGATGCCCTTACAAAGGCAGAATTATTTTTGACTATTGGTCATGAACATGTTTTCTAGAAATACTACCCTTCTTTTGCATCATCTTCAATCTTGAGATGAATCATGAGAAATAGTTTTGACAGGTATTTTAAAGATATCGTGTACCTTTTTGTGTAGGTCAAAAAGACACAAAAAATGTAAGATAGTAATGTTCCATTTTATAATCTGCATGCAGGCAACAGCTCCCCTGGGTTCACCACTGCGAGACCCTCCAACACAAATCTCAGACTGGATGCTGCTGACATTGCTGTGGTTGTCGTGTACTTTATCTTTGTCATGGTGGTTGGAATCTGGGTAAGACTTGGAGTTGAAAAAAATCAAAAAACACTCACACCTTATTATCTTACAAAAAATATCTCAGATGACTGAATACATACATTATCAATTAAATTATAAGTAAATAAATGGTAAGCAGACTGTAATTTACTAGTCTTCTTACCACTCATAGAGCTTTTATACTACATGTCACATTCACCACTTTTTATTTTGAAATACTTTATTAATTCTTGAGGGATTCTGGTTTTTCACTCCGTTATTTAAGAGACATGCTTCTCACACACATAAGCCCGAATCACACACATGCACAAACAGGACCTGTGGAGAGATGTCAGAGTGGGGCTGCTACACACTGCTACACCAGGGCAGTTGGGGGTCCGGTGCCTTGCTCGAGGGCGCCTTGGCGGTGCTCAGGGGGTGCTCTGGCACCTCTCCAGCTACCAGACCAACTTCCATATTATGGTCCGCACCGGGACTTGAACCCTTCGGTTCCCAACCCAAGTCCCTACGGACTGAGCTACCGCCGCCCCAATATATATATATGTATACTGATCTATCTCTGGGTCATTGCTTGTTAGACTGTGAATATTAATGGACGAAGCCTGAGTGACGACAGTCATCTGTTACTGCAGGGGGTTCCGAAGGCTCATCGACAGCAGCCGCCATGCTGGATATACAGTCTCACCCTAACTTTCAGTCAACCTAACGACAGGCTGATAGCTGGACCTGAGGCGGGTTTTAAGCCTTATGACAAACTGTTACATAGTGCCCACCTTTCAATCAGGTCAGCTACGCGCCTAACTATGGATAAAACGTATCGTTTTCAAATTAAAACGAAGCTGTTTAAAAAAAAATCATCCCCCGTACAGGGTGTGCCTATAATATCAATAACTTATCAGACCTATTTTGTTTTTGTACCAGGCTGTAAACATTTCAATTTATGCTGTAAAAGCGGCTTTTTTGCCGCACACTGTATGTGACTTCCAGTGTTCATGGAGCCAGCCTCAAGGAGACACTTGAGGAACTGCAGGATTTCCGCATTGGCTTAATTTTTCAAGACCAAAGGTTGCCACTTTTTTAGATCCATCCAATGTGACAATATATACTTTGTTTTGAATGTTCTGGTAAAATGAAGGGTTTACTGCTGTCCGAATCTTTCTTTCATTCTAATTTTCTGTCCTGTAGTCATCGGTGCGAGCCAATCGCAGTACTGTGGGTGGTTACTTCTTAGCTGGCCGTTCCATGACCTGGTGGCCTGTAAGTATCAAACTGTAATGTTTTTTTTATTTAGTATTAATGCCCTATGTGATATGCTGTATGGCTATTAAATCAAACAGTCTTCTTTTGTCTGGTTTCTGTTAACCTAGTTTCGTAACATTAGCGGCTGTGGCTCAGTTGGTTGAGTTGGCCATCTCTCAACCGGAAGGTTAGGGGTTTGATCCCCAGCTCCTGCAGCCACATGTCCTGTGATGGTTTTAGTGGGCAAGACTTTCAATTTAATTTTTGTTTGATTTGTGGGGCGCCAGAAAGGGCTGTCCCTGGCAAAAGTCTTTTTGTTCAATGTTTTTGTTAAAGTCACCACACTTAATGAAAAACCACCACAAAGGATGTAAAGCATTAAACTAAACAACCTTATTTTAATAATGAATCAGCAAACTTCCACACATGTTTGTTTAAATAAATTGTTCTTGTTTTAATGTTCAACAAAAAACCCAACAACCACCAAAATATATCACCAGCAATTTTGAACACAAAAAAATATATTTAGTCTCTCTTTTCCCGAGGCACAAAATCAAAATCTATCTTTCAGTCTCTAAATTTCAAGTTTCAAAACAAAATTAAAACAGCAAGCGGTGATGAAGGGCCCTCGCACCCCTGTGCATGTCGGGGTGTGTCGCGACCGCAGGGAGCGTAGCAGCAGAGGGATGTGGCTAAGCAGTGGGCTGTGCAGATCGATTTGTGTGAAAGTCGTAGTACTGGCAAGTTCAAACAGGCAACACTTTGAGGATCACAGAATATTTAAATGCAGAGCAGTTCAGGCTGGCACTGTCATGATGCACAGCTAAGTGTGCTGCTGCAGTGGCGTCTTTAAGTGTTTTCACGTATGCACTCCTGAAAATATATAGATTATTTCAGGAGGAGTGCTCCGGATGTTCTCCTGACCTGGCTGTTCACACATGCATTGCACGGCTGGAGACTACTCCTGTCAGACAGGATGGGGGGCAGGGGGTCTCCTGAGGTAAGAACTTTGATGTGAACTCCAGCAGCGTTTTTAAATTTTAATTTAAACCTCTGTGATGTGTAACTTGCAGGCACACACACACACACACACACACCACATAGTCAGACGGTGTAGTGGCATGCACAGCACACAACACACACACACCTTGTCAGCCCCATGGGGAGATATAAAAGTGAGTGAGACGAAATGTTAAAAAGAGTAATTGACTAACAAAATTAGCAAAACATTGTTGAGAGATTTTTAAGTGATTTTTTAGATTAGCTTTAAAGCTACCAAAAAAACCACAGTGTTTTATATTGTCTGGAATGTGTAATGTGTCCATTGTGTAATGGCTTTTTTTAACACTTACATTTTTTATTAATTTTTTCCAATGAAAAACATCAACAAAATAACATCATAATAATTGCCAGACATTTAGACATGTTACATTTTAGAATAGAATGAATAGAATGTCTTTATTGTCATTATACAATTGTACTTTTGTAATTTTAGGTCGTAACCTAAGTAGTACAGTTCGCAAGGGGTCTTTAAACAGCCTCTCATAATTTACGTGGTAAAAAAAAAAAAAAGTCCTTTCTTATTCTCACTAAGAAAGTCTGTCTTTCCATCTCGTGAATCTCTTTCATAATTTCGAGCCAGTTATCTACTGTGGGCGGATATGAGCGGCATATGCCATCAGTGTCACTCATATGCGACATATGCCGCGGCACATGAGTGGACCAGACCGGCATATGCCACTCACATTCCATGGCATGTACAGTACCACTCATATGCGGCATATTCCGTGGCACATGAGTGGACCAGACCGGCATATACCGCGGCATGTGCTGGCCTGACACAGCACGAGTGGAACAGAACGGCATATGCCACTCACATGCGTCATATGCCGTTCTGGTCCACTCATGTACCACGGCTTATGCCGCATGAATGGCATTAAAGTTTTACGGTACGCCATGGCCACGCCCTTTTATGTATGTCTATTTTACATATTTGTAATTGCTTCTTATATTTTATTATTTAAGGTCTTGCAAGTTCTGCTTTATTTCCTATGTTAATTGTTTTGCACCAATACACCAAGACAAATTCCTTGCATGTGTAAATGTACTTGGCAATAAAACCCGATTCTGATTCTGATGTAGAATCGTGTGGAGCACAACGGGAGATCTTCAACATGTCTAGAACACACTGACAGTTTGCGATAATCAGATTAACGCCCTCGGTCAAGTTCGTTCACACAGGTAGCCTGTGAAACGCGAAATTGAGCCATTTTTCTTACATTAAAAAAATGATGGCGGACTTCCTGTTTGGTTTTGACAATGGGTACAAGAGGATTTTATGTAGGTCCTGACATGGTAAATATGCATAAAAATTGTCATGCATGTGGGTGAGAAAAACATATATGGGGAGGCTTTTTGAAAATATCAAGGGGGCGCCACTGAGACATTTTGCCACGCCCACTTATTATACCCACATGAAAAGTTTAACTTTCTCACTGGGATGATTCGTATGAAGTTTCGTCTGTATATAACTATGTTAGGCCCCTCAAATAACTACTTCTTGTTTGATGGCGAACAACGTGTATGACGCAGGCCTTCGAGCTCAGAAAGGTAGCATGTCTAAGGTCTTAGGATGGTCCACACGAATATTCAGGGAGATATGAGCAACCGTGTAGGAATGGCTAGTGCTAATTCATTAGAAGTGACTTCCTGTTGTCAACAGGTGGCGCTGTGACAAAAAAAAATTCAACTGTGGATGTATTGAGGGCGGGCCCAGTATCTTGCATGACAAATTTGGTGATGATAGAACACTGCATGTCAGAGTTATAACAATTTATTTTGTTGGCAGCGTGCCAAAAAACATCATCAAACTTTGAGAGCCTGCCACAGCCACGTCCGAAGGTGAAACCTCGTGGTTTGCACAACTTTGAACTTAAACTTGTCTACTTTCATTTGATACCAAACTTGAATTGATCAGATGAACGCCCTCAGACAAGTGCGTTTAAATAGGGATGCTGTGAAATCTGAAAAATCGCAAAAATTGGACTGACTGTACTTAGTCACTTTGTCGTGCATGTAGGTTAACCGCAGTACCCTGAGTGACGTTTGGGGGCGCTGTGGAGCCATTCAGCGACACCCATGCCCCAAACCACTTTCATACGTAAAATTTCACGCAAGCTGAATTTTGGTGAGTTTTCGTGCACCTTAAAGCCCCCAAATAAGTGATTCATTGTCGGGAGGGAGAATAAATAACTCCTTCAGTTTCATTAGGGTCCTCGCAGAAAGGGAAACCCGATGTGTCCTTGGGCAAGACACTAAAGGCGGATTCACACATACTCCGTGCGCGTCCGTCAGCGCCACACACTACGCTGTAGTTAGCTGCCACTCTACTCAATCGTTGTGTTCACACAGCGGGCGCTGCGGCCCGTCTCCAGAGCGTGCCACCAGCGCCACGTCGCTCTGCACCGTTTCAAATAGGCTGTGAGTCTATTTTCGACGGAGTACGCCGTTCTATTCTGTCAAGCTAGACAAGCTAGACAGAATAGAACGACCTGGACAGGAAGTCGGACAAGGAAACGCACAGAGAATCCGGTCAATTTCGAAATAAAACACAAAATACGGACTCGCAATCATATTTTTCATCACTTTATCAACATAACGTCAAGACAGGCAAGGAATGAACAACAAATCATCCTCAGAAAGACAAAGCAACATGTTGTTTGCACGTTTTTCTCTTTATTCCCGCGTGATCTTGTAGTTCTCCCGTGATGTGTGTACAGCTGCTCATGGGTGCACACCGCTGCGCTGACGTTCCAAAAACGGATCCAGTGTGAATGGGCGCACTGTCTGACGGAGCAAAACCACGGCGCTGACCAACCGCACGGAGTATGTGTGAATTGGGGGTAAACCCCAAATTGCTCCCGCTGCTTAGTCTGCAGCGTATGCATGGGATTAGTTACCTCTGTTGGTCACTTTACATAGAAACAGTGTGTGAGTGGGTGGATAAATGGGACCTGCGGTGTAAAAGCACTTTGAGCCCTCAGAAGACTAAAAAAGCACTATACAAGCTCAAGTCCATTTACCATTTTCACACACCCACCACTGACTCAATCATCGGAAGCAATTTGGGGTACAGTATTTTGCCAAAGGACATTAGAAAATTACAATTGACCTCATGGCTAGAATATCTGTACACTGTTTAGGATTTTTGTCAATTGGCACTTTTGTGTAATTTAATCAATACACTTTAAACTTTTGCAAAGTTAATGAAAGCTTTTTTTGTAAATGTGTATTATCTTTATGTGTTTATAGATTGGAGCCTCTTTGATGTCTAGTAATGTTGGCAGCGGATTATTTATTGGTCTAGCAGGAACAGGAGCAGCTGGAGGCATCGCCGTCGGGGGATTTGAATGGAATGTAAGAAACACAGTCTTTCAGTTTTTGGAATGATAGATTATAAACATGAATAAATTATGTAGTGGTAAATTTACTTATTTGACTAATAAGTCAATAAGTAAGAAACGTGTGTGGGAGGGTGGGGTGTGGGGGTCAGCCCCTAGCATTGACCTATTTAAGAATCCTTGTGGCCTAAGAATAGAACTCTTTCTGAGAGCCTCTCATTGCTGCCCTGGTGTATGCACTAGTCTATGTGAGGTCCTGTTTCAGCACCAGACACTAATGTTGCTACTAAGATTATTTCCTAATAGTGCATGGTTTCTTTAATAGTGCAGGGAAAATCCATTTAATTTAAAAGTCTGATGAGAAACACTCACATCGATATTAAGATGGATTAGTTCATTCCCTGCTTTTCCCTGCCACTCATAGCTATACCTATAGGCTTGCTGATTTTCAGGAGACGGTTGTACTTCTAGTACCAGCAGGTCAGATCCTGCAATTGACCGCAGACTTTCTTTTAAAGGTTACTTGTAATAAGTCCCACCAAAGCCGCACTGTGAGACCGAACCTAATGATAGTGTTGGAGTTAAAAGTGGCTATAAGGTTGTGTACGGGCAGTACAGGAGGGGGTTCAGAATGCAGTCCTTGGGTTCCAGAGTGGTAAGGATGGGGGTTGAATTGGTTTCTTAACCTCCCTTTCTCATCTCTGAGCAAAAAATAGAGTCACCACAATCCCTTACATCTGGGGTTGACTACAAAACTTTGTGAGAAAGCAGTGCGTCAGGGATAGAGGTTATGTGTATTAATGTTAGAAAGAGACAGACTGGGGAAGGGGGACTGAGGAATTTCTGACAATCCTTTGTTCACTACATCTGTCAATAATGAATAGAAATCAACTGTCCATTTACAGGCAAATTAACTAACTGTTGCTATAACTTCACTGTGTGTGTCTGTGAAGGCAGCTTGGGTTCTTGTGGCTCTCGGCTGGATCTTTATCCCCGTCTACATCTCTGCTGGTGTGGTAACCATGCCTGAATACCTTGCCAAACGCTTTGGAGGCGTTAGGATACGTATATACATATCTGTTTTGTCACTCATCCTCTACATCTTTACAAAAATATCTGTAAGACACATTACACTCTTTCATTTAAGGTTACTTACTTCTGTACAATTGAGATACAATTCAGGAAACGGTAGAAACATGTGTGCATGTGTGTGTGTCAGACAGATATCTTTTCAGGGGCGTTGTTCATCCAGGTCTCTCTGGGTTGGGATCTCTATCTATCAACTGCCATACTGCTGCTCGTCACTGCTGCTTTCACTGTTGCAGGTATGCACATATACAGCCAGGCGAAAACCCACAAACATCTAATTCCATTTGAAGATTTTCCTAGACAGGGGTTGTCATTTTTAATCCTTTTTACACAGCTTTGTTAAATACTTGATTTTGATTGACCAATTATTCATAGCAATGGTCTGCCCTCTCAATAGCAGATCATTGCTATAAGAACAGATCATTGCTATAATAACAGACACGGCTCTCTGGCTGATGAATTGTTATTATATCAATCCACATAAGGTGGGTTGATAATCAACAAATTAATTTGTTTTTAATTTTAATTAATATATTTTCCACTCATGGCATTTGGTTGATTTATGAAGTAACATCAGGCTTGCCTATAGCTTTGATTATATCATGTATGTGTACGGTACTATAAACTGGGAATCACCAAAGGAATCAGAGATCCATTGGGGGATTCTGAGGTCTGGAGGCAGGATGCCATTAAAAAACGGTATTATACACAACTATCAACTTTTCACTTTACCAGAGCATGATTCAGTGTTTTGGAGAGACATTTCGGCAGATAAAGTAGGAATTTAGACATGGTTCTTGATAGTGACAAGATCAATTGTCAGTTCACTTTAGGTGGAACATCTCATACACACATACCAAAAAATGTAAACTATATTGAATTAAAAATATATATATTAACAAGATTGTAGTGACAAGTGATGCCTCAGCATGAGAAAGTGATGTAAGGGAAACAAGTCTGTATGGGTAAGGTACTAATGTCATTTTGGTCCATGTTCTTGCAATTTACTGAAGGCCTGAGACTAAGAATGTACTGCTGCTCTTAAAAGCTCCATGAATTGTGCTCTGTTGCTCAAGCTGTCCATTGCATTTTATGGTCATATTCACAAGACATATTGCCCTTACAATATTAATGCACCAAACATGCCAATAAAATTGATTGACTGATTGGATCCTGTTTAGTTGTCAGCATTTCCACTCTCTGGCCC
Organism: Tautogolabrus adspersus; assembly: GCA_020745685.1. Lineage (NCBI taxonomy): Eukaryota > Metazoa > Chordata > Actinopteri > Labriformes > Labridae > Tautogolabrus > Tautogolabrus adspersus. Next base: position 31,827,381 of record CM036536.1, read on the forward strand.
TCACTGATCAAACATACGTACGACAGAAAACTGGGTGTACGGTCATTTCCATGCAAAGCTAGGCACATATCGATCTGGACGTGAGCGGAGGATACGCTCAAATCCGCCAGGTCTCAGCTCGTGTATGCATGTTTACAAGTCATTGTGGACTTGCAGTGAAGCAAATCTGACCGTGTTGGAGAATAATTAGATCATACTAGTGCAGTGCCTGTTTACACGGACAGATAGAGGTTCACAGATTTATTGTTATTATGCTCCAACTCCAACGATCACTGTAGGCTATATTTCTTTTTAAATAATGTTGAGCAGCACAAGCTGTCAGGTCATTTCTTTAGTTGTGTGTTATATTTGATGAATTCATGTTTTATTTAATTATTTTAGCGCTGCTCCGCGGCCAAACCAGTGGACCTCTGTATGATCGGACAGCCTGTGTGGGATGTTGTTTTCGGATAAGAAGGAAATGTTCAGTTATAATGACATTTTTAAAGTCTGATGACAGCTGGTGATAAAGGCGCAACAGCTGGCTACAGTATTTAGAAGTGATGTTGCACTGAAACTTTTAAGTGATCAGCACTTTCACCTCTGGGTGACCTAAAAATGAACTATCTGTAAATAAAATCAGTTAATATTAATTTTAAATTACTGTTTTTGCAATAATCAGAGATAAAAAAGGTTTACATAAACATAAAAAAGATTCCAGCTCGGGATAACAGTGCTTTTGGATCACTGTGACATCCGAACACCAGCCACAAGGTGGAAGTAGTGCTCTACCTTTAAGATGTTCAGTTGAAATCCATGAACTCAACTCTTACTTAACTTGAGTATTGTAGATCGTATAAAAACATAAATCGAATCGAACTGTCACTTTTAACCTCACAAACATAGACGTAAAAAAACAGAAATTAAATGGACATTTATTTGTTACACAAAATAAGATATTTTAGTTTGAGAAGACCAAAAGTCTCTTGTCGGTTTTAAGACTCCTTGACGATTCTCAGACCTTAGCACAAGGTTCTTTCCCAGGGATTTCGAGGTGTCTGTTGGTGTTGGATGCTTATTTGGAGACGAAATGTCTGAGAACTCAATCGTAATTCTCAGTCTAATGTAAACACAAGAGCCATAGAAGATGTCCTTGTCCTGGCCAGTGTTGACCTACAAGATGTTGTAAAGCTCTTACCTGTAATCCAAAGTTAGTGATCAGTGGGTAACTGAGAGAGGGGGGTTTTGAACCAGATACCAAATATCCTGGCTACAACTGGGAATCTCTTGTTTTTCTATTATGCATTTTTAAATCTATAAAAAAAGAGGGACAGAGCGAGAGGTCAGATCGCGGTCAGGTCACATAGTGACGCATGAAGTGGGAGTTTTGTGCACTTTAGGAGAGCTCAGCGATTTTGCCTATGTCGAAGGATCAATGGTTGTTTTGTCCAAATAAACTGGTAGGAACAGATTTTTTATGTTATTCTCTGCTGTGCTGCTGTGTCGTGTTGATAATTGATTAGAAGAGTGGCAAGTGTGATGATGAAATTGTTGCTGTTTGTGCAGGGACAGCGTGAGACCATTGAACATGTTAAATTGTTGTTTCATTGTTGTGTCACAGCTCCCGCACTTTCTTTTTTATTGAAAACACTTGTTGTAAATGAATACTGTCACTTCATTGTAACTGTTCTTATGCCATGTGCTGCTAACCTCTTGGCCAGGTCACCCTTGTGAAATAGATCCTGATCTCAATGGGTTCTTATCTGGTTAAATAAAGGTTAAATAATAATTTAAAAAAAATAAGTAGACAGCACCCCCTAAATCAGGCACAATTAAAACCATCAGGTTATTAAAACATTTAAACTTACTAACTAATAGTTTCTGCGGAGTGATAGGCCTACTACTCCCGGCCAGTCAGAGCTTTTATAGCGTTGCGCACACGTTGAAGTGTCGCTGAGAGGTTTTCAAAGACGTTTGATCATCCTGTCAGACAGAGCAGCAACTAGATGTTATCCTAGATTTTGGAGTTTTAGTTGATTATTATTTTAATAATTGCAGAGCAACCTCGGAAATGGAGTGAGCTCATACAGATAAGCGCGAGTTTGCCATTACGCACAGAGGTGGAGCGACTTGAAACTTTGCGCACAGAGGTGGAGAGACTTGAAACAGAAACTTCAATTGATCATCACTTCTAATGTAAATCAGTTTAGCACAAAAAAGTGGGATCTACACTGCAGACTGTTGTCTCTGTTAACAAACTGATGTTGTCCAAACAGCTCCAACGTGCAACAAGTGCGCACTGATGTCCTGTGTCCGCTCGTCACCCTCACTGCTCTAATTATTATAAACTATAAACTGGTCATTAAAGGGATACTTCACCCATTTGCATTTAGCTTTGTATCAGTAGTAAACTTGTGGTTTTATCGAATGGTCTTGCATCCAGCCCTCATTTCCCCCTAAGATGAGAAATATCTGTAATTTATTTTCTGAGAAGCAGCCTCCAGTGATGCAAAAATCGTCATATTGCGTCACTGGCGGCTGTTGTGGTTAGCAGGGGTGAAACTACATTGCTAGTTCCTCATGTTTTCAACCACTGAAGCTACAGACCTATCAAAGATCAGTGGGCGGGACCTCACTCCCAAAAACGAAACTTAACATCCGCCATATTGCTTAGTTGGAAGCTGTGCTAACAGGCTCTGTGGAGAAAGCTGAGTAAAACCGACAATGGCGGAAAGTCAACTACAAACTGATATGGATGAAGGGGATTTTGAAGGTGTTGTGCTCGAAACGGATGTTCGTGGCTCTTTCTACGAGCCGCCCGCAATATTGCTGCCAGGTGCCTTCTGCAGACAGACAGCGGCTGTGAGACAGGGAGCCTGAGCCGGCTCAAGCTGGGTGTCTCTATGGCTAAAGCTGAAGGACCGAGAATGGCGAAAAAAGTATGTTTCAACTTCAAACTGATATGGATGAAGGGGATTTTAAAGGTTTTGTGCTCGAATCGGATGTTCGTGGCTCTTTCTACGAGCTGGCTGCTGGTGCCGATAGGCAGGCTAGCTAGCCTAGCTGGCTAGGTCCGCGGCTGTGACAAGGAAGAAGGAGCCGGGGCAGACTTGTGTTGTCGGTGCTGTGACTGTTTGCCTATGGACACAGACATAGAGTCTGTTTTCTGCCAGGAATTTCCAAGATGCCAATTCTTCTGAAAGAAATCTCGGATTCAGTTGAGGAAACTGCCGTATGTGTGTGAGTAAATGTCCGTCAGTAATGCTGCATTCAGGTGCTGCTCGGGTGGTCCAAGTTTCTTAGAGAAATCTTATTGTCAAAAGTTATATTTGAGCAAAAAGTTGATGTGCAATACGTGCATGAATAAAAAGTATGTTAACAAAACACAAAACCGACTTGAGCAGGTGTTTCATGTGCATTTTACAACTCGAAATCTAATTTTTCCGATACCACGTGAATGCACCTCTCCTTCAGCGGGAGTGTCCTGCAATGCTGTGCATTCTGGGAGTTGTTGTCTCTAATCTGCATAAGGCAAAAAGACACTTTCTGCCTTTTCTCGGTCAAGAAGGCACCAACTTCAAACATTATTTCACATTTCTACTACATACAGTATATGACCCAATTTCACTACAGATTCATGTTTCAATGGTTGAAGTATCCCTTTAACATGGCGGGTCTAGAACTACTTCCGGTTCGAGGAGCGAGGACCGAAGCGATAGCAATTAAGAGAACTGAGGGTCAGTCATGCGGATACTGTGATGTGGACACTGACAGGTGGACATTGTCGTTAAATGAAATCTCTCTCACAGACTTATTGCAGAATACACACCCTAGGAACTCGAATACACAACACTTACTAGTTTGTCTATATGAGTGGGAGAGAAACACAAAAGGCCTTAAAGAGGAAGAAAAAATGCCAAAATCTCAAGATTAAAGTTCTTAGGGGGCGAAAGCTAACAACACCGAAGCAGATCAAGCTAGCAACAGCAGCGCAGCTAAACGCTCAAATGGACAGAAAATCCCCAGAAAAAACGTACATCCCATAAATAACTACAGCGATAAAAGAACTAAAAGATCACCTTAAAGGGGATAACGATAACTTGAGACAAGTTATTAATCAGTTGGGACAAGAAATAAAGCAGTCAACTAGACAGCCTTAAGCGGGGTACACACTACAAGATAATCGTGTTCAATATTTACGATCGGAAATCCTGTTGTGTGGGAAGAACACCGAGAACAGCCGAGCACAGACTCTGTGAATTGTCAAGTGGAACGGAACAATATGCCAATAGTGGAGCAAGCTGACTGTAGCAGGAAGCACAACAAACATTACCATGGCGACAACAGCAATCGCGAAGCATAAAGTTAAATGGAGGTCATGAATTCAGGACTGTCATGATTTGGTCTTGGTTTAGTTTGTATTTTGGAGTTTTTAGTTGAGATTTCTTGTATTGTTTTAGTTCTCTTCTTCCCTAGTGTTGCTTGTTTCCCTGTGTGTTAATGTTTCCTAGTGTTGATTGTTTAGTCTTTAGTGTTTCCTGTTTTATTTTGTAATTTCTTCTCCTTGTGTCTCTGTGTTTTGTGGTTACTCCAGTCTCTGTGTTTCCCCTCAGTCCTGATTTGCCCTGATTGTCCTCACCTGTGTCTTGTTAGTTTCACCTGTGTCTTTAGTCTCACATGTGTCTGATTACCCCTGTCTATTTAGTCTCTGTGTTTCTTCCCCTCTGTGTCAGATCATTGTTGTTTTGTCAAATGTCGGTGTTGGATGTTCGTTCGTGTTTCCTTGTGGCTACCTGTTTTTTACATTTTGATTTAGTAAGTTTTGCCTTTTTGCCTTTTAGTTTAAATAAATCTTTTGTTCTTCTGCATTTGGGTCCTCCTCCTCATTCCAACCATGACAAGGACCAACTTTTTCATTACGTTATATTACAACGTGTCCTGAAAAAACAAACCACAATCCAACTGACAAGGAAAGGAGTTTGACCAAAATGTTTACCGTAATGGATCTACCAGCTAACAACTAGCCACATTTAGCTTGCCCGTCATGTTTGTTTACTCGTCTGACAGCGCGAGATGACACGTTGTGATAGTCGAGACTCGTCTCGTTGCACACCACACACTATGAGATCTGAAATGTTCATGATTGTTGTAATGTGTTGGGTCTCTCACATTTACAAAATCGTCTAAGATTTTAAAAATCGTTTAGTGTGTACCAGGCATTACAGCGGAGTTGGCGAAGTGGAGACACAGGTGGAGCAAGTGCCTCCCCTTCATCCATATCAGTTTGTAGTTGACTTTCCGCCATTGTCGGTTTTACTCAGCTTTCTCCACAGAGCCTGTTAGTTTCTAAATGAAGTTTAGAAATCCATCCACAAATCAAGAAACGGCTGATTCAGACCTGCTGGTGTCATTCCAGACTTTAGTTGAACACCTTCATAATCTTAAATGTGTTTAGTGGGCAGCGGAGGTGACCGAGGAACTCTGACCGTCTGATTTAACTCGTCATTCTAATAATAATAGTAATGTTAAAGTAATAGTACAGGCAATTCAATTATCTTTAAGTCATACAGATGTGTAATTGTTGTCTTGATCACTGGAATGTTTGCGCATGGCATCCCATATAAATACTGTGGCACATTAAATGGTTACATTTTCTGTCTAACTGTAGGTGTCTGTAAGTGCTGCTAGTGGTTTTTTTACTGCTTTTATTAAGTATTCAATTGTATTCATTTGACGTTTACCTTTTCAGACCTACTGTTTCTATACTTTAATTGTTTATATGCATTTATTCTTGATTTCATTTTGTAATTGCCTTCAGTTTGAATTTTGTAGACACTCTGGTTGGTCTGAGTACTGATGCAGCTTATTCTGTGATATTACTGAGTTATGCCTTTTCTTTGCCTGTCAAAGAACTTTGTAATCCTCTGTTTTTTAAAGGTTCTATTACTGCTATCATTAAGTTGTTAATATTATTAACTCATTATTATAATTCATATTATGTCTAATACAAGTTCTGTGTTGAATTCTGGTTCATGCAGCAATTTTTTTAAATAGTTTTCACATACAACGTGCACAATAACCTTTGTTTTCGGCAGGTGGTTTGGCAGCCGTTATCTACACTGATGCTCTTCAGACTGTGATCATGGTTGGGGGAGCCTTTGCATTAATGTTCATAGGTAGGAAATGCAACAACACAGACAGACACACACACACGATGGACAAAGACTTTGAGAACCGTTAGCCTCCTGCTAAAAACTCAATTGGCAAACAATAACTTGATAATGATGTTTATTATAAAATGATTCGAAGGACAACCAAACATGAATTGATCCCTGATCTGTGTGTGTCTGTGTGTTTTCTATGATTTCTTTTTTTCAGCATTCTCCAGGGTTGACTGGTATGAAGGCCTTGTTGATCGTTATATGTCAGCTGTTCCCTCAGTGATAGTTGCTAACACCACTTGCCACCAACCTCGTAGTGATGCATTCCGCTTGTTCAGAGACCCCATTTCAGGTGATTTACCATGGCCAGGTCTGGTGTTTGGGCTAACTGTCCTGGCTACCTGGGTCTGGTGCACAGATCAGGTAACATTACCTTATGTCCACATTTTGAGTGTTTGTTTTTGTGTGTGAGTGTGTGTGGAAGGGGGGGATTAAAAACTCCAACAAGGCAAATATTAGCATTTATTTTTCCAGCTGTTGCACATCCAATGCAACAGGCGTTAAATCATACAAACTGTTATTCTGATTTATGGTTAATTGAGAGCCAGAACAGCATAGGCAATTTTTGCAATCACTCCCAATTTTTATTGTTATACTTAAGACAAGTATTTTTGTGTCAACCCCAGGTCCATCAGCTAACATAAGCCTTCAAACATAGCAAAACCCTTCCTTTAATAACTCCATTATCTGGGCTGGAGTTTGACACTGGTGTAGAAGTGTCCTCTGGAATCTCTCCACATATTTCTTGAAAGAGTAGCTGAGTACTTCAAAAAGATAATTCCAAAAGTCCCTCTTCTGGTCAATCAAAACAGTTCCCAGCTTGGATTTCCTTGATAAAGTAACGTAAAAACACTACAAATAGATGCTGTCCTTTAATATGATTTTCATAATGAGGTTCCGAATGAAGCTGACGCTATCTGTCTCAAGCAAAGGCCTTGGACCCTTGATACAGCAACTGTCTTTCTACTGCCCTTTCTTTTTAATGTAGACGATTTGGTTAAGGAATGTGTGCCAACCCTAATGTACTAGTCTAGTGCACTGCCAATATAATGCAGCCTTCCAATTTGCTCACTTTTTTTATCTTTTTCTCTGCCTGTATGATACTTTACTGATCCTGATTAGTTACGTTAGTTTACGATAAAGAACAAAGTACATTGTCCACGTTGCCCTGGATTGACAAAATTGTAAACGAACCAGTCAATTACCCGTTTTTATATTTCTCTCCAACTAACTAACTGCCAAAGTGTGACACCTGGGCATGGGTGTGTGTTAAAGACTTCAACTCATTTACTTGATGTCAGAATTGGTTTTCTTCAGTTTGCAAATTGTTTTATCTTTTGGACAAGTAAAAAAACAAGAACATTTTATACTGAAATTACACAATTAAAAAAATGTCTCTCAAAGCAATACATTTTGTATTGAATTTATCTGATTGTATTGTAAAGATTTAATTAGTACTTAATTATTCTATATGATGAATGTACCTGAATCAGAATGTAGCCTGTGAATCTTGATCATCTTGTGAAGGAGAGGTGCACACCCCTTGTGTTTTCCACTGTCCCAGCTTTCTCAGTCTCAATAGGCTACCTTTAGGATGCATATGGCTGGTCAGGCCTCCATTGCATATTACCAAACATCTAGGTCTGTGTGTATCACACTTCGTTTTACTACTGTCTTCTGAACTATCAAAACACTTAAGTTAACTTGTACACTTCGACAAAACATGACTTAGTAACAGAAATCTGTTTCTCTCACACATTCAACATACATCTGTGTCGCTTTGTTTAACATTGTTTGATCACTTCTGCTCTCCTGGAAAAACAGAAGCACAAGCACATCAATTCAACGTGGCTGCATATTACCAGATATCTGACAACAGAATTACCAGGGCATCAAAGACCCCTATGCTGCCCTAAAGCTGCCCCAAAGGTGCTTGTGTGAAACTTAATCTTCTTTAGCCACAAATAAACCTCAGATAAGCTCAAAAAGATTATCTGAGTATAGAAAATCGTTTAATTACACTTTGCTATTAACAGGATATATTAAACCAACCCTCATATCCCTTCCTCCTGCTCCCTCATTTGAATTCCTGTCTTTTAGACACTCCGGCACTACACAGCTAGTGACAGCTGTTGTCCACCGCCCTCACAAGCCATTATTCCTTCCCGACTTTTCTGATTTCCGGACCCAGCTATGTTCTTTCTCTCCATCCTCCTTTTGGGGATTTTAGCATACACTTGGACACCACAAACTCAACAACAATCACTGAATTCATCAAAATACTGAACTGCTTAAACTTAACTCAACATGTCAATTTCCCCACCCACAACCGCAGTCACTTCCTGGATCTGTTTTGCTCCACTGGTCTCACCATACATCACCTCTCGGGCTCAGACTTCACTATCTCTAACCACCTTGCTATTACCATGGACATTGACATTCCCAACCCCCTGCCAAAACAAAAACACAATTAACTTTCGCAATCTAAACTCCACACCTCCTTCCTTCCTATCATCCGACAAAATGCCCCCCTCCCCTCCCCCCACCTCTCTCCACTCCTGCCTCGACCAGCTCGCACCAATTAAAACCAAAACAATATCCTTCACCCTCTCTGCTCCTTGGTTCACTCAAGACCTCAAACCCCAAAGCACTATTCTCCACCATAAATGGTAAATGGACTTGAGCTTATATAGTGCTTTTCTAGTCATCTGGCGCTTTTACACCGCATGTGACACCTACCCATTCACACCCATTCACACACTGATGGCAGAGGTTGCTATATAGTGAGACCATCATAAGTAACTAATCCCATTCATAAGCCGTCAAATGCCACCGACGAAGCAGCGGGAGCAATTCTGGGTTAAGTGTCTTGCCCAAGGACACATCGGACATGTTGCTGCAGGAGCTGGTGATCGAACCCTCGACCTTCCAGACAATGTCTCTATCAACTGAGCCACAGCTGCCCCCACTCATCAACCCTCTGGACAACTGTTCCCAATCCTTTACATTCAACAAGTGCACCTCCTTTCTGTCATTCTTCCATACACATATAGACACCATCTACAACAACCTGACATCCCAAACAACTACAGACCCATCTTCGACCTCTCTTTTCTTTCAAACCTACTGTGGAATGTGTTGTCACTTCATAACTCAAAGCCCACCTCTCTGCCAATAACCTTTATGAATCATTCCAGTCTGGTTTCCGTTCCCACCACAGCACTGAAACAGCTCTCGTCAAAATCGCAAACGACTTTCTCCTCTTCTCTGATGCTGGAAACCTCAACATCCTCATCCTACTGAACCTAAGCGCAGCATTTGACACCATCTACCATTCCTTCCTTCTCTCCCACCTTGAACCCATTCTCAACATCAGCAGCACTGCACTCTCCTGGCTCAAATCATACCTCTCTGAAAGCTATTAGTTCATCAGCATTAACAATTGCAAATCCCCCCAAAATGTGTGCTCACTCTATCCTTGGCTCCTGTCTTCAAACCAACTTTCTCAAACTTAACTGTGACAAATCAGAAGTCATCATCATTGGACCCAAATTCCTCATGAAATCCACCCATAACTTCTCCTTCTCCATCGATGGCTTCACCGTGCTCCCTTCCCCCCACATCCATAGCCTTGGTGTCCCCTCTCCTTCAACCAACATATCAAACACATCACCTAATAGCCTTTTTCCATCTCAGAAATATGGACTGTACTACTGGACTACTGCAATAGTCTTATCTACAGTTCATCATCCAAAACACTCAAGAAACTACAATATTTTGAATTCTTTAAAAAAAAATGGGGGAAGGGGAAAACTTAAGACCAAAATAAATTGGGTATAAATGATCCAGGTCCGGGCACTCAGGATGGTTTAAAAAGTATAAAAGGCCTTTAATTCATAGGGCTAGAAACATTTGAAATATACCAGCGTGTATACACCACTGGCACTGGCAAACGCTTTAGTATCACCTACAAGCCCTAACTTGTCTCATTTATACAATTGAATTATAATTTTTTTATTATTTTTGTGTGTGTTTGTTTGTGTGTTTGCAGGTTATAGTCCAGAGGTCTCTGTCAGCCAGGTCTTTGTCTCATGCAAAAGGAGGCAGTGTATTGGGAGGCTACCTGAAACTGCTGCCTATGTTCTTTGTCGTCATGCCGGGAATGATCAGCAGAGCACTGTTTCCAGGTCAGTCTATCTGCCTCTGTAAGTTGGACTGTGATGTAATCCTCTGAAATATATGTTTTGTTTCTTAAGCTTCCCTTTTCTTCTTCTTTCTTTTCTTGTCTTGTGGTGAGTTAAAGATATGTGTAGTCATTTATCATTTCATCTTTGGTAAATGGTAAATGGACTTGAACTTGTAAAGCGCTTTTTTAGTCTTCTGACTACTCAATTTTACACAGCAGGTCACACCTACCCAGTTACATACTGATGGCAGTGTCCATAAGTATGAAATAATCCATTAATAACCACTCACACATCATCAACGAAGTAGCTGGAGCAACTTGGGGTTCGCTGTCTTGCCCAAGGACCACATCATCATATGCAGCAGCTGGGGATCTAACCCTCAACCTTCCGGTTTCTCTAGCAATCTAAAACTGCTGTTTTTGCTTTCAAATTACCTTTGTAAAATGTATGTCAATATGTATTTTGTTGTCATGCATCATGCTATAATGAGCAAATGGTAAACCGGCCAAAATGATTCTATTACCTATAGATACATTTCTTTCTCTGGGACTTTTTGTCATGATTATTAATTGATTGAGACATTTTATTTTTTGTTGCTACATCAAATATGAAACACACTGAATGTTTCAAATAAAGGACAACATCTTTGAAGGTTGTCCTTTGAGACATCATGGTTATTGATTAGAAATGGTGGCCAAATTCCTAAGATTTTTTCCAAACTCTGGAAAACTATAGATTGTTTTATGTTATCAGCAAGTAATGAAAACGTTTACATTTTTGAGGGTTGTCATGACCAGACATTGCAGTAATCATGGAACAAGGATTGTAGCCAGGTGAAGGCATCCTCATGCAAGAGGTCCTTCTGAGTAGATGTAGATAAAAAATGAATAACACTTTTGTTTTCAACTGTTCTGTTCAGGTGTTTTTGGCATAAAAACCCCAACCTGACTGTGTACTATATGTTTCTCTGTAGATGAGGTAGGTTGTGTGGATCCAGAAGTGTGTCAGAATGTTTGTGGAGCTTCAGTTGGTTGCTCCAACATTGCCTACCCTAAACTCGTGGTGGAGCTAATGCCTGTGGGTGAGTCTCATACACACACATACACAGGCACACACACACTTAGTTTAATTTGTTTGGCATTGTTTAACTTGATCAGCTGTCCAGAGGTAGATTTAACTTTTTGCAGATTGAACTGCTAGCACAGCTACAAGTTTTTCTGACCACACACCTGAGAGCCATCTGTTCCATTTGCTGTTTGTAGGCACACTGCACACGGTTCAGTAAAGCTAGTACATGGGTAGGTGTAATGAGCTGACCACTATTAGGGCTTTCAAACTTGCAGAAATCTCCAGAAAAACTCGGGATATTTCCAGGAGGAGCTGTATATGTGAACACAAACAGCCAAATTTTTTTGCTCCAACTTCACCCAAAATTGTGCCGTTTATATCCTGTGACTGCAGGGTGCATAGAATGTTAACAGGTGACCCCTACGATCTCAGTGCATGTAATTAAAAGGCTCGATACGTTTGCTGTTGTAGTGTCAAATTAGGGGAGACCCGTACTCAGGCCTGGGCCAGAAGTAGCCTAAGCTGGGACTCCAATATAAACACAACACTTTGTTTCTCTAAGTCTGAGTAGTCATTCAGGTAGAGTCAGAGTCTTCAAAGTTTGCAGAGTGTTCCTCAAAGTCAGGACCAGGAGACAGCAAAGTCTGTGATCAAATAGCTTTATTCATCTATTGCAGAGTCAAAAAGCTATGAGTTGCCCAGCTGGAGAACTAACAAAATCATCAAAAACATCCATATTTAAACCCCTTGATTGAGGGCGTAGAGACAAGTTTCCCCGCGCCCTTTTCTTTCATTTCTGTTGGGTTGGCATAATTTTATTGGTGGTCGAAGGTGTCAATCTTAGACCCTCCTAGGGACAGTTGTTTTTCTCATAGTGTCTGTCTATAATTTATGGCCTCATTATTTTCCCTTCTCATCCTACCTAGTCCGTCGTCGGATCCTTATCAGTCTTTTTGGCCAGATGCATGGTCCTAATTGGGTCCTAGGCACTTTCAAGTTGGTCTGTCGTCCGCTTTATTTGTTGATTTCAAAATCTCGAATACTAGTTAAAAAAAATACTGCACCACATTGTCAAATGTCTTATGGGTCCAGGTCTGAGTCTTCTTCAGACTCTACTGTTTCTAAACCCCCGGGTCTCACAAGCCCCCAGGGAGTCCCAATCCCCAATTTAGAAACAGTAGAGTCCTAAAGAACCCCTAGTTTAACCCCTCACAAGCTATCATAGGCAGAGGTTAACATTTTCAATTTTTCAATTGGGACTCCCTGGGGGCTTGTGAGACCCGGGGGTTTAAAAAGCAATTATTTAGTTTTTTCTATTGACAATCATAATTCGTAATATTTCATGTTTTTGATACTTCTGTCTGCACAGGTCTTCGTGGTTTGATGCTAGCAGTAATGTTAGCAGCACTGATGTCTTCACTGACTTCAATCTTTAACAGCAGCTCAACTCTGTTTACACTGGATCTATACCATAAAGCCAGGCCGAAAGCTTCAGAGAGAGAACTCATGATTGTTGGAAGGTAGGGGTGTGTTCCTTTATTGTCCTCTGTTAAGCTTTATCGTTGGCCTTGTGAAATTTTTAAGACGGACTACAGATGGAAATTAGCACGTCGATAATGTCATGAATTGAGAAACAGGAAGACTAAACCCAAGTGCAGATGCGAAATAAACTTTTTTTTTTTTAAACAAAAATGCAAAAGGCAAAACAAGTTTTACTTTGAAACAGGTCCACACTGAAATAAACCATTAAAGGTGAAAAAACACAAGGAGCCACGAGGAGTCAAAGGTAACAACATGGACTGACAAACGACACCGACATACGACAATGATCTGACGACAAGAGGGAAGGAACACTGAGGGTACTTCTCATGTCTCTTATTTTTCGTTTCCTCTCTCCTCGATCCTCGCTTGAACCGGGAGTCGTTCCGTGCCGCCATGTTGAAGGAAGTCTCAAGTCTCTGGGTGCATCCGAATTGCAAAGTGCCTACAAAAACTGTCAGTGGGCAGTAGACAGTACCTACTATCCGTGCTGTATACTTTTAGTACCTACTATTCGGTAGACACGCACAGTAGGCAGATATTTGTTCCTACTTTGTCTGATTCATTCAGTGTGGAAGTGGCGTCATTTGCGTTACCCGAACTGGCCGCCTCCATTCTCGTTTTTTTGTTTGTTTTTTTTAGCTTTATTCGAGAAGAGTAATGCACATATACAGTTGGGTAAACAAAAACAAAATCACAATGTAAATAAAGTAAAAAACAGTTTAAATAATAAAATAACATACGGTACATACAGGAAAGTACAAATAAAAGACAGTAATATACAGTAAAGTGAAATAAACCAATAAAGACGCATAGATAAATATGGAAATCATTCTTTAAATAGAGGGGGAAAGGTTTAATAATAATGCAGACATTTGTTACATTTTTGTTATTAATTAAAAGGAGCGTTTTTAGAAGGGACTTTAATTCTATATTAAAGATTGATTAAATTAATCCATGCTCGTTTGTTTTGATTTGGAGGCGCTTTACAGTTAATTTCGCACAGCATTGTGGGTGGTAAAATACAATTCATTTCCTGAAAGGATGAATCCGATCCATACTGCATAAAACCCGGAAGTTAGTATCTAGTAGTATTTGAAGTAAAAACTTCCAAATTTTACTGACAGACCCAACCCCGTCTCGTATCACTCATTGATTGGACGCTGCAGGGGATCAGACTTCAGTGAAACGGATTTTTATAACAGAGAAAAGACGGACATTAAAAAGATGCTAAACTGACCGTCGGACATTTAAACAGATTATAAACATCTGTCAATTTGTTAAGAATCATTTAGTGATGAGCTAGGAATAAAAAAGTGTCTGACATGAGGATTAACAATGAAATATTAAGCATAAGTTCCACGATCACCTCCGACTTTTATATTTGATTTGTTTTCTGATTCACTGTCAAACAAAAAGTCTGTTAATTTTAAGTGTTAAAATCAAAAGATCATAAAAGATTCCTTCATTATTATAACAGCTCATATTACTTTTCATGATCACTCAGACTTTTTGCCCTTTTTAATTTTACCATGATGAGAATGACATTCTGACAGAGTGGGAGTCGTCTGTCAGAAACACGTTTTACATTCATCGTGATCGTTAACGATCGTCAGGTTTGAAAATATTATGCATCCTGTTTTGCTGAAATCCTCTCCAGTTTAAGCTTTTATTTTACAATCCTTTTTCCTTTGTAGATTAAAAAAATGTAAATTGTGTTTGTTAAATAGCTTCGAGAACAAAACGCGACACAATAGCGTTTAATGGCATTGCTACCAGTGATTTCTAATCTACTGTACCTCCAATACATTTTCAGGGCTTGTTTTCGCCCAAATGGGGGCGTGGTAATTTTGTTGAGCAGGAAGTGATGTTTAACTGCTCTCATCAGTTAAGCTGAGATGCATTGCAGAAGTGGGAGGCACTGAGGGGTGACATTAGACTGCCTGCTACACAATAATAACACTTTACCTCTCAGAGCGAGGCACCCTTCAAAAAAAGGTCCTAATATTCCAGATTTGTTCAAGTTTTCTGTCTAAACTCCAATGAAAGCCCATGTAAATACTATTGTTCCCTTATTTGCCATTTGTAATGAATCCAGTCGATATTCAACAAAAACATTTTTTTTTTACCTCAACCAAAGCTAACATATATTTTTGTGTTCTCATCAGGGTGTTCATCCTGGTTTTGGTGTGTGTTAGTCTGTTGTGGATTCCAGTCATCCAAACAGCAAATAGTGGACAGCTCTTTGATTATATCCAATCAGTGACCAGTTTTCTAGCTCCGCCAATTACAGCAGTATTCCTAATGGCTATCTTCTGGCCACGTGCAAACGAGCAGGTAAGTATCAAACACACAAACACAAAACCTCTTACATTGCTTTAACCTCAATAAGGAAAGATCTATTTAGGTCTTTTATTACTAAAAGATATTGATAATAGCATCTGAAGCTGTCACTTATGTTTTACATTGTTGAAGAGAATAGAAGCATCAAGAAACAGAAGTTAGTCTTTACTTGGTAGCTTTTAATTCTGTAGTCTTCATTTGTTTATATATATTTGATGGAAGCGAGAGGATTTGATTCAAATCAATATTTGAAAAGGTACATTTTACTAAATGTACTTTTTATTGGGAATCCCCATGGCCACAAGTTAAAAAGGCACTATTCAATATATTGTTGCCTTTTTCCAGTTTTATCTGTCTCTGCACTACTTGAGTTTGATTTTGTGCATCTGTTTGTGTCTCAGGGTGCATTCTGGGGTCTGATGACTGGATTAGTGGTGGGATTAATTCGTATGGTTCTGGAGTTCTCTTATGTACGTCCCTCCTGTGGACAGAGGGATCATCGTCCTGCTATCCTGGCTGATGTCCACTACCTGTACTTTGCACTCATCCTGTTGGCTCTAACATGCCTTACCATTGTTGCTGTCAGCTTGGCTACTGCCCCAATACCTGAAGAACATGTAAGTCATAAATTTAATAATATTTTCATCTATGAAATTAGAAACACAAGTGGAATAGGAATAGACAAAAAAACCCCACTAACATTAGCTATTCATATTTTTGGGAGTTCAAAAACTGTAGCCAGAGGTGGGCACAGTTAATAACAACTTTAACTCTGTAACAAAGACGTTTACTTTGATATCAGTTGATTCTGGTAATATTTAACATAAGTTAAAAGTAACGTTAACATTAATCAATCTAATCAATAATCAACAAAAACTGCTTTTTTAAATATTAATAGATCGGAGTTTTAATAGGCCATGATGACTCAGATAACTCTCAGAGTGCATTCACACCTAAGCCCTTTGAAACGAACTCTTGTGCGCTTTGTCGGATAGTTTTTTTGGTTTGGGGTGGTGTGAATGCTCAAACGAACCCTGGTGCGGACCAAAGAACCGAACTCTGGTATTGCTTGAAAACGGGGGTTTCGGTTTTCTTCCAAGTGCACCAGAGTTCGGTTGGCAGTAGGTAAGAACGCATTCAAACAAGGGAAGTGAACCAAAATACAGTGCATTGTGGGTTGAATTTGGCCATCCGTGCGCTTGACAGAGTGCAGTCTGGGAGTCCACCGAACTTTATATGTGAAAGCGACCTTAGATACACGCGTATTTGTTCAAAATGTAAAAGTAATAGAAATAGGTGTGTTTAATTATTATCACCGTCACTTAAACAACTGCTGTGTTGGACTGTTTTTCTTTTTACCTTTATTTAACCAGGTTGGTCCCATTGAGATTAAGAACCTCTTTTTAAAGGGAGACCTGGCCAAGACAGGCAGCAGCAAAAACACAGAGTTAAAGACAGAGACACAAAGAAAGGCAAATTACAATTTACAAACCACAAAATTTTGCATTAAAATAGAACCAGAACAATCTGTTATATTATCTAGAACCAGTCAAATCTAGGAGTCAGTAGTTCAAGCAGTTGAGCTAAAAACATTGGCATCCTATAAAGTCTGCTTCCATGTCTTTCATTTTACATTTAAAAACAGTTAAGGACACCAGCTCTGCGAGTTTCAAGTCACTCTGCAACAAATTCCAGGCTGAGGGTGCCCAAAAGCCCTGTTCCCAATTTCTGTTTGAGCGTTTGGGACAGAGAGCATAAAGAGGTCCTGAGAACGCAAAGAATACTGTCCTGTACTTTTCTGCATGATAAAAACACATAGATAGTGAGGAAGCAAACCAAGAATTGCCTTAATTGTAAAGGTGTACCAGTGTAGGAGCCTACGGGTCACCAGAGCAGGGCATCCTACCAGAGAGTACAACTCACAATGGTGAGTCAGAGCTTTACAGTTTGTAATGAACCTCAAGGATGCATGGGTTGTATCAACCATATGGAGACACTGAGCAGAGGCGTTCATGTACAAAAGATCACCATAGTCTCAGACAGGTAAAAAAGTTGCAGTGACAAGACGCTTTTTTACATTAAAAGAAAAACACAACTTGTTTTTAAAATAAAAACCCAGTTTTAGCCTCAGATTTTTCACCGGGCATAGTGTATGGTTTAAGATTAAGGGATTCATCAATTAAAATACCCAGGTATTTGTAAGAGTTTAAAGATTTATTTTTTGACTTGTTTTGCCTTTATTGGAGAGATAGGACAGTGGATAGAGATGGAAATCAGGGGGGGAGAGTGGGGATTGACATGTGGGAAAGGATATACAGTATCTGTCCACCCTTGTGGACAGATATACATGTATTATCTGAGCATAGACTATAGAGTCATACCTAATGCACTGAGACGGATTGCTAAGAAAGTTAGAAAATCAAGCAACGGCTTCTTGTGAGAGTCCTGAGATCAGAAGTCTAAGCTTTAAAACATAATGGTCGACTGTTTCGAAAGCTTCTGACAAATCAATAAAAAGTGCAGCGCAATGTTGTTTCTTGTCAAGTGCTAAAGAAAAGTCCTTTACCACTTTCAGTGCAGCTGTGATAGTGCTATGCCTTTTTCTAAAACCTGACTGATAAGGTGATAAAATATCATTGGTGTGTAAAATCTTCTTTAGTTGATCGCTCACAAGAGATTCAAGGATTTTAACCAGTACTGACAGATTGAATATAGGCCTATAGTTATTTAAAATACTCTGGTCACACCCTTTCAATTAAGGGAGGAAAAAAGCAGACTTCCATATCCTTGGAATTTCCTTAGAAATCACTGTGGTTAAAAAGATAACCATGCTGTACATCGCTAGAAAGCTCTGATGCCTGTGATTCCGACCATGCAAACCATTTCAAGAACCGGCCAACACAGCAGTCACAACTGACCACAGACAAAAAATAAGTCTTTCTTATAAATTTTTCTTGACCCTCTGTACTCTTCTGGTCTTACATTTGCAAGCATCCCAAAGATAAAAATCCGGTAAAAGATTTAACCCAAACACATTACATCTATAAAGATCCACGCATTTATTCAATGTTTCCCTCTGCTGATCAACAGTTGACTCTGCACTAGTTTTTGACTGTGACCTCATTTTACCAATCAGTGGCCGGATTCACAAAACCTTCTTAAGAAAATAAAACTTCGTAACTTCAGTCTTAAGACAAAAGTTAAGGAGATTTGATATTCACACAAAAAGTGCTTATTTATTTTCTTAACTTTCTTCTTATGTTTTTTCCTAAGAAAAAACTTAAGAAGAAATTAAATTCTTGAAAGCATTTCTTTCTAATTTTCTTCTTAACTTTTTACTTGTCCTAATATTGTTAGAGTGAAAAGGTAAACCTTTAAATCATTCATTTAAACACATTTTAGACAATCTATTTGGATTTTCAGTTTTACTAAACTTGTCTCAACTTTTATTGTTAATTTTAGCCACTTTTTTTTTGGTGTAAGTCTCATGCTTCTGGTACTCCTGAAAATAAGCTAGCACAAAAAAAAATGTCATTAAAATAATCCCCAACATCAATAATGTTGACAGAAATCTCTTGAGAGAGTCAGGAGCAAATAATGTAAGCAGTCAGGAGTCAGCCACCCTAATGGTAAACTTAAGTTTCTATATTTCTTTTTTAGTCCTCTGACTACTCAAATTGCTTTTACACCGCATGTCACACCTACCCATTCACACCCTGAGGGTAGAGGTTGCTATGTAAAGTGACCATCAGAAGTAGCTTATCCCATTCATACACATCCATATGTCGCTGACGAAGCAGCGGGAGCAACTTGGGGTTAAGTGTCTTGCCCAAGGACACATCGGACATGTTGCTGCAGGAGCTTGGTATCAAACCCCTGACCTTCTGGTTGAGAGACAACGACCTACCAACTGAGCCACAGCCTCAAAATTGAATTCAACTTAGTGGTGTGCAGTGTTGTCACTAACGCGTTACAAATTAACGCGTTATTGTAATCTGATTACTTTCTTTCAGTAACGAGTAATCTAACGCGTTCATTTTTCCAAACCAGTAATCTGATTAAAGTTAGTTTCCTAAGTGGCTGTGCGTTACTATTTTGTTATTGCCTCATAATGTATGTAGAATGCAGAATTTTGTTGTCATTTTCGAAGAGAATGAGCGGAGCTGATACGTTTCACTTTATTCAATGTGTGTGCTTCCACTGGGTCCGCTGCGCTGCGTCTCAGCTCCGGCAGTCCGGAGCCCTCCGGAGCTGATACGTTTCACTTTATTCAATGTGTGTGCTTCCTCTGGGTCCGCTGCGCTGCGTCTCAGCTCCGTCTCAGCTCCGTCTCAGCTCCGGCAGTCCGGAGCCCTCCGGAGCTGATACGCAAGGCTTCTATTTTTGCCGGATGCCGGAGCACGACGCATCAATTCAGCACAGAAAATAACAAGCGGAACGGGAAGTCAGACACCGATACAATATTAAAACATCCGGTTTATTTTCAGAATAAAAGACTCCTTTTTAACGGTTCAGAAAAACGACTGTATGTGTGTTTGTTTATGTGTTTATAAGGCTAATATAGAGTTTAATACCATGTACATCGTATTATCTCGTGCTGTCACGAGTTAATCTTTAAAATACCGCGGGAATTCCTTTGTCTCTGCACCCCAGCTGACCGGCTGTGCTCTGCGTGCTGCGGACGGAGCACGCAGCCGGTGGGTATTGAAGGACGGGGGTGCACGGAGCCGTCACGCACCGGAGCGGACACGCAATGCACACTGATTTGGTGGAAATTCGGCGTTATGTTGAGGCAGCGAAGGGAGGAAATCGGTAAAAAGTAACTAATAAGTTACTTTTAAAGTAACTTAGTTACTTTGATGATAAAGTAATCAGTAAAGTAACTAGATTACTTTTTTGAGGAGTAATCAGTAATCAGTAATCGGATTACTTTTTCAAGTAATCTGTGACAACACTGGTGGTGTGCGATATAACGATCTTAGATCGTGAAGGATTTGAAGGTGTTGACAATCTGCCAAGCAGAGAGATCGTAGAACCGGGCTAATGTGTTTATTCTATCATGCTGCAGTTTATGTTCCCCCTCCTCTTTTGCTCCGCAGCGGAGCGGGATTACCGCTGAACATGAAAACGAAATTTAAGAGTTAATCCGCAAAAACAACTCCATCCCGGTTATAACTGTAAGAGTTATTTCCAAACCGACAGGGGAAGGGCAAGAAACAGTTAACTGAAGAGTTTGCAAAGTGATGGTTTGTAGCCTACTTCGGGTAGCGACACAACGAGCCCGAGACGAGATACATTCACAGTCTGCAGAGAGCCACACAGAACAAAGCTCACAGTCAGTGATGGGAGTTATAACCCCAGTGTTTAAAATGTTTTTTACAAGTTAATAACAAGCCTCTCCACCTGAAGCTCACCTGTTGTAATAACGGAAACAAGAATTAAACTATGTTATGAAACGGAGGAAGGCGATGGTATCTGCGAGGCTCGGACCTCGTGGTTAAAAAAATGTTTGAATTAGTACAATCATTTATTTCTATGCATTCATAGCATACTGCTAAAACTTACAGTATAAGTGATGTCAGTCAGCAGCTCTTTTTCCTCTCGTTAAGTGTGCAGCATGCAGGTGAGAGTGAGTAACCATGGTGACTGTCTGTCAATTAACGATGTCCCGCCCCCTCTATGAATAAAACTCTTCTTTCAGTAAAACTTACTTTGACCATGTGTCACAGAATGAACACGAGTTCAAAATGTACCTGAACTCTAAAATAGATTTAAAGGCAGAAAGGAGGACACAATACTAAATCTTTATTTTAAAGTGGAGCAGAAAGCCTCAAATTGTGCATAAAAATGATCAGAATGTATGAAAGACATTTCTGGTGTTAAAAATGTTCTGGGGGCGACCTCCAGACCCCCAACAAAGACGTTTTGTAAACAGACTAAACTTATCAGCACAGTTTTTGTGCATTTAAAAACATTATACGGGGTAATAAGTGGTTGAACTGGTCAGTAACTTGCAAAACATTTTTTTAAAGATTTCTATGAAAAAAAATCGTGATAAAATCGCGATCGTGATACTGACAAAAAAAATCGTGATGATATTTTTTCCATATCGCCCACCTCTAATTCAAATAACAAAAATAACGTTAACAGAAAACCCATTTAACCGAAGTCAATTGCTCCATTATCGTTTTTTAAATGAACGTCCACAAAAAAAAACACAATTAAAATTAACATTCTGTGCCCAGCTCTGACTCTACCACTCAACACTAAAGCGTCAGATAGCTAGGCTTCTCCTTAATATGCAAACAATGTACAAACAATCTGCACACAAGACAGACTGTCATGTGTCTTAACTGCAGTGAAATTGAAATGTGATCTTCTTTGTGCTACATAGATCAGTTTGAAGATCAGACCTTTAAAACAAAGTTTCAAGCAAAAAAACACCAACAACACTGACATATTTTCTATCTCCTGTTTTGTCTAGCTTTACAGGCTGACCTGGTGGTCCAGATACAACCAGGAGCCACGTATTGACCTTACAGCTCAGGTCCCAATAACCTTTGATGCAACGAACTCTGACTCTGACCATTTGCCAAATGTGTCATTGTGGTTGAGAGCAGCACTGTGGATCTGTGGTCTGAACAACAGCAGCTCTGGCTCTGAATCTCTAGTGACTGATAACAGTGAAATGAACTCCCTACAGGAGGAGCCTTTGTGGCGTAGGGTCTGCAATGTTAATGCTTTATTACTACTGGCAGTTAATGTGTTTCTCTGGGGATACTGGGCTTAATGTTCTAATACTTTCATTAGTATGAAAGTTAATAAGGTTACACATGTGGCCTGGGCTGCTATTAGCACCATTAGTGATACTACTGAGCTGCTTTGCTGGATCTGTATCATCAATCAATCAATCAATAAATCAATCAATCAATCAGTCAATCTTTATTTGTATAGCGCCAATTCATAGCAAGTGTTATCTCGAGACACTACACGGCACTACAAAAAGCAGGTAAAAGACCTTACTCATTGCTATATTACAAAGACCCAGTGTTAATCCATCGTGAGCACTTTTAGCAAAGTTACAGTGGCAAGAAAAAACTTCCTTTTAAGAGATAAATCTTGGGCAAATCCAGGCTCATGATGAACAGTCATCTATCGAAACTGCACCGGGCTCTATAATGGGATAAGATGCAGGAAGAGGGATAGGGACAGGGAGAGGGGGGGGTCGTTCAGGCAGGCTGTCAACCAGTCATCCAGAGGAACCTAAAAGAGCTCAGGAGCTCCAAGGAAAAGATGTGGTTAGTAACTTAGATTTACAGATGGCAACATGCGGTATTATGATGTGAATGCACATGGGCTGTATATTTAGAAATATCTCATTCTCACTCTAATTCAAAATATCTATTTTTGTGGCTAATAGAAACAAAAGAAATAAGAATATATATTTTCATATATTTTTGACTGCTTTTGTTTATGTTTATTTGATTATTTATTTCAAGCAGAGGAAAACAAGGCTCAAAAAGAAAAACATAAAAGCACATGTATGGGTGTGGTAGAAACCTAAAAATGGCTTTTTAAAAGCACACCTTGAAGACAAAAGGTAATACAAAACCACAAAACTAACTAGATATCAGACATCACAAAAAGAGAAAGTGATGCACTAGGTGCGACAGATTTGGAAAAAGAAGCTCATCATACATATTATTTTTGAAGCTTTACATTTTGTAACCTTTGCTCAAGTAATAGAGCATTAGCATTAGCAATTATGCACATTGATTAATTTAATGAAATTCTCCACTCACTCACTCAATCAATCGATCAATCTTTTTTTGCCCCAATTCATAACAAACGGTATCTCAAGACCCTTTACAAAAAGCAGATAAAAGACCTAACTCTTTCTTTTGTTAGAAAATAAAAAGGGGATAGGGGGAGATGGGATATGATGCAGGAAGAAGGATAAGGACAAACAGGGGAGGGTACAGCAGCAGGCCGTCCCTGCCAACAATCAAGAGGAACCTACGAGACATGAGAGCTCAGGAGTTCCCAAGAAAAAATCAGGTTCACACAGAACCGGCTGAACTATGTCTTTATTTTATGTGTATGTTTGTGATCCTAAAAGAATAATTTTTTACTGTTGAAATGTTTTGCCTCACTATAATGTAAGAAAAATATAAAGTACAGAATCATATGCAGAACAGTATGTAGAAAGTGTGTGTGTGGAGACTGGTTCACAACTTAGAGCTTCTGCAACGGCACACCAATAAAAGTGCAGGAACCAGAGTAAAGTTTCTACATTTCTTCATTTATTTATTTCCAACTTAAAGCCCCTGTATGTAATTTCTCAGTTTTGGTGCGCTTTGGCGCCAACAGCAGGTCTCTGACCGAACTGCACTGTCGTAAAACGGTTACGTCTCCCCGTCTGACATAACGTGCACGGTGCACTTGCTGTCAAACAGAGTTGGAAGCCGGTAAAGACGCTGAGGGAAATTAAAGAACCATGTCGACTGAAAAGGTACAGTAACATTACCAGATTTTGATCAAACCTAAACGCCTGCAGCCCGTTGTTTATTATGTGTATGTGTATTCAACTGTTACCATGATATCTGTAGCCGTGGCTAACTGGCTACATGTAAACATGCTAGTTGTAGATCGGTTTGTAAGGTTACAAACTTTTATGAGACAACGTAAGATGGATATAGTTATTTATATGTTTGCAAACCGGAGACATAACTTGTGATGACTTTCTGCTCCCGGTAAAGCTGCTAAACGTGAGACAACGATGACACCGGTAATGATGCAGCCTAACGTTACGACTCAGTCTGTTATATAATATCTGCAGGGAGGTTTATTCTGCCATCTAATAGCTTTCCCGTTAGCAGTGAAACAGATCATGATACTGACTTGTTGGGCAATATTATAACTACTTTGCAACCATCTATATGTCATAAGTTGAGTTATAATGGTCTGTTTATGCGTTGCTAACTGAGTCCGAGGTTTATGTTTTTCAATATCAGTTTTCCAGGATTCAACCTCAACTTCATTTCTCCATCCGTGATGAGCAGGAGCCGAGGGGGGGGGGGCATCGTCATGAATCAAAGCTGCTGCGTCTGGACGATCAGAGAAGCTTTCTGAAGAGGACAGTACCCTGGCTTCAGGGTGCACTGCCCTGTGTCAACATGTCTTATAGACGTAAAGAGGACAGTACCCTGGCTTCAGGGTGCACTGCCTTGTGTCAAAATGTCTTATAGACGTAAATACCTGTTTTGACGTAGCTTTCCGTATTTTTGTGCAATTTCAAGTTGAGTTTGTTGAGTTCACTAAAGTGATTTGTTTTGACCATTGTTTGCAAAATAAAACACACATCTTTGTCTTATACTCTGTTGTTATGATGTCATTTAGAAACTGTAATTGTTCTGAGCTGGTTGTAACAATGAGTAACTGTGTGCATTGCCCACTGATTTTTAGTTCTGTCTTATTTATATTTACATAATAACACAAACTTTATCCAGGTTTCAAGATTCAAGAGATTGACATTGGGCAGAACGATCTCCCTGAGCGTTGTCATGCAGAATACACCAAAGGTAATAAGAAAACAGGAGAATATAATATGAAGGAAAAGCTACAGAGATCAAGATCAAATATATTTATTAGAAAAACATTGAATTTACATATAAATACAATCAAAAGCACTTTTTGGCTCATTTACACATTCAGCTGCTTAAGGGGGGGAGGGGGGGTTCTACACCATCCTGGAGCTTTGTTATGATGGACCTGATCTCTGCTGATGCACAGCTGTAGATACATGCAGGTAGGATGTTTAGGAGCAGCTTCTCCTGTGAAATGTGAGTGAAGTTCAGCTCTGGGTGGTGTCTGTGCATCATCAGCACCAGACTCTGTCTTCTAGGAAGATTCTCTCTTTTCATCACTGATCGTAGTCTGGTCTCTTTCAAGGCGTTCACACTCCAGCTCTTTGATTTTTATTGCAGCAACTTCAGAACCTTGGACAATAATATCATTTAGTATTAGAGTTGTTTCATATTTTCAAAACTGTATATGTATATATATTATTAGCTAACGTTACTCCATGAAAACACACCTGTCGCGGTCTGACTCTGGACTCTGGCAGGGATGGAGTTTGCGTTTGTTGCTGGAGATGATGCTGAGCTCCTCTTTAGAAAGCTGGAATAAAGTTTGAAGTCAGTATGTTAGTTTATACAGCTGTGCAGAGTATAGTAACGCTAGTTTCTATAGCAACATGAGGGCGAAACTTTTGACCAGCGAGAAAGTTTGCACTTTGTGCTGCTCAGATAAATAGCAACCGGAGCTAACGTAACAATATACTGTTTGTATTATCATGCTACGGGCTGAACTTCTGCTGACATGGACCGACTTGGCATACGAACAACCGCTAACGGGTCGACATCTCGCCGTGCATCAGTCAAAGTCTGCACTAATAAGTCCGACACATAGGTTAGCATGCTAGCGTAGCTAAATCAGAGGACCCTAACGTTATTCTGCTATTCTGGTCGTTATATGATAATGTCATCTACCTGTCGACATAGACTGAATGTTTTTGGTTAAACGACTCTATAACTATGATGCAAAGAAACAAGACACAAAGTTTGAAACGAGCTACTCACCAGTTACAAGCCCAGCGTCGGACTTGCAGCCCTCTGTTTCTTGAAGCTCTCTCCAACATGTAAAAGCCTGTCCAATATTTCCTCTGGTCCGGTCACGCTCACTTTTTATCTTCGTATCTTCATCAGTCACTGTACTTTTGCTCTTAGCCTCAGCCATTGTTTCAAACAGCACAGCAGGCTAACTAACTCGCCGCTTCATTGCGTGAACTCTCGTTTACTACAACATTGCCGTAAAGCGGTGCGTACTTCTCGCGAGATAACCGCGTCCCGCGGTCGAATCTTACATACAGGTACTGTGGTTTTCAGGCGAGAGGACCGCTATGCGGACGTAGGAGAGACAGCATTCTCTCCGCTGACATCTGTTGCGCCCTTAGATCATAATAAAACGACATTTAATATAGGTGGAAAAGTTACATATTGTTGCTTTAATTCCACTTGTAGTGATGAGATTATTCAGGTGATTTTAAAGTTTAAAGGAAAACAACAAACACTAATCAGAGCCACACCAATAAATCAAATAATAAACTATACAGTCTCATATATGCACAAGAGGATATATGAACACAAACAAATCACTCACTCAATAATGCACCTATAGTCAACACTATGGAGTTGTCAGCAGCCTGTCCAGCAACTCAGCATATTGCAGCAAACAAGAGGGTGTGAGCATGGCCTGCTGCAGGCCTCTTAATTGCTCAGGTGTGGCCTGATAGGTTAAAGTCAGGAGTAGACCTAAAGGGCCAGTGGTATCTGCAACATTAATCTTGCCACAGGTAGGACGTACAGCTTCCCCTTGATGTCAACCTCTACTATGCGGACACGCCCATCTCCACTAAGAAAGAGACGTGTTACCTTCCCAATGGTCCATAAACTCCTAGGCAACTGTGGATCTATAACCATGACAACATCTGTCACTGTTGGGCTGGCAGAATCCTTTTGCCACTCCTGACGGGTTTGAAGGCTGGGTAAGTACTCTTTGATAAAGCGTGTCCAGAAGTGGTCTGCTATGGCTGTGTCTCCATTTTCTTCGTCCAAATGCTGAGTCAGCAAACACTGCTTGAGAAAGGGAGGCGTCCTGCCACCCCATGAGAAGCAGATTTGGGGTCACAGGGTCTGATGATACATATCCAAGGGGTTTTGAGTTAAGAATGTCTTCAATTTCTATCAAAACAGTGTTGAGCACCTCCTCTGTTACCGTTTGTGCCCCTAGAGTCACTATTAGTGCTGTTTTAATTGATTTTATCTCCATCTCCCACATTCCTCCAAAGTGGGGGGCATTAGGAGGGTTAAACTTGAACTTAATCTTCCTCTTGCCCAGCTGCTCTTCCAGTGCTGGACTCAATGCAGCAAATGCATCACTAAGTTCCTTTGCTCCACCTTAGTGGAGTTTTTCCCACAGTCTGATATGAGTTCAAAGGGTTGACCTCGTCAGGCATTGAAGCGTCTGAGGGCCATTAGGAAGCTGTCGGTGTTCAGACTGGCCAGGATCTTTATGTGGACACAGTGGGTTGTGAGGCACTTGAACAGAAGGCCCCAATCTTTTAATGGTTGAGCGACCAACCTTAATGAATAGTGGACCAAAACAGTCCATCCCTCTCCACTTCCTGCACTCTACACAGGTCCTTTGGTGCTGCTTAATGGCTTGCCGACCACAAAGAATCCAGTAGGAACGTCTGATCTCTGCAAAGACCCGCTCAGGGCCAGGATGGACGAGCCGGGTATCATAGTCATAGACAAGGCAAGGTAAGGTCAGCTCCATTAATCTCTTGCCTCTGGTTATGTCGTCAGCAGGATTATTGCCTGTTCCTACATAACGTGGCTTGCTTGTCCTGTTTAGACCTTGTTATCAGTTTTTCGTCTCGGAAGGGGAGGATATCCATCTCTGGTTTTGAGTTCTGCATATGGGGTTCCATTCGTGGTGAAAAGGGCTTGGGTGGCAGAGTGCTCTTGAAGGAAAGTTTGCCCTTGGAGTGTCCAACCTAACCTGGATGGCTACTGGTGTCCCTGGTGGGCCAAAGCACACTTTTTTTGAGGGGGTTATAAGGTGACTGTTATCTGCTCTTATCAAAAGCAAAGGCTTGACCTTAGAAAATGCCGGTAGGCGGAGACCCTGTAGGTGCCGATAACGCTTTTGGAGCTTATCTACTGGATAGGTCTGATCTATCAGTTTAGATGATGTGAATGCCTCTTTAATGGAGAAGGTTTTCTGTGGGTTAAGGGAGGGGGAAATCTCAAAACTGACTGAAGCACCATCTAAGGTTTCGGTCTCTTGTTTGATTGTCCATATTAACAGGTGCTCAGGGGTCCCTACAAGCCCTAGCTGCTTGGTGGCTTCTAATAGAAGCATGGAATGCTGAGAGCCATCATCAAGAATTGCGTAGGTATCAATGGTGTGGTGTTTATTGCGAAGGGTCACTCTAACTACCTTGAGAAGGACTTTGGGAGAGCTTGACTGTGGATTCAGATATAATACCTTGGAGTCTGTCTCCCTTTGGTTTGCCTGGTGTCTGACTTGGGCTGCTACAGACTGACACTCTGCTTCACCTTGGAGCCATGCAGCAAAATCAACAAGGGTGCAGTGAGTACCAGGCCTGGTGGAACGAGTGTAATGTAAAAAGTTGGCTACTGTATCAGCAGTCTCTACAAGAGACTGGACTCTAACTGCAAAGTTATGGAATGCTTTAGAATCACCAGGTTGAACCTTTGGGAGATTTATTATTGAGGTTATCTCTTTCAGTGCCAAATGGTGGGGCTGCCCATACTGTTGGTCTAGAGCAGCTAAGGACCTTGTATAGGGCTGTGGGTCATGAGCATAGGCCAATGCAATATGCCGTGAAGCAGTCAGTTTAAGGTGGTCCAAAAGAATATGGTTCTTTTCTGTTTCCCATGGAGGTAAAAGGTTGATAAGGGCCATCTTAAGCATTGTGTACTCTTGGGGGTCTTCCTTGAAGAAATAGGGGAAGGTAGGTCCCTCAACATGTGACTTATATCCCATTGCGTGGGCTGCATATGGCTGTGGATTATGCATTAGAGCAGGGTGGCATATTGAGGGAAAGTAAGAGCTGTAAGATGGGTGAGCATGATTAGGGTCATATAGATAATTGGGCTGCTGGGGTTGCCAGCCTTGATGGGCCAGAGGCACCAGCTTAGTTGGAGGTGCTGGGGATGCCTGGAGAGGATGAGCAACGGGGGATGCCTGCATAGGAGGTGGGGCACGGGGCACCTGGAGAGGAGGAGCAACAGGGGGCACTTGAATAGGAAGTGGTGCTGGGGGTACCTGAAGAGGATGAGCTGCTAGGGGCGCCTGGAGAGGAGGAGCTACTAGGGGCACCTGGAAAGAATAGGCTCCTGGGGGTGCCTGGAGAGGAGGGGCTACTGGGGAAACCTGGAGAGGAGGTGCCAGGGGCGCCTGGAGAGCAGACTAGGAGCATGCCTGTAATGGGAGATTAGGCATATATTTAGTGTGCAAACTATACCGCGGCTGTCGGGGGGGGCTCACTTATATAGGGGGCGCGCTCAAAACACATCCATTATGGCAAGCCTGTACGTCTACTTGCCTTAGTTCAGCCGGATAAGCAAATATTACATCCAACCTCCACACACGCATCAAACTTTATTTAAATCTAAATCAAAACCAAAACATGCCAGTCTGGCTACAAGGAATCAAGTCCGCATTAACATGCGCAAAATAACCTCTGAAATACTACAACACAAACCAATCAATGACACAATAAATGTGATAGGTGTAATTTCTGTGAAATAGCTGAGAAGTTATAAATAAATTCATGGAGAGATGAATGTGGTTTTAGTGACATGGAACAGTGAATTCTTGTGGAGGATGTCATAAAACAATTGTATTAAGTTCATTTAAGGTTAAAAATGTGTAAAAGAGATACGTGTTAAAAACAGAGCAAGTCTGAGGAGGTAAAACACTTTAAAATGAGTTTCTGGTTAAAACTTTTGAAATATACAGATATCTGTCTGTTAGAAGTTGTTAATCTGTGATCTACCATAGAGTCTATTCAAAGATAACGCTCTTGGATTGATTAGTCATGCCTGCCGAGGCCGGAAGGGGGAGCTCTCGGACGCTTCATTCTTCATGACGCTGACAGAGAGGAAGCATCGTGTCGGAGCACATTATTCACATTACCCCTTTTTCTGGTAAAAACTGAATATTGTTTGTGTTTATCTACAAAGTATGTTTGCTTAAGATGTTTTGTTGTTTATTGTTAAGAATCCTGCCTAAAATCGTTTTATGAAAGTAAAGGGAGACACTATTTAAGCTAGTTTAGCTCCATGATGTCTGCCATCCACATCGCGCCACACGAGGTCAGTGTGAGCATGTGTGTGTGTGTGTGTGTGTGTGTGTGTGTGTGTGTGTGTGTGTGTGTGTGTGTAAAACGTGTTCAGTTAGAATGTTTTTGTTTATTTTTAACACGGTTGATTTTGATAAATTAATTACACTTACCTGTTATCTTTGTTTATTTGCCTGTAAAAGAAAAAGTTAACTAAAAGCAGAAAATGTAATGTTATTAACCCATGGAACTGAAATACTAGAAAATGTGTACAGAAAGCACTATCGTAACAATGTATGTATAGATTTGAAACATAAATTAAATTCTTCATGACGCTGACAGAGAGGAAGCATCGTGTCGGAGCACATTATTCACATTACCCCTTTTTCAGGGCACAACACAAACGCATGACCATCATAATTTTTAAAAAATCAGCCAGGCTGTGTTACGCCCGCCAATGTAATATTGTCCGCAAACGTGATAAAAATCTGCAGCACTTAAAGCAACAATATGTAACTTTTCCACCTATATTAAATGTCGTTTTATTATCGATCTAAGGGCGCAACAGATGTCAGCGGAGAGAATGCTGTCTCTCATACGTCCACATAGCGGTCCTCTCGCCTGAAAACCACAGTATGTAAGATTCGACCGCGGGACGCGGTTATCTCGCGAGAAGTACGCACCGCTTTACGGCAGCAATGTAGTCAACAGAGTTCACGCAATGAAGCGGCGAGTTAGTTAGCCTGCTGTGCTGTTTGAAACAATGGCTGAGGCTAAGAGCAAAAGTACAGTGACTGATGAAGATACGAAGATAAAAAGTGAGCGTGACTGGACCAGAGGAAATATTGGACAGACTTTTACATTTTGGAGAGAGCTTCAAGAAACAGTGGGCTGCAAGTCCGACGCTGGGCTTGTAACTGGTGAGTAGCTCGTTTCAAACTTTGTGTCTTGTTTCTTTGCATCATAGTTATAGAGTCGTTTCACCAAAAACCATTCAGTCTATGTCAACAGGTAGATGACATTATCATATAACGACCAGAATAGCAGAATAACGCTAGGGTCCTCTGATTTAGCTACGCTAGCATGCTAACCTATGTGTCGGAGTTATTAGTGCAGACTTTGACTGATGCACGGCGATGAAAGATGTCGACCCGTTAGCGGTTGTTCGTATGCCAAGTCGGTCCATGTCAGCAGAAGTTCAGCCCGTAGCATGATAACACAAACAGTATATTGTTACGTTAGCTCCGGTTGCTACTTATCTGAGCAGCGCTAAGTGCAAACTTTCTCGCTGGTCAAAAGTTTCGCCCTCATGTTGCTATAGAAACTAGCGTTACTATACTCTGCACAGCTGTATAAACTAACATACTGACTTCAAACTTTATTCCAGCTTTCTAAAGAGGAGCTCAGCATCATCTCCAGCAACAAATGCAACCTCCATCCCTGTTCCCATGTATCTACAGCTGTGCATCCTCAGAGATCAGGTCCATCATAACAAAGCTCCAGGATGGTGTAGACCCCCCCCTCAAGCAGCTGAATGTGTAAATGAGTGCCAAAAAGTGCTTTTGATTGTATTTATATGCAAAATCTGTGTTTTTCTAATAAATAACTATTTTATCTTGATCTCTGTAGCTTCTCCTTCATATTATATTCTCCTGTTTTCTTATTACCTTTGGTGTATTCTGCATGTCAACGCTCAGGGAGATCATTCTGCCCAATGTCAATCTCTTGAATCTTGAAACCTGGATAAAGTTTTTGTTATTATGTAAATATAAATAAGAAGACAGAACTAAAAATCAGTGGGCAATGCACACAATTACTGTTATAACCAGCTCAGAACAATTACAGTTTCTAAATGCAATCATAACAACAGAGTAAGGAAAAGATGTGTTTTATTTTGCAAACAATGGTCAAAACAAATAACTTTAGTGAACTCAACAAACTCAACTTGAAATTGCACAAAAATACGGAAAGCTACGTCAAACAGGTATTTACGTCTATAAGACATTTTGACACAAGGCAGTGCACCCTGAAGCCAGGGTACTGTCCTCTTGAGAAAGCTTCTCTGATCTTCCAGACGCAGCAGCTTTGATTCATGACGATGCTCCCCTCCCCCCGGCTCCTGCTCATCACGGATGGAGAAATGAAGTTGAGGTTGAATCCTAGAATAAAAGGAAAACTGATATTGAAAAACATAAACCTCGGACACAGTTAGCAACGCATAAACAGACCATTATAACTCAACTTATGACATATACAGTACATGGTTGCAAAGTAGTTATAATATTGCCATACAAGTCAGTATTATGATCTGTTTCACTGCTAACAGGAAAGCTATTAGATGGCAGAATAAACCTCCCTGCAGATATTATATAACAGATTGAGTCGTAACGTTAGGCTGCATCATTACCGGTGTCATCGTTGTCTCACGTTTAGCAGCTTTACCGGGAGCAGAAAGTCATCACAAGTTATGTCTCCGGTTTGCAAACATATAAATAAATATATCCATCTTACGTTGTCTCATAAAAGTTTGTAACCTTACAAACCGATCTACAACTAGCATGTTTACATGTAGCCAGTTAGCCACGGCTACAGATATCATGGTAACAGTTGAATACCCATACACATAATAAACAACGGGCTGCAGGCGTTTAGGTTTGATCAAAATCTGGTAATATTACTGTACCTTTTCAGTCGACATGGTTCTTCAACTTCCCTCAGCGTATTTACCGGCTTCCAAGTCTGTTTGACAGCAAGTGCACCATATGTCAGACGGGGAGACGTAACCGTTTTACGACAGTGCAGTTCGGTCAGAGACCTGCTGTTGGCGCCAAAGCGCACCAAAACTGAGAAGTTACATACAGGGGCTTTAATGTAATAAACCCACAGCACAATGCTAACAATTAATAATACAGTTTATACAGATTAGCTCTTACCTTAAAACAGAAGCGACCACACAGGCCTGGGATCAGCTACCTTTGCTGTTGGTCCAGAAGCCCATGATGTGGACAGATTACAGATCGACGACCAGGGGGGTATTCCATCAACGTAGCTAAAGAAAGCCAGGCTCACCTGAAAAAGTCAGACTGAAACTAACACCATCTCCTAATTAAGCCTCAAGTCGTTCCATGAACGCAATCCAGCCTTAATTAGTCAGGACTGATTCAAGACAGGCTTGCATAGTCTCGCTTTGTGCACGCACCCGAGGTTTACAAGAAGCCCAAATGAATGGATGAATGAAAAGACGATCAAATGAGTCGCGCAGAGGGGAGAGTTAAGGCGCATTCACATACTCCGTGTGCGCCGCGGTCCGTCTGCGCCACGGTCCGTCTGCGCCACGGTTTTGTTCCGTCGGACGGCGCGCGCCCATTCACACTGGATCCGTTTCTGGAACGTCAGCGCAGCGAAGCGCACCTATGATCAGCTGTACACACATCACGGGAGAACTACAAGATCACGTGAGAATACAGAGAAAAACGTGCAGACAACATGTCTCTTTGTCTTTCTGAGGATGATGTGTTGTTCGTTCGGTGCCTGTTTTGACGTTACGTTGATAAAGTGATAAAAAATACGATCGCGAGTCCGTATATTGTGTTTTATTTTGAAATTGACCGGATGCTCTGTGCGTTTCCTTGTCTGACTTCCTGTCCGGGTTGTGATATTCTGTCTAGCTTGACGCGTGTCTGCAGCGTACTCCGTTGAAAATAGACCTGCAGCGTATTTGAAACGGAGCAGAGCGACGTGGCGCTGGTGGCACGCTCAGGAGACGGACCGCAGCGCCGGCTGTGTGAACACAATGATTGACTAGAGTGGCGGCTAACTACGGCGTAGTGCGTGGCGCTGACGGACCGCAGCGCGCACGGAGTATGTGTGAATGCGCCTTGAAGGTGCATTCAAACATACTCCGTGCGCGCCGCGGTCCGTCAGCGCCACGGTTTTCTTCCGTCGGACGGCGCGCGCCCATTCACACTGGATCCGTTTCTGGAACGTCAGCGCAGCGAAGCGCACTCATGATCAGCTGTACACACATCACGGGAGAACTACAAGATCACGCGGGAATAAAGAGAAAAACGTGCAGACAACATGTCTCTTTGTCTTTCTGAGGATGATTTGTTGTTGGTTTGTTGCCTGTTTTGACGTTACGTTGATAAAGTGATGAAAAATACGATCGCGAGTCCGTATATTGTGTTTTATTTTGAAATTGACCGGATGCTCTGTGCGTTTCCTCGTCTGACTTCCTGTCCGGGTTGTGATATTCTGTCTAGCTTGACGCGTGTCTGCAGCGTACTCCGTCGAAAATAGACTCGCAGCGTATTTGAAACGGAGCAGAGCGACGTGACGCTGGTGGCACGCTCCGGACACGGACCGCAGCGCCCGCTGTGTGAACACAATGATTGACTAGAGTGGCGGCTAACTACGGCGTAGTGCGCGGCGCTGACGGACCGCGGCGCGCACGGAGTATGTGTGAATGCACCTTTAGAACGCCGTTTGTTTCAACAGCTGAACCAACGCTGCTGATTGAGCTGTTCCAAGAATTTAAAGATTTTATTACTAAAAAAGTCAAACTGAAAATAATAATATACGACGGAGGATTAGGGCCACCTTAAAATTTCGAGCTCAAACTAGTAAATGTATGACTTTATTCTCGTAAATGTACGAGTTTAATCTTGATATTTTTTTATCTAGCCTATTTTTTTCTTTAAGGTGGTCTAATACTTCGTTGTAATAATAAACCAGGGAAATGGCATGGTAGAAACATGACGACGGACTAAATGTGCGAGTTATGAAAGTTTCAGGTTCATGTGCATTTGACTTTATTATTCTGTGCTCTTTTATCTTTTATTGAAACTTCTTTGTCTGAACTTTCGTATTTAAGATAGATACTTAATTTAATTATTTAAATACTTAATTTATCCTGAGGGAAATTGAAGCATCCAGTAGCAGCTTATAAGACCTAACAACACCTGCTGCCCCCCCCTTCCTGTATGTATAGAGCCCATTTCCTGCACAAACATTAAAAAGAAACCCCTACAGAGATCAAAATCTAAGTATAGCCTACAATAAAAAAAATAGACATACACCATTCAAAAGCAAATGAACACTTAAAGAAATAAAAGCCTTTAAACAATTTAAATCACAGATTAAAATGAGACCTGTCCAATATAGAGAAGACCTCTGTTACAGCTGCACAGAAGCATTTCTATGGAAATGTACAGCAGTGTCTGAATGGAGGTGGTGCACGTTTACATTGAGACTGTGCATACTTTAAAGATCCCATATTATGCCCTTTTTGGGGTTCATATATCTAATTTATGTGCCTACTAAAGTACGTTCACAATCGCTAATGTTCGAAAAAAGTGTCTATTTTCATGTACTGCCGATCGATGCAGCCCATCTCATCTGCCTGTGTTTGCTACGCTCTGAATCGACCCCCCGAGCAGGGTCCCCACGTGTGCCAAGTCTGACCTGATTGGTTGGCCGATCTGCTTTGTTGTAATTGGTCAGTCGTTCGGACAATTCTCGGAAATGTTACGCCCCTTTTACCATATTTGGAATTCAGCTACTGTGCAGCATTAACTTGTGCTTGCCACAACGAGCCAATGGGCTTGGATCAGTGACATCATCGCAGTGTGATATCACACTGCCAATTTTCAACGAGGGGGGCTAGAACCGAGCGTTACATGCAGCTACTGCTAACAGGAGGAGGTAGGAGAAGCCGCGTTTCCGCGGAATTTTTGCACATAGATGTGCCTAAACATGCACAAGACACCTGGAAAACACACTAAAGAGCATATAAAACCAGAAAAAGCATAATATGGGAAGTGTTGTAATATATTATCCAACATGAAGTGTCCGACAAGAGGCTGTCTCCTAAAACAGATCAGTCAAAAGGCTGTACATCCAGGAGTGTGAACCCCCCCCAGTGCTGTGTGACTATATGATGTGTAGTCTCCATAATATCAGAAGTATGTTTAAAATAGTGTTGCAGGCCAACATGAAACAGACAACACATGACAAAGTATTCAGGTTGTTAATAAGCCCTACTAATGTGTGTGTTTGTGTAACATTAAATGTTAAACTCCACAGTGGTCAGGAATGAAATGTCAATTTTACTGTCATAATATTTCTTAAAATAATAAATAAAAGGAGATGCCATGGAGGCAGGAAGAACAGTGGTTTTCTTTCTTTCATTCTCTGTGTATTAAATTATCTCACTCAATTTCCATTTCAGTAGGCCTACATCAGGCTTCATTGGCATCTCTCTCTCATTGTTGGTCTGTCTGCCTGTCTCTCTTGTTTCACCAGCCAATCAGAGACAGAGTAGGGCGGGTCCTTGTAGGATGTGAATTATTTATTAGGCTTTTTATAAAATCATGTTCGTTTTACCTTTTTTCATATCTCCTCACGTGTAGTTGCATTAGATGTGTGACTTTTGCGATATAATGAAGGGTTTTATTCATGACTGATTTTGAACAAAGCTGAGACTTCAGCTTTATGATCTTTTTTTATTATTATAACATGACATGAGTGACGTGAGCGCGGACAATTTACCTGACGGAACGGTCTTTTATGAGTCTGTTTCTACCCGTCGGACATTCTTTGACACACAGCTAAACTAAGTTCGACAGTTAGCCTGGTCCGGAGCAGACTTGTTCACCAGCATAAGTTACCATGGTAACTCAGCGAGGATTCATATAAACTACGTTGATGGAGCGAAACTCCCACTTAAATGAGCCAGACTTATCGAAATAAGCGAGGATTCTGCTGAATCCTGCTTCATGGAATGACCCCCTGATTTAATCCAGGATGTGATGAAGGGTGCTGGATGTGATGAAGGGTGCTGGGTCGAATCTCTCCAAAGGGGGTCCATTAAGATCCACAAAAAGGAGCGATGAGAGGCTGTTTTCGCGCAGTCTATTGCAGGTCTTGCTGTAAGTGTCATTGATGGCAGAAAACCCCCTCTCACACTCTGATGAGGTGGGGAGATATGTCCTGCTTGCTGTACAAAGCTTTTCCAATGTTTTGCCTGGTGCTTTATCTTGTAACTTCCAGTCGCAGAACTTTTTCACTGCCTCTTTAGCTGACTCGCCGAGTTTTTTATCTAGTATCTGTACTTCATTTTCTCCATACAGGATCAATGCATTGCGGTCCTGTGGCCAGAAGTGCTTATCCAGGGGTTTTAACATGTGGACAAGGTCTGATTCCAGCATTCGCCTTTTAAGGCTGTCAATCACAGACTGATAAAACTGATGCCGGTTGATTTTCCCCCTGCCCTCAACAAGTTGAACATCTTTGAACAGGCCCAGGGATGTGCGCTGTTCAGCCTTCAGTGTGGATTTACTGCAACTCTCTTTCATGGCCGTCAGTACATCAGTAGTCTGCTGAATCTGGCGAGTGGTATCAACTAGTGACATGTCTCTCCGCTAAAGTTTCAATGAGAGGCCCTGCAGCTCACGGAGTATGTCTTTCATGCAAGCCAGATCCATTAAAAACCCGGTATGTGTGAGATGTTTGTGCAGCCCCAGGAATTTCTTCCTCTCTGTGTCGTTGCGAGCTGTATCCTCGCTTATTTACTGTATCTGAAGTAAGATTTAAGCCTTAATCTTACGGAAATCCTAAGTATTGGATTTCAATCCTAAGTATTGGATTGTCTGGTTTGGCGTACAACCATAAAAATAGGCATCCTGCAAAGACGTTTCCAGGATTCAGGGAAAATCTCACGTGAGTCTTTCAAACACAAGTATGGGGTCTGAAAGTAGTAAAAATGCCAAGGAATGTCCTCCAAAATTTCCAAAATTTCTATTGTCAATCTCTGTTTTTTAATTCTTGCATTTTCTTTCACTTTATTGTATGACATGTTGTGAAGTGAAGTGATGTGAAGCACTTTGAGTCTGCCTTGTGTATGAAAAGCGCTATACAAATAAACTTGCCTTGCCTTGCCTTGCCTTGCTTGCTGTCTTGAAGTGGCACGCTAATGCAGGGTAGTTATTCCAGACTGCTTTTACAGTATTAAAACTACTCATCCAGCAACCTCTTTGAGAGAGTCATGGACAGCCAATTCAAGGCGGTGGGCCTTGATACACTCTGAAGCTATGAAACAGCAGATCAAGATGTTGGTGGGAAGTTGCGACCCTTCCTGCCTCAATCTTTGTTTGAGCTTGTGCGCTGCAAGTGCAAGTCTGGTTGCAGCACAATGCGCTGCACTTGCCGTCGTCAAGGCCTCGACTGCTCCCTAGCTTGCACAGAGTGCAGAGGCATATGTGCAAATATGTTGGCAAACTTGGATGAGAACATGGATTAAACTTTTTTTGTTGTTGCCACAGAGTCAAATCTATAAGTGGATTTTACGGCCGTGCCACAGTGGATAACAATGGTTATTTTCTCTTTTGATAATGGTCTAATTTCCTGCTCTTTATTTGTTTACATAAACATAGTTGGTGGTTTTGTTTGTTTCTAATACTGTAAGCCTGGAAGAAAAAAAAGTGTTATGGCCTACCTCCTATTTTGTACATTAAAGTGCCTACTGGGCTTTCTCTTCTCCATCTGTCTCTTGAGTTGTGGTTTAGGGTATTTATTGTCTATTTACAGATTTCAATGACTTTTCTGTTAATGAGGTTTCCGTAAACTGTGGAGGAGAAATATCCACTTCAGTAACACCTACATAAACTATTCATTACAGATTTCTTCCTATCTATACTTTGTGTTTGATTAGGGAGGGGTTCTGTTGATATGTTTTTAATAGCCTGATATTTTATTTTATACCAAAAACATGGCGAACATAGATTTTTTGATGACTCTAAATCGTATTTTCTAATGTATAGGATGATATAGAAACATAGTCACTGTCCCTTCTTTAATTTTGTCTTTCTGTATTGTGTCAACATAATGAAACAATCATTTTTAATCTGGCTTCATCCAGTTTTCAAATGTTGTGTTTTGTAATATATGCAAATGATGGCACATTTTATGAAGAAAGGCCTCATTTGCATATATAAACATAAAATCTGAAAAACTTGTAATACATTTTTTCTTTGGTATGATGTCACTAATCAACTGAAGATGTTTCATAGTGATAGCTATTAATTGAAAATGTTCCCCTATTCTACTCCATTTACTTAGAGTGTTGGGCACAACTTTGGCCTTCCATCTCGAAAAAAAATATGTTCCACTCCATCTACGGCGGTCGACTTTTAGTATATGATTCAGGAGGGTATTAGGACCAATTAAAACTATGAGACATTTCTTTTGCAAATTTTTTGTTTTTTTGGGCTAGATTGACTGGCCTATATATAAACAAACTTGCCTTGCCTTGCCTAAAGGAGGGAGCTTTTTATAAGCCAGCCTTTCCTTGGCCTCATATAGACCGATCTGAATGAAGATTCCGTTTCTTCTGTTAACTTGGAATTGATCTCAAGTACTCTGTTTGGCAGAATATCATTTTGCTTGGTTTCTGTGACTTCAACAGCCCTTTTGTTTGCTATGCTATCACGATGTTTATAGATTTTTTTACGCAACCCTTTTTGTGTGTGGCTGCTTACATCTCTGTTAATCCACTCTTCTGATAAGTGCGTGCCAATTACCTTTTCAGAAAGCAGAAGAGTTTTTGTGTCTCTGCAAATTGTGCATCCCAAGTTTCCATCCTTAACAAACAGCCAGGTGTTGCGGGACTTAGATTCTCTCCACTGCTGGCTGGTCCAGTTAGCCGGGAGAGAGAGTCAGGTGGAGTCACCGTCATCAACGGCCTCTGAGCTGTCGTTAACTCCATCTCCAGCCTCTGTCATGGTCACCCCAGGCCCGGCTGTTGGCGGGCGTTCACCAGCAGCAGTCCCCACAGGTGCAGCGGTGGCGTCGGTTGTCCTCAACCTAGCATATGCCGAAGAACTCGCCTCTTGCTGCTCCTCAGAGTCAGAGTCATTCGTCTTAGATTTCTTTGTAAATCCGAAATTTGCGAGTAGGTTTCCCTGTTTTTCTTTTAGACATGTTGACTGCAAAATATGTACAAAATTCAGCACCGAAATTCAGCGGCTCCAGCGCGGTCTTTTTTTTCCGTGTCCGATGTCTGATTTAAAGTCAGTGAGTCCAGTCGCAGAACTTTTTCACTGAGTTTAAGACATAGCGCCCCCACGCTTTAATGGTGAGGACAAGAACTGCATGCAGGCCGGCATCTTTATTAAAGTGAAATAGTGATGCGCAAATTATACATTTAAAAATAGCCTAATTTTACACATGATCCATGATTATGACAATACAAAAAAAAAAAAAAAAAAAACATAAAGGAAATGCATGGGAAAAAACAGCATTTTGCCAATATTTTAGTGACCCCCAAAAAATTTCACAAATCATGTTTTCAGGGGAGCTCATGTTTCATTAAAGGGGGCTGAGACCCCCCTGGCTCCCCCGTAGTTCGCACCCTGCATATATTTATCATCAAGCTGGTGTAATAGGCATGCACTGTGAGCACGTTGCTGAGGGAGCTGACACTGTGTTTGGGTGGACACACAGGCCTTATAATTTTTCTCAGATTCATCATAATCACTTGAGGCATAAGATCTGCAGAATTGCTGCTTTTCTAAGGCGTCTTGTCTATTGAGTAACTGCATGACCACATTTTAATTTGTTCAATCTGTTCATGTGTAGTGGGAGGAGAAGGCTGTGTTTCATTCCTAGGTTCAACCACATGAACATGTTCTTGGGATTTGTTGTGTAATGAGGCCAAAGATGTGATAACCATGTAAAACAGGAGAAATAATAAACGTATCTTGCAGGAATTTATTGAATAAAAACGTTACAACTGTGCCTGTGTTAATTAGATGCCTTTATGGGACTTTGTGCCTCTTTTCTAGTTTATGCGTCTGTATGTCTGTCTTTGTGCTGTGCTGAAGGTACCCTGAAGGTCACTAATTGGACGGAAGCTGGTGGCGTGTGCCTTCACAATATTGGTGGATAGCATAGGGCGTCAGTTTTAAAGGGAGCTGCAGAAGCTGGAAGTCAAGAGAAATAGTGTTTTTTATTTATGGAGATATATTGTCAGAATCTTCATTTCGTTGTGCTGTCCTGGTTAGGTTATAGGGGCCGTTTTATTTGGATTAATCTTTTCTCTTGACATATTGGATAATAATCAAATCTGCTAATGAGAAAATAAATGGGAGTTTTACTCCTTGAACCACACTGTTGAGCTCTATAGTGTTGAGTGTGGAAAAACTGTGCTTTAATGGTCTCAGGTGGGTTCTACAGAAAATAAATCATCTGGTCACCACAAACTCTATATAACAAATTTTGAACAGTCTATGCACCCAAACAAACTAATTGACCGCTCACTCAATCACTTCTGGTTGGACTGGTCACCAAACATGGACACTATCTGCAGGAAGGGAGGGAGCCGTCTGTACTTCCTGAGAAGGCTGGTGTCCTTCAACATCTGCAAAAAGCTGCTGCAGATGTTTTACCAGTCTGTGGTGGCCAGTGTCCTCTTCTATGCTGTGGTGTGTTAGGGAGGAAGCAGCAAGAAGAGGGATTAAGCACGGCTGGACAGACTGGTGAGGAAGGCTGGCTCTGTGGTGGACAAAATGCTCTCCATCATGGACAACACCCACCACCCTCTGCACAGCACCTTCACCAGGCAGAGGAGTGTGTTCAGTGGCAGACTGCTGTCAGAATCCTGCTCCACAGACAGACTTAAGAACTCTTTTGTTCCCCTGGCCATAAGACTGTACAACATCTCACTGTTATAACACTTAATAGTACACAGTGACTCTTGGACTCAGTTTTTCATTTTTTTTCATTCCTCATCTGCACAGCTGTTCTAAGAGTCAGCCTCTAGATGGACACTTTAAGGCATATCTGACAATTGTATTATTATTTTGCACCATTAATATTTGCACTGACTGTTGTTTAAAGTCTTTTTTTCTAATTTCGCACTACCTTCATTTACCGATGCTCCTTAATTGTTTATAGGTGTCATTTAAATTGCACATATATTTTTGATCCCCGCGCGGGTTAAGTACATTTCTTTGTAATGGTCTATTTTTTAATTAGTAGATTTTTAATTTTAACTAATGTAGGGCTTCCTTAAATCTTTGTTTCGGGTTAATATATATGTAGGGGAGGGGGGACAGCTCTTTGTTTTTTGTTTATTTGTAACAGATATTTTGTGTCTTGCATGTCTTTGTAAACTGCTACTGGAAGCTTTGAATTTCCCTCGGGATCAATAAAGTATCTATCTATCTATCTATCTATCTATCTATCTATCTATCTATCTATCTATCTATCTATCTATCTATCTATCTATCTATCTATCTATCTATCTATCTATCTGTCTGTCTGTCTGTCTGTCTGTCTGTCTGTCTGTCTGTCTGTCTGTCTGTCTGTCTGTCTGTCTGTCTGTCTGTCTGTCTGTCTGTCTGTCTGTCTGTCTGTCTGTCTGTCTGTCTGTCTGTCTGTCTGTCTGTCTGTCTATCTATCTATCGGGGCACTTCCAGCATTTGGTACATACAGTCAAATATAAATTTGTTTCATGCTCTGCCACTTGTACATTTTACTCATAAAAGTGTTTCGCATCTTGTAAATCTGTTTTTAAAATGTAAATTTGGTTTGTTCTCGGTAAAAGTGTTTTCACTACCGTATAAGCCTACTCGCACACTGAGATCCTCGGGCAGAGTACTTCTGGTTGTTCCAAATTATAAACTAAAGGGGATAGAGCGTTTGCCATGAGGTCTCCAAAACTGTGAAAAGACCTGCCAAAGGTGATCAGGTCAGCCGAGTCAGTAGTCTCTTTTTTTAATCCCTTCTTACTGTAAGACACACTTAAACCGGCGAGCCTTTCTTGATTTTAGTTCAATTTAATTTTTTACCTGAATTTTACTCTTGGAATTACTTAAAAATAATAGTTGGTGACACTTAATAATAACAATAATAATATCATCTATAAAGGGTAAAGAGATAGTTAATACACTTTAGTTAATAGTTATTTTACTTGAAAATGAAATAATAGTTAATAATGTTTGCTAATGATTTGTAATGCTATAATTTACGTGATGTAACAGTTTATTGATCCAAACATAATAACATTTTATACACTATAAGTGTTTGTTCATGATTACCAAATGATTTGTAAACCGTCTATTTACATTAGTTGGATGGCTATTATAAAGTTGGACCTGACAATTATAATATCTTGTTCCAACTTTATAATAACCATCCTAATTATGTTTATAGATGCTCTACAGTATTTATGAACCATTTTTTAAGTATTATAAACATCAGAAGCAACTTTACAATAACCATCCAATAAACAA
The DNA here is from genome assembly GCA_020745685.1 of Tautogolabrus adspersus. NCBI lineage: Eukaryota > Metazoa > Chordata > Actinopteri > Labriformes > Labridae > Tautogolabrus > Tautogolabrus adspersus. The sequence continues at coordinate 31,870,945 of CM036536.1, forward strand.
TACAATAAACTGTTAACTGCAGCTTAGGATAGACGTGATAACAAACAGATTTGTTTTGTTTTTTTGTCAATTTTACTTTTTGAGGAGTTATTAACAGTTTCCTGTTAATAAATTCACAAGTTGACTTTGGATCCATGGCTGCTTTTTATTTTTTGATCGCGTGTTAAACCGCTCAGCAGTGGCTTACCTGGAACATTTAGTTTGAAGCCATAACAATATATATTTTGATTACATCCCCAAAGAATTTACCTATCTTCGTAGTGCTATACACAATGCATTCCTTACTGTAGTTACTTTCAGGAACAATGAAGCCTCTAAGAGGCTAAGGTTGGGCCTAGAACTTTGTCTGACTCGCTTACCAAAAAATCACTGTGGTTTAAAAAATAAGTTTGACTTTTTTTTCAGCAAAAACAATAATTAACTTAAGATGAAGTGCATTAACTCTTAATCAATGTAACCACAGTGAGCAATAGCAGTCAACAAAAAAATATGGTGAGCCAGCTCACCAGCTCATCCTGTCTCTTCCATTGAGAATAAAGTGAACAACACTTACATCAGCAAGAAATATATCTTATAACTACACAGTCCCCATCTAATCTTTCCTCACCTATGATAAATGGAATTCATTTTCTTGACAAAAAGTGTTCGAATAAATTCACAAGGTCTATTTTAATGAATGATTCATAACAAATAGGAGACAAATAGCCACTACAACCTGCTCAGTTTTGTAGAAACAATATTTTTAACATTTCGACCAACTGACAGTATTGAAACTGGGAACAAAGTAATTCAAATATCCAGTCCCACCCACAAACAAAAGAAATTCATCACAAAGTTATGGATAATTTCTAACCTTCTAATGACATTTTAAGATTAAGATTTGGATTTGAGAGAAATAAAAGCACTCCCTGTAAAAGCCATTCATGTGCCGCTGAAGCAGAAGGAGCAGCTTGGGGTAAGTGTCTAGCCCAAGGATACATGGAAAATGTGGCTGCAGGTGCTGACCTTCCGGTTGAGACGATGAGCCAAAGCCGCCCCACAAATGTGCCAAAGTTCACTTAAAATTACTCAACAATGACCTTACAAACGAAATGTCTCAAAATGTTTGTAGTTTTTTTGTTTATGTTTGTTTTTCTTGTTTATTTATTTAATATTATATACCGCATTCTGTTTTTTGTGCTATGATTTTATTTCCCTAAGTTATCTCTGTTTGTTTTGCTTCAAGGAATTATGAATGTTGTGAATGTTTGCCTTACAGTTTGTAGATGAGTAGCATATTAACTACAATAAAGATAAAAAAGAAAACGCTTTCTATTGTGTCCGACATTTCACTCCGGAGGGAAATGTGTAGTGTAACACTGATTTAATCCAGCAGGCGGCGGTAATGCAACACTAACGGATGCCAACTGCCATAAAAAGGAACCGAAGAAGATCAACCTCCACCGTCTTGTTCGACCCTTTGAAGAAGTAGCCTACTACAGCTCATTTGACTGCTGCTGCTAGACGATTAAGGAACACGATTGATTTACTGATTCTTTATCCGCTATCATGCTTCTAAAGCTTTGTACCAACCGGAGTTTGTTATTATGGTAAGACCCACATAAGAATGTTTTAGAAATGATTGCTGTGTAGTTGGGTTTCTGAAACGTCAATCTTAGATTGCCCATCTGTTTAATTAGGAGGGGAGCATGGGTCACGTTTAATAGCTTAACTTTAAATAGAGCCTTATAATAAGATAGGCCGAGTTAACTTGCTATTTGAACTTAAACGTCCAATACTTGGATGGAGACGACGCGGTCCGTTCCTTAAACGTGCTTTGGCCGTACATCTGATGTGTCAATAGTTTTTTACCCTGTTGTATGAGTTTTCTTTGACCAACCTACAATGCCTGTTCAACATCTAGAACAGAGGAAATTACTACGGGATACACTATCATAAAGTAATACTTGTGTTTTTTATGTGTTCACCAGGACAGTTTCAGTGTCACCACTCCGTGTGCACACGGCATCGCTCGTCCCGGCATCACTGCTCCATAGTCAAACTCCTCAGCTGAACTCCAACAGGACGTCAGTGGTGCGCTGTGGTCGTCAGAAATATGAGAGACAATACCCTGTGATGCTGGTCCGGCCCGATGGATCTACAGTCAATATCAGATACAATGAACCCAGACGCCTCCTCTTGGTTTGTACACTATCTTCCTGTCTCCCTGCTCTGTTTAGGGCTTCTAATTTGTCATTAATTTGTAGAGACAGAGTTTAATTGCCGTTTTAGAAAACATTCAAGCAACAAGAAATTCAATTTTCAACACAGTTATACTTTTAATCTTACTTTATCACCAGTCTGATAAATTGCATTTGTCAACAGTTTCAAAAGAAAAAATAGTCCATAACACAGGTTGATCAGAAAACAAAATCTGTTAATCTATGTTTACACCTTAGGTTGCTACCAACAACAATTTGTCCATGTCACAAGCAGTAAAGCATAAAGAAGAGACTTTGAAATTGGATGAAACATACAGTAGGATTCCAGCAATTTACTATTTAGGCTTTGCAAGTCGGGATGATAATGAATGTGGGAACAACAATAACAGCAATGACATTGACAATTTTCTATCTTCAAAGTAAGGCTGATCTTTTTTTGTTGATGCTGTAATTTTAAAGACTAAATTCTGCATGCACTGGCTTTCATTAAGATTCAATAGGTCACCTGCTCTGAAAACTAAACACCCTCACTCATCTCACAGTCCAGGGTTCCACTACATTTGTTAAACTTGCTCTGTATCAGACCCATAATTAAGAGTCTTCACTATTATACACACAGCTTTGTACACATTTTAAAATCTTATTTTCATTTGAAGATCATAACATTTTTTCTCATTCAGATAATATTTAAAAGGTTGGGCCTGCCAAAGACGCTGAAGTCACTGACACATCCTAACCTTTTCCCCTTGCTTTGTTTTTGTTCCATTAGACATTTTAAGTCTTCAAGCATAGACTATGATAACCTTGATGATGTCATTATGATTTCATTTGATTACTTTGTCCAGCTTATGCTCTGTCAACAGTTTACTTTTATGTAGCTTTTAATGACCTGTTGAGAAATTCTTACCATTTAGAAACAAATAGCAAGTCACATTTTGAGTACAAGTCTTTTATTTATTAAAGATTTCTTGCAACATCCTGCCCTATTATAGCCCTAACCTGTCCCTGTTAATATGTACAAAACATAATTTTTGAAGATATTAAGGCAAATTACCCTAAAGCATATGATCATAATAATTAATGTTTTGTAAGTTTATTGGTGTTTCTTTTTGTGTTTTAAAAGATGCCAGTAAACCTGTCCACTCTGTCTGAAGAAGAGCGTCGAGCTCGTCAGAAAAAGAGAGATGTGAAGAAAACAGTCAAACAGACAGCTGTCCACTATGAAGATGACTTCAAAGCTGACAAATACAGCCACTTCTGGAAGAAGAAATAATTATTCTGATTCTGAATCTAAACCATATACGTTCCAGCATCCCTTCAATAATTCTCAATTTATTATTCCTTTTGTCTTTTTACAAATTTGAAATATTGATAAAGACTTGAGTTGTGGGGCAATGTGCAGTTTGACAAAGAGAACTCCACATGAAGTACAGTAGTGCTTCTTCAAAGTGTGTTACCTGACAAACATGGAAATAAATAAATATTGTAATGTTCAAACCTGATCTTGTTTTGTTTTCTTGGAGACACTACCTGAGTGGTAAATTGTATTCTTACCTTTATATAATAAATACTATTGGGGTCTTTCACTTCGAGTTGCAAGTCACTGCTTTCCACTAGGAGGCGGTAGTGCATCATTCTTTGGTTCGCCAGCCTCCGGGAACTTGCGATGAATAAGGTTCTCGCGAGAGTTGCGTTCCTCAGAGTGTGTCCTTGCTAAATCCGCCATGGGGTACTGGGACCTACAAGAAGGAAGAGACTGCGTTGAAAAAACATGGATAACTGCCAAACTAGGCACAGCTTTGGGTGAGTATCAGCAGGGGTACAAAATGATAGACTTGTCGTGCCATGCCGCGATTCTGAACTTACTCTTTAACAAAATGTAAGTGTGCTTGATGCTTTGAGCTAGCATGCTAGCAGAGAAATGGTAGTCTCTGCTTGCAGGTCACCGTCACAACATAGACAGCTAGAGCTAAACAGATTCTACTTTGGTCAGGTGTGGTTCAAAATAGCATGTATTAGTCTAATCAACAGTAACTGTACGTGATCGCTGCCAACATATAACTTAAACATTACCACTGCTCCATTGGAGGCTCTTTGAACGCCCTTCCTTCCTTGCATTTGTAAACATTCAGCTGTGATCTTCTTCCAGTGGTATGCTTTGCACTTGACAGTTTCAACAATCCTTCATAAATGTAGTTGGTTATTAGCTGCGTCTGTTTTTTATTTAAAGTTTTAGATTACACACGCCCAGAGTTGAGGACGGTCCCAACATAGCTATTTTTTTTTTTTCTGGAGATGATTTAATCCAGGAAACTTCTTTTTGTCAAAACACTACTCCTGACACCTAGGAGAAGGGGCCTAGTTTGAATTAGAGCCTGACCGGTTAATCGTCGGGTCAAATAGCATTGCATTTGAGCTTCATTGTATTACACTAGCAGTTCTCTTTCACCAGCAGAGTGTGCAAAATGGATTACAACAATCATTATCACTCTCCAGATTGTCAGGCGGATATGCACGTATTAAACAACTAAGTTTCCTACAAGTCACTGTGCTAAAATATGAGCTGAAGCCTCGATGAGTCCTGGGTGTGTTCACACCTGTAATTAAAGCTATCCACTTGTGATATGATCACCTAGAAGGCATGCTGATACCAGATGTAAACAGGGCTATAGTAAGCCCTAAATGAGAATTTTGAATTTATTTTGATTTCAAGTTTATGTGTGTGTCTTTTCGTTTCAGGCCTGGTAGGTTCAGCCTATCACATAGTGGCATTCCAGCCTGATTCTGCATTGGCAGCGTTACAGAGGGCCACCAGCACAACTGTAACCATGGGTAAATATACACTTTGACATTCAAACTTTGAAGAGTGCACATTTATCTCGTCTTTTGTGTCATATTTTAGATCAACTTTTTAAAGTCTAAAATGCCACTGCTTGAAAGTACAATGAAAAAGTTTTCCTTCTTGGTACGCAACTCACATTGAGAAGCTATAAAACTGTTGCAAGGTATTGTGTTTTATCATTATTATTATTTAATATTTGTGTATTCTCAACTTAAAATAAAGGCTGTCTATCATTACTGATGAACCTTCTACAGTGTTCACACCACTTAAGAGAGACAGTATATGGTAAACAGATTATCATAATAGTGGGTGAGAATAGGAAGGTAAAATGAGATTAGGTCATCAGAGAAAACATGTAGCATTAACTACATACAACACTGCTGTCAGAAGAATATTCAGAGTTGCTGTCATTTGTGACAAAATTTACAATTGAATGTCCTAGCTCCCTCACCAAGTTAAAAACATGGTTGCTCTTTCTGGCTTCTGGCAATGCTTGTTTCCATTCCAAAAGTGATTGTGGTTTGTAGATGGGGATATCATATGTTGAATCCTGATCCTTCAGGGTTTAAAAAATCGATATTCTGATTTAAATCGATTTTCATAAGAATGATCTGATATCGATTCACAAAATCCACAGATTGATCTTTTAATAGGTTGTCCATTCCCTTTCCACTCATCCATTCAAATCAGTTTGTCTTTCGTATGTCTGTGCTGTGAGCAGGCTGTGACGTCTGTATCAGACTCTAGTCTATGTTTCTCAATGGCCCTTTCATGACAGCTGTTCGCAGATTCAGCCTCTGATTGGTTGACAGAGCCACAAGGCAATGAATCTAGCTGAACTGTTGTCCAAGGTGGCTTAATAGGTTTTCTCTGATAAGCAAATCATATTGAAACACAATTGCTATTGTCATCTAAATATCCCTAAATGAATCGATATCGTATTGAATCGGGAATTTAATCAAATTGGGACCTTATGAATCAGAATTGATTCAGACAATCAGTGGTGAGACTCAGCCCTTCCAGTTAAGTCTTTTAAATTGGACGACTGTCCTTGTCCCAGTATTCCAGCACTGAAGGATAATTAATCTATTGACGGAAGTATGTCTGTCTCTGTTATGGTGGGTGTTGATTTACATTTACCCCCTTTTAGCTACTTACTATTGGATCTTCTTCCGATTGACCTTTTATATCACATTACAAACAAGTTAGCAACAAACTTGTTGAATGTCTAACAGTGAAAACATGGACAACTTTAAAGCGCTATGCATTTCTGCTGAAACAACATGAACTGTCACTCCTCGCCTGCAAAATGTCTTCATCGTGTTTCCTTCCACACATTTATTCAGTTTGACTTCTTGGTCAAAACCTGGCATGGGAACTATGATTATGAAGAATGCTAAACCAGAGAACAGTACTTGATGTACAGTATTACCTGACATCATACTGTATTATTCCATACTATGTCAAGTTAAAATGTTGTACTCTTACACCCCTGTTTACATAACTCACTGCTATGAATCATATCATTTCATGTCACTTTCTCTCATCACTTGTCATTTTTATTTCATTGCCTGCACATCACATCTTTAATTGTCCTGAATAGTTCACTCAACCCATTGTTCTATTTTTTTGTTACTTGATGTATCTTATCTATGTTTATTTCTATTTCTATTTAATTTGCTTTTTTTGTCCTTGTATTGCTGCAACTTCAATATCTCCCCTTTGGGGATCAATGAAGGATTTTCTTATCTTAATACTATTGGCACCCTGATGAAGGCTGTTCTTGCCACTATGCCAAGGTTGTTATTCAGCTTGTTTGAAAAGTGAAAAAAAAGTTTGTTTTTCCCCAGAACAGTGGCTTGTCTCTTTCCCCAAACTTAGAAATGTTTGTAGGGGTAAATTATATCCATAGCTGAGCAGAATTTTTAACTCCTCACTTCTCAGCCATAACACTAAATGTAAAGTGATGATGCACACAACTAGAACACTGATGAATGGATGTCTACTTCTCTTGTTGTTGAAGTACTTATCATTGCATTCTGTAAATTGAAAGAAAATGTGTTATCCTGATATATGTATCCATCTGTGTTGTACCAGCCACCATGGGAGCCATCTTTGGCATGGCAACGTGTCTCACTGCTCAGGCTCGTGAAGCCCCAGATGACCCAGTTAATTACTTCATTGGAGGCTGTGCCTCTGGGATCTTCCTGGGAGCAAGAAGTAAGTATCAAACCTAAGTCCTGGCAACATAGGAATCTATGAATCGGGGGCGGTAGTAGCTCAGTCTGTAGGGACCTGGGATGGGAGCCGGAGGGTCTCCGGTTAAAGTCCCGGTGCGGACCAAGTCTAGAAATTAGTCTGGTAGCTGGAGAGGTGCCACTTCCTGACATGGCTGTAACCAGCTATGAAGACACCGAGGTCTGGACCTCAGCAATTTTTTTAAAAACAAGACAGCAAAACTTGTTATCAATCAATGTACAAAGCGCTAGACGGCCTTTACTTTGAAAATACTTATACAGGAACGCTGCAAAGTCACAGACTACACTGCCTCGGGTTTCTCGCTGCGCTTAACACAAACCCACTGTCTAGTTGTGGAAACAAACCTCTGCAGGTGACCAAAGAAGCGAGAGAAAGGGGGAGTGAGCATTGTTCGCTGTTAGGACTTGTTTAATGCATCTGTTTCAGTGTATGTTATTCTACTCAATTGCTGTTTTTTTGTTTGTTTTTTGCGGTTGTTTCCTGCCGATGTGATTGTGCTCTCACTTATTTTCTCCATTGTGAGATGAATAAAGGAATATCTTATCTTATTTGCTGCTTCGTAATCTCCCCACAGTGTTGTGATACAGGACGAAGGGAAACTTTTGAAAACATGGATACCCAAGGGCTCAGTTAGGAAAAATAAAAAGCTGCTCTTTTATTCAAACCTATCTCCTAAAACAAAAACAACCATGCAGAAAATAAGATCACTGTATACCATGTGTCACAGAAAATGAATCACAATCTGAATCATTTTTTCATTTTCATATTGTTTGCCATTCGTGCAAGTGCATAAACAAAACAAAAATATGTCATACTAAATTATATATGAGCTTTGTATAGGCTAAAGAAACTTTGCAGGGCTGGAATAGTGCAGAAACAACTGTCCAGTCCCCATGTTTATAAAAATATTCAATGAATGCATTCATTATTGTGTATAAGGCACAAACAGGCAAAAAAGACAAGATTAGAATCATAAAGTTCTGCAGAAAAAAACTAAAATTGGTTAATAAAAACTGACCAGAATGCAGGAAAATAAATGTAAGCTGCTTAAAATGTACCCCCCCCCCCGGCCAATTTAACTTTGTAATGTCATGGATGCTCTGTTCAGATCATCACCCATGGTTTGGGGCCACACATGTACATATATTTTTGTTTTTTATATCTTCATACGCATCCACACATACAAGTGTGCCTTTTCTAGAGAATTAAAAATGCTTAGAGTGATTCAGTTGCGGTTATTAGTGTTTGAATGCATAGAAACTGTAAAAAGTAATGCTACGCTTTCCTTACAGACAAAGCGTCTGACTGCTGTGTGTGTGTGTTTCTATCCCCAGCCCACAGTGCTATGACTGGTACTTCCGCATGTCTTGGTCTCGGTACTCTGGCATTCTTTACCAAAGTGGGCAAGATGGAGGGATGGAAGCTAGCTGGACCACCCAAACTATGAGAAAGATGCTCTAAGACTGTGTGTTGTAAAAGATTTAATTTAATAAAATTCTTGTGAAAATAATGAATTAGTAAGTTCATTTTATTTAGTCAGAGGGGAGGCAGGGTGTCCAATTGTCTGAAACCACGTTGTTATTTTTAAGTTAAACTTACTATAATTTGAACAAGGCAGGATGCCTTTTTTCTCCTTCTCATACTCTCTCTATCTCAAACAAAGGTTAAAGCATTGGAGGAAGGATGTGACCTTATATGAATGACGCAGGCAGTATGAGGAACAGCATCAAAAACTAAAAAAATGAGGATACTGTTAGGAGGATTATGTGAATGTTGGCTAGTTAGAGGAAGAAACAGTTTAGCATGTAATATAATTATAATACATGTATATCATTGCATGACAAAGAGAAAGAGGCTGGAGAAGTTACTGAAGATGTGTGGGCTTAAAATGAGCTAGTAGTAGTAAATTTCAAATTGATAGATATAGTGGAAAAAGATAAGTTAGTTTTACATCCTCAAATAATACAGACGTATATAGAAAATAAATACCACAGCTTCAAATGTATGCTTGTACTTCAAATAACCTTCCTCATAATATAGGTGTGACATTCACAGGTCGAGAATTCAACATGAAATAAAATTAAGAAAAAAGAAAACAAGTTCATGATGGTTTGTCTGTGTACACAGGCGAAATGATATCAACATAACAATGGATTTAAGACATCAGTCATTTAGAGCAATTATAGATAGGCTACTAACTCCAGTTCATCATTGATAAGCAAAACGTCAGACGAACTGTCTGACGTTTTGCTTGTAAAACATCTGATGAACTATCAGATGTTTTTTGAGAAACTCAAAAAACCTCTATGCTAAGGAATCCAAACGATGACAGTAGACAAGGCAACTTTCTTTATAGAGAGTTTGCATTTCATACAAAAAGGCAACTCAATGTGCTTTACACAGAAAAAAACTAAAGTACGAGGCTGAAATATTAAAATAGAAGTACATAAAATCAATTAGAATAAGATAATTTGTAAAAGAGTCATAAAAGCAATTAGATCGCATGATAATTATTTGTGATGTGCAATGACAACAAATTAAAAATAAGGTTTAAGCTTTAAGGCTCATTCACAGGCACATGAAAAGAGAAATGTTTTTAAGCTATTTAAAATGTTCACGTTTTGAGCTCTAATGGCAGCTTGTTCCAGTTACAGGCAGCGTAGTGACTAAATGCTGTTTCACCACGTTTAGTCAGGGCTCTTGACTGAACATTATTACTTTATTTAGTTAAAATGAGTGAAAACATCATTAAGTTCCCCAACACATACAGACCAGTTGTGGCGGTAATGCACCGATCATAACAAGAAGAAGACGCCAGATGGCAGTAATGAAACAGTCTATTGGTACCAGCTGCCGTTAAACCTAAGCGAAGAAGAAGTGTGTCTCGTGACCGTGGCTTGCTGATGAGGAAGCAGTCGAAGCAACTGAGCGGGTGATGTAAGTAAGTTTCTTGATCTTGTAATTTACTTGCAAAGTTTCGATCATTAAGCTCTTTATGTATGATACTGATGTCTTTAAATTATTATAGCATGTCGTTTGCTTTAACTTATTCTCCAAGACAAAAACACTGAAATTAAAGAAAAGTCGTCTAAGGTGAACACTGAAATTAAAGAAAAGTCGTCTAAGGTGATGGATGTCGGAGCTTGCCAAGTTATTGATCAATACTCTTAATACAGCTCTCCTCTGGAGACAGTGTAACTACCTAATTAATTGAGGCCAGAATGCAATACTACAATACAAGGAAGTGTTATAAGTTGTCATATCGAAAAGGCTAGGTTAGATGGAGTCAGATCAGTCTCAATATTCATGAATGCACACAGAAGGATTCACAAATGTATTTCAATGCACACACAAATAGATATCATTCTATATAAATGTAAAAAAAATCCACAAATAAAAAAACAAGATTCACAAATGTATTTCCGATTCACACACTAATAGATATCATTCTATATAAATGTAAACAAAATCCACAAATATATGATACATTTGGATCTTGTTACATTTATAAACAAACTGTTCTGTCTGCATTTACAGACTGTTTGTCTTGTGTGAACCTCATTGCATTTGTGTGTGGGATTTTTGATACTCCCCTGCCGTGGTTCGACTCACAAATGCATTTTTTTCAACAGGGAAGTGTCTGTAGCCTATCAGATGTCTCCTTCCTCTTCAGCCAATCACAGTAGTGTAGATTCGAGGGTATGTTTTAATGTGATCACTAAGCGTTACGTCTGCGCAGACAGCGATTAGCCTAGCCAAATGCTATTTTGACGAGTACAAATAAAGATTTTCCGTCTGACATTTGTCGATAGATCTAAATGTAATCTGTAGAGCTAGATAGATTAAGATATACACATTTATTACGTTATATATATAACGTAGACAATAGTGGTGTTGAAATTAATCGTTGAATCGAGGCACCGTGATGCAGATGTGGATGACTGATGTATCAATGAAGGGACAGGACATAATCCATGCTGACGAAAGTTGGGAAAAGCATCTGCCAATGCGGGGGTTTTGCGCAGTGTCAAGTAGGCCTGGGCGATATGACTAAAAATGTCATCACGATAAAAATGTTCATATCAGTCGATATCGATAATTATCACGATAAATGTTAAATCATTGATTCTTTCAAATTTAAAAGCTGATTTTTGCTCCTGAGTGAAAGTTGAAGAAACCAGATGGTTAATTATGGTTTAATTATTCTTTATTGTCAGAACATGACAAACTATAATTAAACAGGAACATGTCACCATCATAAGCTCAGAGCACGGAGCTGGAAACGCTGATATGACAGTTAGCTGCTGGGCAGTAACACTTAGCCTACTGACCCGCTGCTTACTGAGGGTCCACACCATACACTGTTTCTATTATTATTTACAATACGGTCCACACTAACACTGGTTTGGGACGTTTGGTCATTTATTTCCTTCAGCGTGTTTTTAACGGGTCATATTGTGTCAAACAGTGAAGGGTCTGTATGTTGCACGTTTTAGCTTCACTCGTCTTCAGCACAGTTAACAGAGCATGTTACTCGTTTTTGTCGGACTGTAAATTTCCAAAATGTCTCCAAACTACTGAAAATTAGGCCGTCTTTCTTGTCGTGTTGTCGACGATGTTTCCTCCTGCTTTGAGCTGGCAGGCTCAGCGCTTTCTTCAGTTTCGCTAACGCTAATTCCGACTGTGTTTTCATTCCGCTCCGATCGTCTATAAGCCCGCCTACCCATATCCCTGCGACATGATTGGCTGTTCGACGTTGTTTTCTTCTTCTCTTTAATGTCGGGTGGCAACTAGCGTTCAATGCGCATTAGCGCCCCCCCGTTTCCCAGTGGTTGGGTGGTGTAATTACAGGTTAAATTCTATCGAACTTTTATCGAACATTTTTTATATTAATTGTAAGAAAAATTATATTGCGATAATTATCGTTATCGTTTTATGACCCAGGCCTAGTGTCAAGTTAGTTAGTTCAATCTACCGGCCAATGGGGTGAGTAAACAGAAGTAACATAGGCTAACAGCGGGATTTGTGACGGAAAACAATGTATCCTGTCCTGTGCTTTCTTGACTTTATGAACAGAGCAGCTGTTCCTGCACGCTCAGACCACAGGGCTCCGCTGCTCCTTGTGTCAGTGTTTACAGTGATGGGCTGGAATGGCTTGACTTGGTGTCTCTTTAGCCAACTGCAGCACACATCATAACCCTCATTACAGCGGGTCTACCTGCTTAAAGTGAGTTCAAACTGATGTCTCGCTGTCTTAACAGAATCATTGAGAATCACCGCTGAGTGTAGCTCGCTAAAGCTTAATTTGTCCGATGATAAATACATTCTACTGTATATCCAACAAGTTCTTCACAAAAAAAGTTCCACCCTATCTATAGTTGTAGTGCTTTTAATGTGGAACATTAGCAACAGTAGCAATTTAACACAACTCGCCTGAAATAGAGATTCGGCTAAGAGCTAGAATGTCCTGAGAAGTGAACACAGTGACTTAAAAACATCTTTCTGTGGTCTAATAAACTGAACACACAGAAACGTATGCTTATTACCTATACTGTAGGCTACCTCTATAATTTATTTATTTTAGCTTGCAATGTAAAGACATTGAAAATGACATTGATGTCTAAAGCACTTTAAAAAAAATTACCAAAGGTGTTCATAGTTATGACTGCTATATCAAATTGAGGATGAATCAATGCATCGTGATATCGATCAGTTTTATTCGTTGACTGGATAATCGTATTCGAATCATGAGACCAGTGAAGATGCACAGCTCTAGTAGAAAAGATGGTCACTTAACCGGAAAGTAACTGCGCATGAACGTGCATCACCACGAGACACTTATAATGCTTTTTGTAATGCATATAGCACACTCCGCTGGTGAAAGCCAGAAAGAGATCTGCTAGTGTAATTCCATGATACTCAAATGAAATGCTATTTGACTGGTGAATAAATCAAGTAATATTGGAGCATATCTGCAATCAAATTAACCGATACCAATAGTCATTTGATATGCTAATATCGGCTGATATTATCTGATTAATCAGTCGGGCTCTAGAAAATACCTACTTGGTGGTAGGGGTGCATGATATATCGTTTTGTCATTGCAGTTGTGATGCAATAGGCCCAACGTGGGATGTGCAATGTCAGTCATGGGACTTGAAATATGACATGCTGCCACTTTTTGTTTTTTAATGCAGAACCAAAACTCCCCAATTTTCTCAGTTTACAGGACTAATCGACTAAAAGCAGGGTTTGCCCTGGCTGAAAATTACACTAAGATGGTACCTTTCTTATCATGTGCACACACATGCATATGTACTGCACACTGGCTTAACCAAACCTTACTTTTTAATAGCAATGTGTTTTGGGAATTTTTATAATTGTAACATTGGTGGCTTTAATACCTTTGTTTGGTTGGTGAATAAAGCAAGAAATCAGGGAAAGAGAGTGGGGACTGACACGTGGGAATGGAGCCACAGGTCAGCCTTGAACTTGGGCTGCAGCTTGGAGGATTATAGCCTCTGTACACAGGGCGGAAACACAAGTGCTAGGAGTGGTTCCCTACAGTCAATTAAGAACTGTTTTTGCACAACATTTGTGGAGAAATAGCTGTTTAAAATTGTCACAGATTGTTATGACTGACCTAGTAAGGCTAAATGCTAACATTGTTTGTTTTCCCTGTGTCCTTCAGGTTTGCAGTATTCATCATTGTGCAGAGATGTCAGGTCTGATTATGATTAAGAGATGTCTGCCAGCTTACCTAATGCTCCTGTGGATGCTGACCAACATCTCTGGTGAATTGACTGCTATTCCTTTTTACCCTGATTCATCAGCTCCTCTGAGTTGACATGGTTAAAAAAGTTAAAACAAAAAAAACAAAAACAAAAAAAGTTGGCATGTTATTTAAAAATGTTAACCTTTAACTTGTTTCTCTCCCCGCCCCCCAATAATTTAAAACAAGATGTAAAGGTATAGGTTTTATAAATGTGAGATTTGTTCAGTTACAGGTGAATCTGTTACCTCTTAATGAATGGGATGATGGAAAAATAACGACAATATGATATGTAGAATGTGTTTGTCATGTGATATTGAGGCACTCCATACCATATTATGTCAGAATTAAACAATCCTGATGAAAAATTGAAGGCTTAACTTTGGCAAAAAAATTATTTAATGTTTAGCATCACTGGAAAGACATGATTCCCAAAACTGGCTCAACTTGCATGAAATGAGAATTCAAACAAAGCTGAATTTCTGGCTAAATTTGTCAATATACTCCACTTCAAACTGACCTAGGTGTTCTAGCCATGCTTCGCTGTTCCCGTGTTGATTCAGACATCACGGCATACATTGGTTGAGAAAAGCTGGTAAGAAAAAAAGACAAAGGTATCAGCATGGCCAGTGCTAGAGAGAACCAGGCACTTTCGGACAGACAAGGGGAGTTTATTTTTTGTCAGCTGAAGGAGGTATATACAGTATATTATAGTACACGGATGGAATGAAAACAGTTTGCCACTAACTAGTTGTTTGATAAAACAGATCAACCTTAAGAATGTCCAATAGTAACAAGCTGACAATTGAGTAGAATATTCTATCATTAATAAGATTCTCCACCGGTGCTTTTATACTGGGACAAAGGCAGTACTCCAATGGAATGGCCTAATCGAGCTATAACCGTAGCTCAACTTAACTGTTCATGTAAACATACTCATTGTTAACATAGCAAAGGAGAGGCTTTATAAAGGGAGCTGAACTACCCACAGACTATCCATCTCTGAAAAACAAAACGTGGTCCTAACGCGTTAAAAAAACAGTTAGTACCATACACAAAAAGGTAACTGCTGTCCACTTTAATTGAATTTAATTTAAAAAATCTTTATGATATCCTCATCATGAATTGAAATCGCTGATTAATGATGCCAGCCTTTCTGGTTTGTTTTGATTTCTCTGTCCACCCTCCAGAGTCCAGACTGTATGTCTTCACTCCTACTGTGGTTACACTAGAGGAAAATTCTCAGGCAAATATCACCATTACTTCCAGGTAAGCATAGAAACACTAAAGGGTCTTATGATACTTACCTTAACCCAATAACAAAAAAGAAGTGTCTTCACTAGATGCACTCCTTCACTCTGGTCAGTATTTATAGGTAAGCGGGACAGAATGTGAGGTTTTGGCAAATTGCAACATTTTCCTATTATTATTTGCAATTTTTGGTAACACTTTATATTAAGGTACTTGTAATAAGCATTAATTAATCGGTAATAAGTCACTTATAAGACCTTAATAGATTCTTATTGACACAAATAAGTCTAGTGTTAGTAAAGGCATAATTAAGAAATTTGTTAGATCTTATAGATTACTAATAGGCTCTTATTAGAAACAAATTAAAAGTTAATAAACGTCATAAACATAAATAAGATGTTTATTATTAACATTCATAAGACTTAATGAGTGTTAATTATACAAATATGAACACATTTCTTAAAAGCTTGTAATACACTCATAGGAACTTATTAGATCATTATTAACCTTCATAGGCAGCTTATGAACACTAAGATGTTTATTAACATTAGTAAGACTTAATGAGTGTTAATTAAACTATACATTCATTTATAATTGGCTTGTAAGATAATAATTATCACAAAGAAACCTGTTTATAGACCACTTATCAACGTTCATAAGATTTTTATTGACATGAATAAGACTTTATTAGGTTCATATTAAAGCCTTATAAAGATCAGTAAATACTTTATTATGCACTTAATAACAGTTGAGTGGGAACAGGATCCACATTAGTGAATGATAAAAAAAATCATTGATGTGGAACCTTTTCATATTTCACAACTTTCAAGTAAACACAGAAACAAGAAGGAAGTCTATTAAACTTCCACTCAAACAGTTTGTACAAGTATTATCTTTAACGTTAACAGGATACAACATTATGAAAACATTTGGTGTGTCATAGCTACCAACATATCTGATGATACCAGTTAAGAGGAACACACAGGAATACATTTGCAAACCTTGTATGTAAGGAACACAAATATTGCAGGTCAAGATTACAATATACAATTTACTAATGCAATAAACAACTAAAGTAATACAGTGTGCACATGAAATAAAATAAACTTTGAAGTGTCTAAGCCCAGTCTTTCTCGTTTGGGCCCAGTCCAGGTGTGTGTTTCATTTTACTCTTTGCTTCTTCACTATGAAGTAGTAAAGGAAGTTCATCCTTTGAAGAAACAGTCTTCTCAATCCCTCTCGAGGCTCACTATCCAGTTAGCTGGAATCTCAATTCTATGGTGGATGCTCTTGTTGATGGATGGTCGTCTGGATGCTGGATTAGCCAAGAATCCGCCTTTCACCGAAACCTGACCTACAGACAGGTCACACCATAGAAACGTATTAACAGTTTATATACCGGTCATAAACATTAAGAAGACGTTTATTAACGTTAAGAAGACTTGTTATTTAAACTATCAAGAAGACTTGTTATTTAAACTATCAATTCATTTATAATTGGCTTGTAAGATATTAATTATCACAACGAAACTTTGACGTGCATGTTTATCTTTATAGAGGTTGTGTGACCTGACTGTAGGTCAGGTTTTGTTAAAAGGCGGATTCTGGGCTAATCCAGCATCCACCATAGAATTGAGATTCCAGCTAACTGGATAGTGAGCCGAACATTCAAGGCCTCGAGAGGGATTGAGTAGACTGTTTCTTCAAAGGATGAACTTCCTTTACTACTTCATAGTGAAGAAGCAAAGATTAAAAAGAAACACACACCTGGACTGAGCCCAAACGAGAAAGACTGGGCTTAGACACTTCAAAGTTTATTTTATTTCATGTGCACACTGTATTACTTTAGTTGTTTATTGCATTAGTAAATTGTATATTGTAATCTTGACCTGTAATATTTGTGTTCCTTATATACAAAGTTTGAAAATGTATTCCTGTGTGTGCCTCTTTACTGGTATTCAGACCTTGGGCTCCAGGTGTCCTAGTCTTCTGATGTTAGTCCACCTTCAACACTTTATTTACAGTAAAAAGGGTTACATACAACTATGCTTTTTCCCTGAATTCGATCAGATATGTTGGTAGCTATGACACACCAAATGTTTTCATAATGTTGTATCCTGTTAACGTTAAAGATAATACTTGTACAAACTGTTTGAGTGGAAGTTTAATAGACTTCCTTCTTGTTTCTGTGTTTACTTGAAAGTTGTGAAATATGAAAAGGTTCCACATCAATGATTTTTTTTATCATTCACTAATGTGGATCCTGTTCCCACTCAACTGTTATTAAGTGCATAATAAAGTATTTACTGATCTTTATAAGGCTTTAATATGAACCTAATAAAGTCTTATTCATGTCAATAAAAATCTTATGAACGTTGATAAGTGGTCTATAAACAGGTTTCTTTGTGATAATTATTATCTTACAAGCCAATTATAAATGAATGTATAGTTTAATTAACACTCATTAAGTCTTATTAATGTTAATAAACATCTTACTAATGTTAATAATCATCTTACTAATGTTAATAAACATCTTATTAATGTTTATGACCGGTATATAAACTGTTAATTAGTTTCTAATGAGTGTCTTATAAGATCTAATAAATGTGTTAATTATGCCTCTGTTAACTTTTATATAGACTTATTTGTGTTAATAAGAATCTAATAACGTCTTTTAAATTACTTTTTACCTATGAATTAATGCTTATTACAAGCACCTTAATATAAAGTATTACCCAGTTTTTTAAACATTAAAATGATTGTCTTCTAGACGACAGCTTTATTGCAATATCGATTAATAGCTCTGTTGTAATAATGCTGTATGACAGTGGTTCCCAACCTTTTTTAGGAAACCCCCCCTACCGACGTATATTTTTATATAAATGGGCAAATTGTGACATGGAGGAGTTGTGTTGTTCGGTGTTGGATCATCAGGACAGAGTCAAGACATATTTTCTTTAGGGGGGGTATTATAATAAATATTGTGTAATCTTATCTGTCCTCATGCATACAGACATCAGTACAACCAGTCTCTACCCAAGCTATTTGTTTAACCGTACCAGCTGATTCATTGTAGCTAGTTCGTGTTAATGGACATACTGTATATAAATGCAAGGAAAATAAACTGTATTCTGTTTTTTATTGGACTGGTTGTGTCTGTCTTTGATATGTTACGTTTTTTTTCTTACTCTTTTCTGAGGTTATATTTTAATATTAGTTATTTTTATTTATATCAAATATGTTTTCCCTCTAAATTAATCTAGTTTTTGCAACAAACAACTTTAATCTGTTCAATTTATCCACACACGCGCATAGACACAAACACCAGGAGCCATGAGAAGCTTCAGTTTTGATATGAGCGCGTATGCACACTCTTGCATGCGCTCTCTCTCCCCCGCTCTCTCTCTCTTGCTCTATGCGCCCACAGCAATTTTATGAATACATGAAAAATGTAATAAAAACAGGTCGGAAATACACTTGGGTGGCCCGCCCAGGTATCGTCTATGTGTGGGAAACACTGCTCATATTGTCAGCAGAAACAGGAAAACTTGTCTACACTGGCGATGTAACAGCTTAATCTGCTTAAACAGCTTTCATAGTTAATGTTTTTCTGTCTTTCCCCAGTCTCCCTGTCAACCAGTCAGCTGTGATTGAGTTTAATGTAACGTACAGCTCCAAAAGGAACTACTCCTCTATAATTGCAGTGCCTGAGCAGGTAACACATGAAACAAAAACAAAAATAAAGTGTACTGCATAAATAAACATGCTCTCAGTCTAGTATTCTAAAGATAACCTATCAACATGCTTTAACATTTTCCTTTGTTGCAAATTGTAGTCTTTGCTACTTGTAACCACACAGTATTGATGTTTGACGGAAATGTTTCTGGGGCATGGCCCTTTTATCTTTTAATGATAAATGATGTTTGTTTTGTTAACCCACTATAATGTTTATCCTCCGGATAAACATTATAATGTATAATATGCAGGATAATGGCTTTGTGTCCTTTGGCAAGACACTTAACCCCAATTGGCTCCGGCTGATATGTGAATTCGTATAAATGGGATTAGTTAATACTGATGGACGGTTTATACAGCAACCTCTGCCATCAGTTTGTGAATGTGTAGGTGGAACCGGCGGTGTATAAAGGCCCTGACACACCAAGGAGGACCTAGTTGGACCATCAGTGAGCGGTCCTCGCCCTAGTTTTAGCAGTGCGTCCAGCTCCATTGCTAACCGTCTGCCCCCATCGGCCTTTTTTTGGCCGATCCAACATGCGGAATCGGCGGTTGGGGGTAGGAATCTCTCTGATTGGCTGTTCGGAGGTTTCATTTATCTCCAGCTCTCTGCACAAGTTGGGGAAAGCCCCTTGACCATGCTGCTGTAGTAGCCATGCTTTCACCCATTAGTGTGGTTTCTCCTTATTTGTCGCCTCTGCCTCTTCTTTTCTTTTTCCACCAAGGGCTGACGACGCCAGTGCCATTTTCTACCTTTTAGCAGACATTATTCTTGATTAGTAGGCTACCTAAAATACGAGTGGTGCGCGACAGCGGTGAGAAAATGGTCTTCTCGTATCATAACCACGGACTACCGCCGCCTGCTGGCATGGAGAGTTATTTCCTCTCATGCATGCACAGAACGTATGTGGTGGTTGGCCGTCAGATGTAGTCTTTGTGGTGTGTTCTAGTGCAACTTTTTGGCGAAGACAAAAGGCGACATGAGGAAGACGCAACAGTTCTTTGCCGTCTGCTTGGTTTGTCAGGGCCTTAAGGCGCTTTGAGTAGGCAGAAAACTAGAAAAGCGTTACACAAGCTCAAGTGCATTTAACATTCTTCATACTTATTCCATACTTCTACCACTCCTTATGTTAAAAATCTTTATTTAATTCTCTTTTTTTAGGTTTTGCTTCCAGCAGACACAGCTTCATTCACCTTTAATGTGACTGCCCATGATGTCGGTCAGGTGACTACACACCTACAGAGCAACAACACAGACCTCAACAGGTGGGTTTAGGCACAAAGGCTGGATGAACTGAAATTCAAATGTACTTTCACTTCTCTAAGGGCCAGACACTGTCAACAAGACTAAAATTTAAAGAATGTTTCAGAGACAGATACATCACTGTAAACTAGGGTTATCAAGCACCAAATCCATCAAGTTATGATATCATATTGATTCTTTGGACAACGATACTATATTTGTCCATTCCCCCTTTTTTTTATCCAATGTCAATAATATCCCTGATGTGGACTTGGTCGTTATTGTGTTTTTTGCACTATTTAGCTCTTAATTATACTTCTCTAGTTGTATAATAGTAGTGTATGTAAAGCTGATGTGTAGTTTTGTGTGACATAATCTGATGATGGAACAAACTTTAGTTTTGTTTATGCACTTGTTAAAATGGGATAAAAATATGCAGATTTTAACATCATCCAGAATGAGATTGAATCTGTTGCACATGGTGATGCAATGAAGAAGTTACCTCATTTAGGTTTTAATGGTATTTTAATTTCAATTAATGGAGGGGTTGGGACAATATTCTGTCAGACAGAGCAGCTGAGCTAGAGAGGGAGTGAGATGCTTAGATAACTTCGAACAACAGGGACCGAATTAGTGGACACTGTCCCGATTACCATTAAATACCACTGATATTCTTAATAATTATCACCGAGGGCTTGACCTTGCTGGCTTTATCGCCAGCCCCCGTTTTCTACCTGGTTTGGTTCTTTGACAATCTTCATCGGCACTACATTTCATAAAGTCACCAAAACTATGCAGCTCCTTTTTTTAAGTTTCACCAGCTACTACTTCGTCATCACAATGACAATTTAGATTGATGTTTTTACTTTTCATTACTTTAATTGGACCAATCAATGGATCTTTAAAGATTGATGGATTTACTGTGAACTGCCTTCAGCTCAACTCATCAAGTCACTGGTGGCTTGTTTAGGATCACTTTTGATCATGTTACCTCTTTGATTTTTTTAAAGAAGAAGCTATGTGTGATGGTGGCAGTAGGATTTCTTAGTTGCTGTTAACACCGTCAGTACGTCTACATGCAGCTGCAGTTTATTGTTTGTACCAAAAGTTAAGTGTAAAGTATGTACAAAATGTACAGAGTTGTAAAGATGTCCATGTTATCAACGTTAAACTTACAACCACTGTGCCGCTTGCTAACTTTTTAGCAAAGTCAACTGGAAGAAGGTTCAATAGTAACTGGCTGAAACGGGTCATATCAGCACCTACCGTACCGTAGCGAAGCTGGACATAATTCTCTCAATAAGTCCATTCACCCTTTCTGCTTTATACTTAGACAAGGACACGCTCTATATTTCCTCTATAACAACTGCAGTCATACAGCTTATGTACGGGAATGTGTGGAGAATTAAACAAAATTTCAATTGCAATAGATTAAATGGAATACCTAACAAGTCCTTTGGTTTTTCGGGCAGGCTATCCTCACCAACATTCATTAAGAGAGCTCAGGAGCTCCCAGAAAAAAATGTGGTTAGTAACTGGGATTTACAGATAGCGACATGCAGTAATATGATATGAATGCAGAGAGAGAGAGATAAGAGTTCAAGGTGCAAGTTCCCCTGGTAGTCTAGGCCTATAGCAGCAAAACTATGAGCTGGTCTACACCTGCGCCAGCCCTTATCATTAACACGTACAAACTGAGATCTGTCTAATAAATAGGATTTAAACCAACTTAAACTAGTCCCTGTAATTCCAAGTAATTGTTCTAGTCTCTGTAATAGGATTTGATGGTCAATCGATACAAAAGCAGCACTAAGATCTAACAGGACGAGCACAGATAGAAGTCCCCTGTCTGAGGCTAGAAGAAGATCATTCGTTACTTTAACTAGAGCAGTCTCAGTACTATGGTGGGCTCTAAGTCCTGACTGAAACTCCTCAAATAAACTGTTGTCATGGAGAAAGTCACATAACTGATTAGCTACCACTTTCTCCAGGATCTCCAGAAATAAAAGGAAGGTTAGATATAGGTCTATAGTTAGCTAGAGTTCCTGCATCAAGAGTAGGCTTTTTAAGAAGTGGTTTAATTACGGCTACTTTAAATGACTGTGGTACATAACCTGCCACTAAAGATATATTGATCATATCTAGTATAGAGCTGCTAACTAAAGGAAAGACTTCCTTAAACAGCTTAGTTGGGATCGGGTCTAAAAGACAGGTTGACTGTTTAGACGCAGAAATAATTGAATTTAGTTCTGAAAGGTTAATTGGAGAAAAACAGTCGAGGTTAGTATCAGGATGTGGAACAGTTTCTGCCGTATCCACGTTATAGGAGGAATCTGCACCGGGTAAAGGTAGTAGGTTACTAATTTTGTCTCTAATGTTTAGAATTTTATTGTTAAAAAAGCTCATGAAATCGTTACTGCTGAGAGCTAAAGGAATACATGGCTCAATGGAGCTATGACTCTCTGTCAGCCTGGCTACAGTGCTGAAAAAGTATCTAGGATTGTTTTTATTTTATTCGATTAGAGACGAGTAATAGGCAGCGCGAGCGTGTCGTAGGCTAGGAGGGCGGTAAACTACAACAACTAGAACTGGCTGAAAGGTTCTAGAGACTGGATTTGAATGACTGAGAGCAAGGCTTTCAAATGAAGTATAATTCAGCTTTGGTTGAGGGTTAATTACAAGACTGGAATTAAAAATAGCTGCTACTCCACCACCTTGGCCAGTGTCGCGAGGTATATGAGTATTAAAATGACTGGGAGGGGGGGATTCATTTAAACTAACATATTCATCTTGAGACAGCCAGGTTTCTGTTAAACCAAGTAAATCAATATGATTGTCTGATATCAGATCATTGACTTAAAGAGATTTAGATGCTAAGGATCTAATGATTTTTTTGCAAAATCGTAGAGTAAAAAATAAACAAGCAACAACCTTTTCAGAAATCTGCAGGGCACAACCAGGAAGGTACACTATTTTATTTGCATCCAAAACCAGCTACTGAAAAGGCTGAGTCATAGGTTATGCTATTAATCAGCAGTTTACAACACCGCAACCTTTAAAGTACATGCGTTACACAAGCAAATCATGCTGGCAGACATCGCAGTAGTTATCAGGTTGCATGAAACAATTGTCAAAATCCACAACAATGTTTAATGATCATGCTTCCCTCAGAAAGTTATGCCAGGGGCTTCCATTTAACTGGGATATTGGCAAAAGTGTACCATCTACATGTTTATTCCCTCTGCTGAAATGACATGAGAAAATGCATTTGAAAGCCATTTATAATGATGATGACGATATAAATGATGCTTGTACATCCCCATTGTATCAGTTTTGTTTACTATTGTGACTCCCTCTACTTCAGTTCATCCATCAGGATCCGCTTTATGGTTGTCCATAGCAACATCCTTTCTGTGATCAGCCAGGTGGTTGGCTGGATTTACTTTGTCGCCTGGTCCGTGTCCTTCTATCCACAGGCCTGGGAAAACTGGAGAAGGAAAAGGTAGATATCTGTGTGTCCTCTTCTGTTACATTCATGCAGGTTTTCAGATAGTTTCCAAAAGCAGTATATGGTCCTGGCGATAGTTGGATGTTAAATAATCAAGCTTTCGTGGTGACATCTAGTTGCTCAAAGACCTAGGAGTCAGAGGTCAGATCCTGAAAGCAATGTCGGAGGCAGCGGAGAGAAGCAGCCAGTGGCTATGGATGAAGAGGCAGGTCTTCTGCTGGACCCCTAGGTAGCAGTCCAGGTTGACACAGAGGTGGGGGTTTCTTGGATGCCCGAATTTACTGTTGAGCCCTCCTGAGACGTCATAGGCTCATCACAAAAACGCTGAGGAAGGAACGTTGAAAACCCCTCTGTATCTACATTCCCTAGCTAGGTGCACTCTTAATAGGTGCGTGCACATAAAAGATTTTTTACATCTTGTCCTGTGTTTCTTAAATCTGAAACACTTTTTAAAAGTCCATTATTCATTCAGAACTATTTTCCTATAAGCAACTGCTCTCCCTCAGATATTTTAAAAACACAAATACTGAATTCTATAGAAGCTGTTAGATATGTCTCTACATCCGATTTCTGTCAATCATAAATGTAATATTTTTGTGGAAATTATTTTTTTGATAATCACAGCTTTTATCTCGTCTGCTACTTATGTCTGGTTTGGTCCTCCACTCTTGGTGTAACAGCCTGTCCTAACTGCCCATGACGCTAGCGACAAATCAGCTTAATTCTATGGATTCCTATTGGAGTGTCCTAACTGCCTGCCGTTTTTCCCCCGACGGCCAGTTTGTAGTTTCCTTTTTGTTGCTCACGTAGACGGAGGGGACTCTTACCAGGCACTGACACTCGCTTTCCTCACTTAACAGAGTGTGTTAGTTTCTTTTACAAAGTGGAGATAGTGGTGCTTTATTAATATCCATCCATGAGCTTTGACTTGTGTCATGTGAAAACCTTTTTTTCTGCTCACCGCTGGGTGTACAGCTCCTAAATACAAAGTACCACATTCAGTGTGTCCACCTTTAATACAAAAGCACTAGATGTCAGTGTTTGCAAGAGGAAACTGAAATTCACAGAGCAAAGACTTATATGCGCGATGTGATGCGATATATAATGCTCGTGTGCTGTTAGGACACGGTGTAAAGTACGCTTTTATTTTGGTGGCCAATATCAGTGTGCACTGCTCTCATCGTGTCAGGACTTGTAATGCCTTTTTTTTTTACCCAGTTCCCTCTTCCTGCATCTTCTGTAGATAGTCACAATTCTAACCTTTCACGAGTTGCTATGTACAGAAGTATTACTGCCAGGTGACAGCTAGTTAACCTGTATAGGCATAGAATGTATTTGACTGTGGGCTGTCTAGCCATTTACATGTTAAAAGAAGTAATAAGTAGGGTTGTATCTTTTGCCCTAGATGTTGAAAAAAACAAGATCCATTTGCTTAATTCCTTAAATAGAAAACAACACTTAAAATTATAAGGGTTTATTTACAAAGATCCAGTGTAACTTGTTTTTATATGTTTAGAATGTTCTGTCTCATTTTCTCTTTGCTTTAATCATGCACCAGTAAGAAAGTCAAGTTTATTTATATAGCACCTTTTAGGAACAGACGTCACAAAGTGCTTCACAATAAAGAATTGAGCAGAGATGTCACAAACAAACAGTTACATAAAGTCAATAATAAAGGCAAGTCTGAACAGATTGATCTTTAGCTGCTTTTTAAAAGTGTCCACAGAGTTCACGGCTCTCAGTTCCGCACTAATCAGAGTGATTCCTCTCACCAACTGTGCCGACCCCGATCAACAGAAAAAGGCAGATGGGTAGCGACGGAGCTGGACACACTGCAAAAACTAGGGCGACGATCACTTACCAACGGTCCAACTAGGACCAACGGCCGACGATCTCCTTGGTGTGTCAGGGCCTTTAAATAGCCTCACCAGGAACTAATTCAGGAAACTCAGTCGATATCATCAACTAGTTGGCAATTCAGTATATCTCTGCTGAAGGACCAAGATTTGGCAATAAATTTAAGAGAGTAGACATCCTTCATGGAAATAAATGACCCTCCAAACACCTCACCAACCTTTCTCTGGGAGACACAGAATAACAACTTTAATAATAAGGAAAAACAATGTATTTAGGTGGATTGTCTGCCTTATTAAATGTAAAATGATACACACATAAATATACGTTATGTTATAAAATCTTTCTTTTGAATCTGAACAAAACAATACTCTTTGTAAAACACAATTTTAAGGGGGTGATTTTGGATACTATAGCTGTGTGTTCACCACCACAATAGGGTTGTTTTGTGTGACATTTTTACAAACACTTAAATATCTGTGTAGTGAAGAATGAGAACATGAATGGTTAACAAATGTGTAAAGAAAGGCCACAGAACATGATATTTTCAGATGCAATCAGGGGGCATGTTTTGGGTTTTAAGTCAAACTTTTTTACAATATAGTTGAGTATGGGAAATTTTGTTTTGCCGCCTTTAATAGCAGAAATTAACCATCTGTTTAACTGAGGAGATTATTTCCATCACTCTGAAAAACAAGAAAAGTTCAGAACATTAAAAAAAAACTAAAGCAACCAGCTGCAAAGCCTTTTTAAGTGTACTCAAGTAAAAGGCGTTGACACACAATATGTTGTCTTAGTTTAAGAAGTTTAGTATCTATCCTGAGTTTGTCAAACCTATGATATATACTACTAGATACCACTTAGATCTACTAATATACTTTCCCCATTTAGACCCAAGGCAGCTAAAAAATACGCCCTCTAAAATAAAGTAATGTTTGAAATCAACCTCCCAAAACCTGAGGGTTTTCAGAAAAATTACTTTACTAAAATCTTTGTCTCTGTATCAGATAGAGAGCTTAAAAATAAAACATTTGAAAGCTTAAAACTATTGGCTTTAACTGTAAATTAAAATGTCATGTTCATTGCCTTATGCGACATAGACGTCTAATCAGGTCTTAAAGGTAGAAACACGTCTGCGTCTCATCAGGTCTAAATGGGTTAAGTTGGAAAAATGGTACCTTTGTGTTCTCATAGATTGAAAACTGTCAGACAACTTACTGTATACAACCTGTTTGTTTTTAGTGTTGTAGGTCTCAACTTTGATTTCCTGGCTCTCAACCTAACTGGCTTCATCGCTTACAGTGTCTTTAATATAGGGATGTTCTGGATTCCTTATACCAAGGTAACGTAATCCTTTAAAAGAGCACTCCATTGTTTTTATACAGTCTACTAGTCATGAATAGAACTACAGAACTCCTGTATCGGGTAGGCCTGCACAATACTGTATCAAAACCATTGTTTAATATTGCGATAAACAGAGGTGGAAAGAGAACTCGAATATTCTACTCAAGTAAAAGTACTCACTTTGATGTAATTTGACTTAAAGGCAGGGTTGGTCATTTTCTCCAGATACACTTTTTAAGATTTTGGTTGAAATTGTCTTTAGGTCCTGACAGAAATTAATAACTCATGTGCTCTGAAAAAGGAACGAAGAAAAGCAGTTATCTGTAGCAGTTGTAAGTCTGTAAAAACTTTGACTAATGTCTGCTGCGGGGTACCACTTTGATGAACCAATCACGCCTCCCTGTCTCCCTGCTCGTTATCTACCCCATGCATGCACAAGCCTATACTCAATGCATGAGCTCAGGTCCGCTTCTGGATCAATGGCACTTGGGCATGTAAGTGCCTTTTGAGGGAGCACAGAGGGGAGGGGGTGGGTGTAGACATAGCACTGAGGAAATGCTACTTTTAAAATCATCATAGTTTTTGAAAATTACCAAACCTGCCGTTAAAGGGATACTTCACCCATTTGCATTAAGCTTTGTATCAGTAGTAAACTTGTGGTTTTATCGAATGGTCTTGCATCCAGCCCTCATTTCCCCCTAAGATGAGAAATATCTGTAATTTCTTTTCTGACAAACTGGCTCCAGTGATGCAAAAATCGTCATATTGCGTCACTGGCGACTGTTGTGGCTAGCAGGGGTGAAACTACATTGCTAGTTCCTCATGTTTTCAACCACTGAAGCTACAGACTTATCAAAGATCAGTGGGCGGGACCTCACTCCCAAAAACGAAACTTAACATCCGCCATATTGCTTAGTTGGAAGCTGTGCTAACAGGCTCTGTGGAGAAAGCTGAGTAAAACCGACAATGGCGGAAAGTCAACTACAAACTGATATGGATGAAGGGATTTTTAAGGTGTTGTGCTCGAAACGGATGTTCGTGGCTCTTTCTACGAGCCGCCCGCAATATCGCTGCCAGGTGCCTTCTGCAGACAGACAGCGACTGAACAGGGACCCTGAGCCGGCTCAAGCTGGGTGTCTCTATGGATATAGCTCTTAAGGACCGAAAATGGCGAAAAAAGTATGTTCAACTTCAAACTGATATGACTGAAGGGGATTTTGAAGGTCTTGTGCTCGAATCGGATGTTTGTGGTTCTTTATACAAGCCGCAATATAGCGGCGAGCTGGCTGCTGGTGCCGACAGGCAGGCTAGCTAGCCTAGCTGGCTAGGTCCGCGGCTGTGAGAGAAAGAAGGAGCCGGGGAAGACTTGTGTTGTCGGTGCTGTGACTGTTTGCCTATGGACACAGACTAGAGTCTGTTTTCTGCCAGGAATTTCCAAGATGCCATTTCCTTCTGAAAGAAATCTCTGATTCAGTTGAGGAAACTGCTGTATTATTCTAGGTAATGTCCGCGAGTAATGCTGCATTCAGGTGCTGCTCGGGTGGTCCAAGTTTCTTAGAGAAATCTTATGTCAAAAGTTATATTTGAGCAAAAAGTTGATGTGCAATACGTGCATGAATAAAAAGTATGTTAACAAAACACAAAACCGACTTGAGCAGGTGTTTCATGTGCATTTTACAACTCGAAATCTCATTTTTCCGATACCACATGAATGCACCTCTCCTTCAGCGGGAGTGTCCTGCAGTGCTGTGCATTCTGGGAGTTGTTGTCTCTAATCTACATAAGGCAAAAAGACACTTTCTGCCTTTTCTCGGTCAAGAAGGCACCGACTTCAAAATTTATTTCACATTTCTACTACATATATGACCCAATTTCACTACAGATTCATGTTTCAATGGGTGAAGTATCCCTTTAAGAATTCCGACACACCTTGGGTTTTGACAGTATATGGTTTCTGTTGTCTGTTTAACTGCTGTGTGCTTTTCCTGTAGGAAGAGTTTCTGAAGGAAAATCCCAATGGAATTAACCCTGTTGATGCCAATGACGTCTTCTTCAGTCTTCATGCCGTCCTGTTCTGTTTGATATACACCATCCAGGCTGCTGTGTATGAGGTACTGTCTGAAATCATGAGAACCTTGCGAAAAAAGGGATGATGAAATGATCATGTCATCTGTGTAGATTCTCAGTCATCCATGTGGTAGGGAATCAGAGCTTGATCAAAAAGGCGACTGGACTTGTTTAAGAGCTTAAAGATGTTTTACCTCACCTCCAAAAAGGCTTCTTCTGTTGTTAACTGAGTTGTACAAATAAAACCCTCTGCTGTGTAATAATGATTGTAAGCATACTAATGTTTGCAACCACAGTGGCTAACATTTCCAGCTCACTCAATTTAGAACTGAAGAAGACTTTCTGAGAAGAGGTGCAATGCCTTCCAAAACAAAGTCAAGTTGCCTTTTTGTAAGCTTTGATTTGTAATCATGGTGTAGTGCTATCCAGGTTGTATGTTATAAAAACATTGAGAATAGAAGGCAAAAATATTTTTTGAGTAGAGCCAAATTTTCTGTGAAAACAACTTAAGCCCTTGTAGTAAATACAATTTGATCTTTTCATTCTTAAATCCCTCTTTTTTTATATAAATTGGAGAAGATAATTCTGTCATGTCCTTTGGGGAATTTGTAGAACAGCAATTTTTTATTACTGTTCAATGTTTCAAGCACTTCATTTGGTGTATATCCATATGTAATACTGTGTTGTCTCTCTTTTAGAGGGGCAGTCAAAAGGTGTCTTGGACAGCCCTGTTCTTGTTGCTGATTGGCTGGACTTTTGCCTTGGTTAGCTTGTTTCTTGCCGTAGCCAGTCAGATCACCTGGTTGGAATATCTCTACTATTTCTCCTACATTAAACTGGGAGTCACTCTGACCAAATATGTACCACAGGTAAGCTCTAAACATTCACACTTTGGGACCCTTTAAACCCATACTACAGATATTAAAAATACTTATACATATGATTGACAAGAGCTTTGACATTGTTTACAGAAAAATTTTTATGGAAACTTTGTTATAAATATCATATTTGTTAAAATATTCCATTTATGTGAACTTTGCATTTTTAGACTGTGTACGTTTTGAAAAACAACAACCCTCCGGCTATGATAAATCAATGCAGTCAAGTACAAAATCAGACCAACTACAACCTTCAAAAGACCACCAATTTGACAGGACTTCCAGATATGGGAAGCTGTGGCTCAGTTGGTAGAGTCGGTTGTCTTTACCTTGTAACCGCAAGGTTGGGTGTTCAATCCCCAGCTCCTGCAGCTAGCACCGCTGTGTCTTTGGGCAAGACACTTAACCCCGAATTTCTCATAATGCTTTGTCGGGGGCGTATGCATGTGTGTGAATGGGATTAATTTCCTCTAATTGGCCACTTTACATAGCAGCCTGTGCATCTGTGTGAATGGGTAGGTGTGACATGCCGCGGAAAAGCGCTTTAGTAGTCAGATGACTAGAAAAAGAGCTATTCAAGCTCAAATCCATTTACTAAACCAAATAATAGGGAAATAACTGCAGCATAATCTTTTTGACAAATAGACACCAAAATTGAGATTTGACATCATGTCATCAGCTCACTCTGACTTCACGCAGAAAACTTTTCTTTCTTTTTTTAACGTAACAATATTTCAGGGAAGGATCTAGGCCGGTGGTGGGCAAGTGTTTCTATTTTCCTCCATCACATAAGCTGCTGTCTGTCTTTTTAACATACAGGAATGCATTGGAATCAAAAGCATATTTCTGCTAGTTAATCAACAGAACCAAAGACCTGGATGAAGAGATATGTACAACATTTTATAAAACCCACCAGTTGACACACTGAACGCAGAGGCTGCTGTGTAAAGTGACCATTTGAAGTAACTAATCCCATTCATACACATTTATATGGTGCTGAAGAAGCAGCTGGAGCAATTTCGGGATAAGTGTCTTGCCCAAGGACACATCGAACCTGTGGCTGCAGGAGCTGGGGATCGAACCCCAAACTCTTGATAGGTTACTGACACTACCACGGCCACCCCTTGTTATATATATACAAAGAAATACAATGGTTAATGACATAATGAAGTGGTATGGTTTTAATTGGACAGATGTTGTATCGTTGATGTTCTTTTTCCCCCCTCAGGCATTCATGAACTACAGAAGACAAAGTACCAAGGGCTGGAGTATTGGCAATGTGCTGCTGGACTTCACTGGTGGAGTCTTAAGTATTCTTCAGATGATCTTACAGTCTCACAACAATGGTAAATTGTTCACCTTGTGCCTTCTAATACTATTTTACTATATTATTTATACTACTTTGGGTTTACGTTGTTGTTTTAAAGTAGCAACAATTGACAATTTAGTCTCTCTGATTGCATTACTAATCTCCATCATTTTTGGGACTTTTTTGAATTTGGCTTAATGGATGATTAAAAAATGTTAAAACTAATGTGACTGTAGACTACTGTTAGGGGGAGGGGGGGTATTTTATTACTTACTAAGTACTTATTCTCAAAGGTAAAGGATGAAAATACATATCCTGTATCCATGATACTGCTTACTGACTGCAAAGTAATTCAAATTAAAATATGAAGAGTTGAACTCTAAAGGTTTATTTTTCATCGTTAGTGAAAGTAAGTTAAAAGAAGAAGAACCATTTATAAAGGGGTACATTAAAGGGATATTTTTGTTGTAGGCCTAATTAAAACGCATTGTTTCAATGATTGTTTGCTATCTGGGTAAGTAATTAAACAATGCGTTGTAATTAGGCCTACAAGAAAAATATCCCTTTAATTTACCCCTTTATAAATCCTAAACAAACTAAAAGTCACAAACAAACGAAATATACATTATGAGCCACGAAAGTTCAGTTTAAATGGTCTTTTAGTCTTGTTTGAATCAAAAACAAATAATCCAACGTGGCCGTTCGCTCCTCCAAAAAAAACCTCAGTTCGTCCCAAAAAAGTAACCGAAATAATCCAACAAAAAAGTCCCTCGATCGCTAGTATACCAGAAAGAAAAAAGAAAAAGATCTCATGGGGAATTAGGAGGATGAATATCCCGGTCAGTCGGACCTTCTTTGTTTCATGCGTCGCCGGAGAGGAGACGCCGAAGGGAATCTGATCATATTCACATTACCGAATCCTATTTGACAGAAAACGTGTTATAGTTTAGCTATATTCTTAAACATATAACACAATATAAACATTTACTTTGAATAATTAATAAGAAACAGTGAATATCCTGTTCTTTCTCTGGATAAGCCTTAGAAGAGCGCAGAGAGAGAGAGGGGTTATCTAGAAAAACTCTCAGGTGTAGCAGCACATGTGACGACATACTGCTTCGCACTCGCTGCACAGCTTACTGAGCTGCGTGCGCGTACACGCCTAAGCGCCTGGCAATTTTTTTGTGTTACATGTCACGTAGACGGTGCTCGATAGTGAAGCGCGCCTGACCACTGTAGCTTCACTCACGCCACACCTGCTTCTACGTTTGACTAACATATTTTTTTTTGTTAGGTGTCATCCAGGTGTGGCTTGTGTGTGCATGCACTTTAAAGTGTGGCGTTAGGTGTGGCGTCAGCGAACGTGTTAATGCACATCATACACACATGTTGACGCGACTTGTGCATTGTGCGTGTGTAACCATTGTAAGTCTTTGGAAATTGTAGGTGTAGTCTCTGCGTTGTTCAGATCGCAGAGGTCTTTGCAGGCGCAGGGTACGCGTTTGAGTGACTGGTGCGAATGAATTTAGAATGGATCCACCATTATTGCATGTCATTAATTTTTATGTCAATCGAAAACATGTTAACATGTTGGGGGGAAAACGTGATCTTTATACCTTCTTTTATTGTGCCTATGTGTCCTCCTAACTGCAGCCTGTTGTGCGTAACACTGGGATCCTGGATTAGCACCTTCCTTTTAAAGGTGTTATAGACCCCGATTTAGACACCGTCACAATCACCGCAATTTTTGCCAGGCTTGGTAAATCGCGATGCGTGTACTAACTTAACTTATTTGAATTTTCTCCTCCCAGTATTTTGCACGCTACAGTAGAAACGCCCCATATTACATATTCATTAAGGCAAACGTACTAAATGGACAACATGTGTTGTTTTGCTCATATGAAAGACGCAATCCTCCATGCACGCTGTTAGTGGATCAGGTATCAAATTTGCACACGTTTTAAGACACGCAAACCTTTAGTAAATCAGGCCCTGAGTTTACAATTTGAATAATATTAGCACATGCGCATGTGAATGCTCTGCTATAAATGGATATTTCCTGATTTTTAAAACATTACTTTCCTCAACCTTTGTATTAATGGTAAATGGACTTGAGCTTATATATTTATATATAATTGTAGCTTATATAGCGCTTTTCTAGTCTTCTGACTACTCAAAGCGCTTTTACACTGCATGTCACATTCACACCCTTTCAGACACTGATGGCAGTGGTTGTCCTTGGGCAAGAGCCTTGAGTGGGCAAGAGCCCAAGGACACATTGTAATTGTTGCTCAGCTGGGGAATCGAACTCTCGACCTTTCTGTTGAGAGACGACGACCCTACCAACTGAGCCACAGCCGCCCAAATGCACATGTATTTTCCGCAACAAATAATATAATGAATATCAGACTGACAGAGTGTGTTGGTGTACTCAGGGTTTTGTATATGTGTCTCTCCGCAGAAGAGTGGAGGCTGATATTTGGTGATCCTACAAAGTTTGGCCTTGGACTTTTCTCTGTGGTGTTTGACATCATCTTCATGACGCAGCACTACTGCCTCTACAGACAGCCACCACACTACGAGGCTATTAGAGAGCAAGAAGACTGATGCTGACTCCATGCTGATTTGATGGACTTTCTTTAAACACAATCAGAAGGGAGCACATGACTGACTTTTATCAGCCATCATAAAATGAATACAGCGACAACTGATTGAGGCTGTCACCATCAGGATATGCTGCTTTTCTCCAGAGCAGTTATATAATGTGTGCCTTTTTTTCATGTCTCAAGTTCTGCAATTTATGTAATGATGAAAAATGAAATCACTTTTTATTAAATGGAATATCACAGCTGTCATCATCGTCTTTTTTGAGATTATATAGTTCAGAGCATTATTCATGCTTAGCCTATATAATTAGCAAGCCTATATAATAGGCTAAAGGCGGGCATACATTGTGCGATGTTTTCGATCGTTTTGAAAATCTCAGACTCACACTGCACGAGTAAATTGAATGCGATGAAAAGCCAAAGCTCACGATTTATGTGCGCACACTGTGCGGTCCGATGCTCGGCTGCGACCTGATTGCTCACACTATAAGAGCGATTAAACACGTCGGTTCCCCAAATCCGGAAGAGGAGTGGAGAGATGCTCACGAAGGAGTAACATGCTGCCTTGGCCATTTGTGCCATTCTATGCGCTGAAACGTCAGTAAAGGCATGAGTGTGCCTGCCACATCTCAACAACAGTGCTTAATTTATAAACCCTGAGGTCCCGGGGCACAGAGAAAGTGCTGTTACGGCGCGGCAGGAAGACGAGCGGACACACGGACATCAGTGCGCACTTATTGCACGTTGGAGCTGTTTGGACAGCGTCTTTTAACAGAGACTACAGTCTGCAGTGTAGATCCCACTATTATTTGCTAAACTGATTTACATTACAACTAGTGATCGATTGAAGTTTCTGTTTCAAGTCTCTCCACCTCTGCGCAAAGTTTCAAGTCTCTCCACCTCTGTGCGTAATGGCACACTCGCGCTTATCTGTATGAGCTCACTCCCTTTCAGAGGTTGTTCAGCAGTTATTAAAATAATCAACTAAAACTCAAAAATAGGATAACATGTAGTTGCTGCTCTGTCTGACAGGATGATCAAACGTCTTTGGTTTCTTTGATTATGTTAAAAACTTCTCCGCGACACTTAAACGTGTGCGCAACGATATAGAAGCTCTGACCAGCTGGGAGTTGTGGGCCTGTCATTCTGCAGAAACTATTAGTTAGTAAGTTTAAATGTTTTAATAACCTGATAGTTTTAATTGTGCCTGATTTAGGCGGCGCTGCCTACTTCCCGTGTCCCGGCACAAACAGCAACAATTTCATCATCACACTCGCCACTCTACTAAACAATTATCAACACGACACAGCAGCAGAGAACAACATTCCTAGTTATTTAAATACAAAAAAGAATGTCAGAACATTCAAATGTAATGAGAGAATGCGCCAAATGTAATGAGAGAATGGATAGTGACAAAGGGGCTGGATCCAAACAAACAGGTGCCGGTCCCAATCTGGTAGGTGCCAGATCTTGTTCCGGCAGGATCCGGCATAAATTAAGCACTGCTCAACAAGTCTGGCCTCCATGTCCTGAGTCCAATCCACACGCTGCGGCGGCACCGACATGACGACAGAAGGACGTGGTAATGTTTACATTTTTCACGCAGGCGCAATGAGGGGAAAACCCATTGATCTCAGGTGAATCGGCTCGTAGCTCTGCTTCAACTGTGCGATACCCTCACGAGGGGCAACCAAAATATCAAACAGGTTTGAGTTTAAATGCAGTTTTCAATAAAATGCCTACTTCATGTTGTTTGTCATTTGATCCTGTTTCTTCTTTTTGCATTTTGAAGCTCCACTTACAACCTGGTTACGATCCACCACTGCGATATGCGAATACTTTTAATTTTCTCCCCGGTCTTAAGATGTTGTTCAGGTGTGTACTTCTCTAAAATTGTGAGCAGCTGAGGTACAGACTTTTCTGGGTGTGTAATGTAAATTGATATATCGTCAGCATATAAGGAAAGTTTTGCTTTTGCATGTCTCCCTGTTAGAGTGAATTGCCACAGCTGGGTTTTAATGGCCAAGGCAAATAAGAGAGGGCAAAAGGACAGCCCTGTCTTGTCCCCCTTCCCAGCTGAAATGGCTTGGACATAACTCCATTTGTCAAAACCTGGGCTTTGGGAGAGTGATACATGATTTTAATATATTTTATGAAAACCTCACCAAAGTTCATTTGCTTTAGCGTGTGATAAAGATATGTCCACTCAAATCTGTTGAATGCCTTCTGTGCATCCATGGATATAACGAATGTAGGATCTTCTGAACATTTAGCATCCTCGATGATATGGATTAACTTTCTGATGTTGTCTGCACCCTGTCGCTGTTGTATAAATCCTGAGCCCGGCCAGGATTCACCCCACAGAGCCCAGCACCTCCAAGAACCAGATGCTCATCCACCGGGCACATTAGTCCAAAAGGCGCGAGTTAAGTGGCCCCCAGCCAGCAAGAAGAGAGAGTGGCATCAATTTGGTGAGGATGCAGCCCGAATTATATCCAACATGTGGAAAGGGGATGCTGATAGCCGCCTACAAGCCATGGCTACAGTCATCGTGAGCTATGGAGCAGAGCGATTTGGCTTGGAGGAGGAGAAGCTTGGAAGAGCACCCTACATCATGAACCGTAGAGCAGAGAAGATCCACCAACTACGCCAAGAGCTCAGGACTCTCACAAAGCAGTACAAGAGCGCAGAGGAGGAGGACAAACCACCACTTGCAGAGCTCCGGAACATCATTAGGAGGAAGCTTATGATCCTGCGGAGGGCGGAGTGGCATAGGAGAAGGGGCAGGGAGAGAGCCAGGAAGCGGGCTGCTTTCATAGCCAACCCTTTTGGCTTCACAAGGGAGTTGCTTGGCAGCAGGCGCTCCGGGCGCCTCACATGCCCCAAGGAGGAAGTAGATCAATTTCTCCATGCCACCCTGCACGACCCAGGGAGAGACCAGGAACTGGAACATCAGAGAGCCCTTATCGATCAACCAGCCCCAGAGGTTAACTTTGACATGAGGGAGCCGAGTCTGAAAGAGATGCAAGAGGTGGTGAGAGCAGCGAGAGCCAGCTCTGCCCCTGGACCAAGTGGCGTACCATATAAGGTTTACAAGCACTGTCCAGAGCTCCTCCAACTCCTCTGGAAGCTACTGAGAACCATCTGGCGCAGAGGCTTCGTCGCCAAGCAGTGGAGGTTTGCTGAAGGGGTCTGGATTCCGAAAGAGGAGAATTCGATAGGCATCGAGCAGTTCAGGTCCATCTCGCTTCTCAGTGTCGAAGGAAAGATTTTCTTCAGCATTGTGTCCCGGCGGCTGACGAACTTCCTGCTAAAGAACAACTATATTGACACTTCAGTGCAAAAGGGTGGTACTCCAGGGATGCCAGGCTGCCTAGAACATACAGGGGTAGTCACCCAGCTTATCAGGGAGGCACGTGAGGCAAAAGGAGATCTGGTTGTGCTGTGGCTAGATCTGGCTAATGCATATGGGTCAATACCACACAAATTGGTAGAAACTGCACTAAACAGGCACCATGTTCCCAGTAAAATCAAGGACCTCATCTTGGATTACTACAACAATTTCAGATCGAGAGTCACTTCTGGGCCAGTAACATCCAGTTGGCATCGGCTGGAGAAAGGCATCATTACAGGGTGTACGATTTCTGTAATCCTCTTTTCCCTTGCCATGAACATGGTCGTAAAAGCTGCTGAGGTGGAGTGCAGAGGGCCATTGACCAAGACCGGAGTGAGACAGCCCCCCATCAGAGCCTACATGGATGACCTCACAGTCACCACACCCTCTGTACCAGGAAGCAGATGGATACTCCAAGGACTGGAGAAGCTCATCAAGTGGGCACGGATGGACTTCAAGCCTGCCAAATCCAGGTCACTTGTGCTGAGGAAAGGCAGAGTCTCTGACAAATTCCACTTTTCCCTGAATGGCACCATGATACCATCCATCAATGAGAAGC